>BDUI01000004.1:1460131-1480756 GCA_002335545.1 Apodemus speciosus
TGACATCACGAGAAGCCTGCACTCCCCCCCCCCCCACCATGCTCTTCCTTTTATGGAGGGGCAGGTTCCACCCCCCCCCCCGCTATGCAGATCAAAGGCTTTGCAGTTAAGCCAAAGATTATTAGGCTTTCTCTTTTCTTGTTTAAGTGATACTTTCCGTTTACATCCCTTGGGTAGGTAATAAGATACCCAAGGAAAAGTCACTGCTCTGATGACGAACAATACGTGACTACTTAGGTGATAAAGCGTTAATAAAGTTTTCAAGGTCTGCTAAGGAACTGTGAAGTTCATCGCTCATGTCGTGACTTCTAAGAAACCTTTTCAGAGTGCCTACAGCTGTGAGCGCTTCGGTCTTGGATGGTAAGGGCAGGTCCACTTCTAGCGCTCCGCTGTCGTCCTCCTCTTCATCGGAAGTATAAAATCCAGTTTCATCTTGCTTGCTTTCTCCGGCCTGCTCGGCACCATCTTTTGGGGTGGCTTCACAAGTCTCCAGGTCCTCATCCAGGGCAGCGTATTCCTCTATGGACAAGCCTTCAAGAAATTCCACTCCTGCCCCCACTGCGTGGGCAGTCAGGTCAAGAGCAGCAGCATCTTCCGCAATTGCTGTGTCATTTTCTCCCTTTGGAGCCCCGAATCCTGCCTCTTCATAGCTTTTAACAATGGTCTCGGGAGTTACAGCTCTCCAGCAGAGATGCAATGTATCAACTGCATCTAGTAGAGAAAATGTAAACTCTTTACTACTTTCGACTGAACTTAAAAATTTCTTGATAAGACAATGCCGATATTTGATTTTAAGGCTCTTAATGACACCTTGATTCATAGCTGCAAAGCCGGAAGACAAGCATGATGGGAAGAAAGCTAACTCAATGGACTTTAGGTTTTTCACTTCTGGATGTGCTGGGCAAGAATCAACAAAAATCACCACTCTTCGTTTCTGGGCTTGGAATTTCTCATCCAGTTTCTGCATCCACCGTTCGAATATGGCTGCGGTCATCCACGCCATTCTGTTAGCTTCATAATACACAGGCAATGATTTTATGCTTTTGAAACAACGCGGGGCTCGGTTTTTCCCGATGATAAGCAAAGGGAGCTTCTCCGAGCCATCCATATTTGTACCGAGTGCCAGCGTTATCCTGTCTTTGCACAATTTTCCAATTGAACATGTTTCTCCTTTGAATGAAAAAGTATTTGTAGGTAACATTCGATAAAGCAGTCCAGACTCCTTTACATTGAAAACATTTTTAGGATGATAATCATTTAAGTAATAAGGTAGCACATTTTGGTACCACACAGTGGAAGGGTCAATAGATATACCCGTGGCTTCTACAGGTTGTGCTCTGAATACTAAGCCATACCTGGACTTAAAACGATCCAGCCAACCATTGCTGCACTTAAAATCATTGTGTCCCAGCTTCTGGGCAAAATCGTTAGCTTTCAGACGCAGCATTGGACCATTAACTGGAACATTTAGACACTGAGCAATCCGATACCACCTCATCAGTGCCTCTTCCAGATCCGTATAGAATGCCGTTCTCAGCCTTTTTCTCTTCGGATCGAATCTCAAAGACTCGAAGGCTTCCAGAACTTTGTCTTTGTTTTTCATGATGGAAGACAATGAATTCTTCTTTATACCATATTCAGCTGCAATCTCTGCCTTTTTCTTTCCACTTTCCACTGCATTTATGATGTCAATCTTTTCCTCGATAGACAGGCTTTTCTTTTTCTTCACAGTTACGGGCTGAGTCCCGGCATCCACAGGGGCTTCTGCCATCTCAGCTGCGGCTCCGGCAGACCTTGGCTCTGAGCTCCTGGAGTAAGTTCCTGTAATCAAATTTGTTTTTCAGTAGGATATGGACCAGGGCTTTCTATCTACCATTTCCTGTATTAAAGTTGGTAAGTATCAACAGTCTCATTCTCTAAGAAAACAACCACTAGGCACATCTTTTCCAAACGTCTGAAGAAAAATTCTATATGCGATTAGAAGAGGCACCACCTTCTTAGGATCTTGTGTGGCTCAATTTATAGTTGTGCAGAGTTCCAGAAGTCAGGCTAAAATAGGAATGTCATTATGTCAAACCTGCCCAGTCCTGCAGGGGTATTTTTGGAGCCGCAATCCTTTAAGACGATTCATTTTATCCATGCATGTCTTGTACTAAATTCTCCACAGCGGGCTCAGAGATAAGAAACAAACTTTCAAAAATGTTTGTGTAAGATATCCCGGCTTAAGTTCTAGTTTCTTCAAGGGTACAGAACAGAAAAAATGGCTCCCTCCTTCTCCTTCTTGGAAATGCCAGGGGGAAAGGCAGCAGTTAGCAACATGGCAGCTGGATTCCACCATGCTCTGAGTGGCAATGAGAAGGATGGGAAGTCGGTTCTGGAAATGTAGTAACCAAAGCTTCCGGATGGAAGCTTGCTTCCTGAACAAGCCCTCCATTAGAGGCTCTGCCCTGTGCCTTGCATCCTTTCTTGCGTTTTGCAATATATACTTCTAAAACACGCAGGACAAAGTTAATCTGCTTTGAAAATGTGTGCATGCCAAAACTGAAGAACTAAAAATGATCCTGGATAGATCCTTGGTGGCTATTTTCTACATGAGGTCACAGACTGTACCCTCTGGCTCTACAAGAAGAAAAAGAATAACCACAGACTGTAGACATGAGCTCAATTTTTAATAGCACACAGGAGACAGTCTTCTTCATAGGAGTCTGCTAGAAATAATCCATTGAAATACTCAATTCAGGTGATGAATAATTCCATTAAAAAAATCTAAACCCTGTGCTCCCTCAAAGCTAAAAAAAAAAAAATCCAGTAATTTTTATATCAGTTTAGCCCAGGATATGAATATACACAGGTCAGTGTTGAGAACGTGCATCATAATAAACACATTGTTAAGGGATATAATGTAGAAAATTATCTAGACTGAAATAGGAAGTAGAGTGATCACAGTTCTTACCCTTTCAGGCCCTCTGTGTGGGCTTGTCTATGTGTGGAAAAGTGACTGGCCACAGTATGGATCTTGAGAAGTGACTGCCACATAGTACTTATGTGGTCCTGGGTCTTAACCATTAAAGCCACAGCTGCTTTATCTGTAAAAGGAAACTACAGGAATGACTTCCTAGAGTTGCTGTATACTCTGTAAGGCTCAGTGAATTTCGTAAGAGGCACGCAGAATAGCCTCTCTCTCTCTCTCTCTCTCTCTCTCTCTCTCTCTCTCTCTCTCTCTCTNCTCTCTCTCTCTCCCCCCTCTCTCTCTGTCACACACACACACACACACACACACACACACACACACACACACACACACACACACTGTATCCTTGCATATAGACGAGCTGGGCCTTGAACTTGCCATCCTTGATTCAGCCTCTCAAGTGCTGGCTGGGGCTCACAGTGCACAACCATGCCCAGATTACTTTAATAGTTGAAGAAAGTGCCCAGTGAATGTGGGCTAATGATTTCATTATCATGGTCTTCTCTTTTCAATCTGTTCAGCTCTAAGTTGCAGATTTGGGGGCAGGAATGACACTTAAAAATAGACTAGAAACAGAGGTGTGTGTGTGTGTGTGTGTGTGTGTGTGTGTGTGTGTGTGTGTGTGTGTGTGTGTGTATGTGTGTGGTCAGATGTTGGATATCCTCTTCTTTACTCTCTGCCTTCTGCCTTTCCTTTCTTGAGACAAGATTTCTCTGGAGCTCACCATTTTTCTTCTAAGCTGGCCGTCTGTCTCCATACCCATCCCCAGTGTCCAAGTTACAGGTCCATGAAGCTATGCATGTGTTTTAGGGAGGTGCTAGGCTACAACACAGGTAGGTAGGTCTTGGTGCTTGAGCAGAAAGTGCCCTTAGCTGGTGAGTCCTCTTCCTTGCCAAGACTCATTTTTCTTAAGCAGCAGCAGTGAGACCAGCCATAGGGATCCAGACAGGCTCACATTCACCTCCCAGACACCAGCTCTCTTGCCAGAATCTATCTATTCTGGGCACACTGTGGCCAAGACAACAAGAAGCTAATTTGATAAGTGAACATTATTATGCGGAACCCTAGTCTTCCTGCTGGGTCTCCAGCTCCCGAAATGACAAGATACATATTTTTGCTTGATTTTTGTTCTGTTTTGTTTTAAAGACAGGATTGCTTTGCATGGCATAGGCTGGCCTTGACCTCATAATCTTCAAATTTCAGCGTCTTGAATGCTGGGGTTGTAGGTGTACTCGGCTTAGAGAAAAGTTCTTGTTAAAATTCTTTTACCCCTCTTGTACCAAAATTATAACTCATAGGTTTTTTTTTTAATTGTTGCAAAAAAGGCCTTAATATAACAACATCATCATGGCATTTTCAAATTGCTTTGCTGCCTATTTTCCAAGAAACTAAGGAGTTAGGTAGAACTGGGTTTTAATGGTCACACAGTTATGATGTGTTTGGAATGCAGTTCGTAATCTAGTCTTTTTACTGTCCAGTCTGTGTTCTATTCTTTATGTTAGAGTATACTTAAATCATATTGACAGGGATTTCTCTGACCATAGTTCACAATCTGGGCTCCCTGTACCAAGGCAAGTCAGCTCCTATACAAATTTTACAATAACAACTTCCCTCGCCCCCTCAAGACAGGATTTCTCTTTGTAGCCCTGGCTGTCCTGGAACTCAGAGATCTACCTTTCTCTGCTTCCCACGTGCTAGGATTAAAAGCACGTTCTAGCACACCCAGCTTACAACAACAACTTTAAAAAATGTTAATTATTATTTTATGTCTGTATGTGTCCCTAAATGTATGTATGCATACTGCATGGGGTCAGGAGTCTGCAGAAGTCAGAAGAGGCGTTGGGTCCCCTGGAACTGTAGTTACAGAAGGTTATCTGCCATGTGGGTGCTGGGAACCAAACTTGGGTCCTCTGTAAAAACAAGTGTTCTTAAGCACTGATCCACCTTTGTTTGTTTTTTTGAGTTCTCTCCGGCTCTAAGAACAACACATTCTAAAGGCAATACTAAGTTTCTAAGGAAGAGTGGACCATTCTGGACGCTGACAGCATCCACAGCATCTTTAGCTGACAGTAAGGGAGAGCTAGGCCTTCTAAGTAAGTGGGATCTGACCATATGACTCAGTCCCAAGAAAAATGGTTCATTTCCCTGGGAACTCCTTGCGTATTCCCTGCAAATCCATGACTATCTTGTATGTAATTATTTCTCTTGCTAGTTTGACATCAGCATTCAGGGATCCCCCTCCCTCCCATCTTACTTTATTCATCAGAAATCAACAAGGACTGCAGCAATGCTAACCTCCTCTGTTTATCCTAACTAAAGAAAAAAAAGGACTGAAAACCTCTAATCTCCAAACTTTAAATCCAGTAGACTTACGGATTAGAGATGTTCAACCTGCAAAGTCTATGCAAACGTTCTAAATAGAAGATTCAAACTCTGAGCTTGGAGGTGGTGGTAATGCCTTTAATTCCAGCACTCAGGAGGCAGAGGCAGATGTTTGTCTGTGAGTTTGAGGCTAGTCTGGTCTATCTACAAAATGAGCTCTAGGACAGCCAGGGTAACAGAAAAATCCTGACTCAAAAACCAAACAAACAAASATTCAAACTCTGAAATAATTTCGTGAAGCCCTTCAGATAAGTACTAAGTCTATATACACAACCATAGAGACCAGTTCAAATTGAAATGAGCAGTATCTTTATTTAATAAAATATACAACTTCCTTCTCCAGTCAACAGTGTCATTTCCTTCAATAACAAAAGTCAAAATTTCCACAAGAAAATATAATACATTCCTAAAACAATCAAATATGTGATGTAAACCAAACAAAGTAGAACTTTCCCCTAGAAAAGTATAAACATCAATTACTGCTCAATTGATAAAATGGATGATATCCAACCTCCCACAGATAATGCTGGCTTGGTTTTTGAAGGGGTAATGGCAGTGACTAATCTGTACTCTGAATGCTCATCCTTTTGATTAAACTCAGTATTCATTTCCCCTGAACACATTACAGAGGGAAAATGCCAGCCTACAAATTAGAGACTATTTTCTTGATGGCAACAGTTAGACTAAGTAATAGGCCTTGCCCTAAGGAATCCTAAAAGTGATAAGAAAAATATAAATCCTCTTTGATATGTTTGGTTTTTCTAGGGTATAGTTACATAGGTTGTTCCAAGGCACATCAATTGCTACAAAGCTTATGGAAGACAAATTAAGCAATATGAGAGAAAACAACTTAAAATGTCTACAACTTTTTAACCTAGAAAGTCTTTATCTAGAACTCTATCTGGAATTGGAGTTCCAGGCAATTTTGAGCCACCACTCCACTGGGGAGCTGAGCCTCTACAAATGTCTACAAGGTCCTCCACAAGGGCAGTAAGTACTCCCACCCACTGAGCTCTTTCCAGTCCAGCAAGCATTTATTATCACAGATGTTCATAGGCCAGAAGCCCAGGAATTCCTAGCCGGGTCTCCAGGGTCTCACAGAGCAGAAATCGGGATGCCAGCCTCTTATCTAGAGGCTCTGAGAAAGAACTAGCTCCCAAGTCTCACTGAGGTCACCTAGAACTTAGCTCTTGCTGCTGCAGGAGCGAAGGTTCTGGCATTTGGTGGTAGTCGCCAGAAATCACTCTCCACGCTCAGAGCCCTTCATCAGGTCCTTGTCCCTAAACTTCATTTCACAACAGAGAAGACTCCTCTTGTCCATGTCTCTTATATATTTTGACTTTGATTCCTCTCCTAACTGCTACAAGTCCTCTACAATGACATAAACTAAAAAAGTGAACTATGAATCTACAGGCCAGAAAATACTGAAAAGTACAGCAGTCTGGTACACCATAGGCTCCTAATAACAATTTGTCAAATAAATGAAGAAAAAATATGAATAAAAAGACAACAGCCACAAATGTTGAGTGTTCATGCTAGAAAATGAACTGTGAGTTAAGCCAAACCACCTACATTTCCTCCTTTTTATCTTTTTTAAATTCTAATGTTCTAAATTGCAAGACTGTAAAAGAAAGCTAAAGCACAGGGAGACATAACACTGGCAGCCTTCACTGCCACTCAGAATATCGGGGTAATAAATTACTCTGTTCTAATCCACACTTTACAGCTCTCTGCAGAGTCCCAATCACTTCCCAGAGTAAAAGTGCACTCACGTTTTGACTTTCACAACTAGATAACAAGTATGCCCACTTAAACCTGCCCATACGGCTTCTCTCAACAGCAGCCGCCGCTGGTCTTCTGTAAGTCTCATGGTGTGTGACAGATAACAGGTTTCTATAACCTAAGCACTGTTAACTTCCTGATGGTTCTGAAAGAATGAGTCCGAAGTTCAGTCTGCCAAAAAGGATCCCGAGGGAGCCAATGAGGTGGCTTGGAGCTGAGGTACTTGCCATACAAGCCTGGTTACATGAGTTGGAGTTTTTTTTTTTTTTTTTTCCTGGAAGAAACAGGAAGAGTTAGCAGAACAAGGCAGACCGACAGGGGTTCAACTTAAGGACTGCGGGAAATAGGTGGCAAAAATAAATTCTCACAGGAAGGACAGAAAGGGGTCTGTGATGGAAGCAAGGGCTGAGCTCAGAGCCACGATGAGTAGGAGTATGGCGGGGAGGTGTAGGAGAGGTGTGAGAACGTCTGTGTAGAGAAGGCTAGACAGCCGGCACGTCCAACAGAATTACAGGGCTAAGAACATAGCAAGCAGCTCTGTGTAATCACACCCTCCTCTCCCTGACCAGATGGATAGTGTCGGCTAAATGGGCACTCTTAGTCCACATACACAAGAGTACTGATTTGGTTGATGGGTTACACGACAGAAAACAATATTGGGGCCAGACCATGGCGAGTCTTGCATATGGGGCAGGAGGTCAAATTTATTCAGAATGCCACCAAAGCCAACTGGAGGTCTAGAAGGGAAAAGTCAGAGTCATAGGAGAAGATTCCTCTGTTATCAACAATAACAGGTGATATAATGAAATAATAATGACCGACTCGTGTGCTTGAAGCCTTACTGCCACGAAGCTTTCCCAGTGCGCTTCACACACCTGAGTGAAGCTGTGCTCACTAGAGCTGCTAAAAGTCCCGCGCCTTTACTCTTCACCCTGTCTGTCTGGGAGCTGCTGCTGCTGCTGCTTCCTCCTCCTCCTCCTCCTCTTCTTCTTTCCTCTCCTTCTCTTCTTCCCCTCCTCCTTCCTCTCCCCCCTCCTTCCTCTTCATCTACTTCTTCCTCCTCTTCCTCTTCTCCTTCTTTCATTGGTTTTTGTAAATGTTACATCAGGCACTCCAGTACCACTCATCAACCTGTTTCTCCATCTGAACTGTGTCACGGTGTCACACAGTTTACCCTTCTGCCCAAACAGCTTTCCTTGCAAATATTCGTTACAATAAGTCATTGATCTGGCTAGAGGGCTCCGGCTTCTGCTACTTTATCAATACTGGATCTTCACCTGTGCTCCTCTCAGATATCCTATTCTTGCCCTGTGTCGTGGAGATCCTGCAGCACTGAGTCTGCAAGGCCAGCCCTTTTACAAAGGTCAAGGTGGGGTAGATGCTGGGGCTGGCCAACACGAAGCCCTGGATCTGGGGAGGAGTAGCCTAATGGCTGGGCTGTCAGCCTGCCAGCTCTCCTGAGCCCACAGCACCGGGGCCAGCTGTCTCACTTCGCCCAGGTGAGAAGCACCGGCTGCTCTTTGTTTTTGTATCTTTGTTTGTTGTTTGTTTTTGTTTTGTGGTTGTTGTTTTTAGAGACAATGGTTTCTAAGTGTAGCTCCAACTATCCTGGAATTCTATAGCTGGCCTTGAACTAAGGTCTGCCCGCCTCTCAAATGCTGGGATTAAAGGTGTGCGCCACCAACTGGCTCATCTGGGAACTCCTTAATCTGTTCCATTACCCACTGCCCTCTATTAAATAAAGCCTTTGTTTCCTGAAGATTACACTGTGATTAGTAACCTAAATATCTCTCCACAAAGAAAAACCTACTGATGAGGAGTACTGGAAATTTTGACACATTATCAGCATTCTCATAGACAAGATCTGGATGTAGCAATTTCTTGCTCTTAAGGAAAAATCATTGATAAGCAGTATGCAACATTCAAAATCTAATCTGACATTTACCTCATGCAGAATGGAGTAAAAGCACCAGCCTCGAATCTGCGGCTTATCTCCTTTCTTTCCTGATTATAAAATGAAAGGCAGGCAATCTACTAATGTTCTCTACAAGCCTAAGGAATAAAGAGCATCTAACTTTGCAAAAGGGGAATACATTATCTCCATGGCAGGATTATATGTGACACTAAATCCTTTTCTCTTACCTCTCTGATCATATATGTCAATTGAGAGAATAGGAATCTTCTATTCTTTCTAAGAAGAATGGGCAGACAGAATTCTTTGGGGGCAAACAGGGACAAAGATGAAAAAGGAGGAAAAGGAGAGATGACAAAGAAAAAAGAAGGAAGTGAAAATAAATCTTCATTTAAGTACAAATAGGTTTAAAAGTTTTGTATAAAAAAGTGATCTCAACTAACACACACACACTCACGCACACACAGATACACATGAATGAAAAATTTCCCTAAATTCAAAGAACACAAGCTTCTGCTTCCTTCAGTTCGAATGATGTACAGAAGTATTTGCAATTTCCCATAACCAACTGAAGCAGATTTCGGTGTTCCTAAAGGTGGGTCTACATTTGTATTTCCCTTGGGGCAAAAGAAATCATGGAAAAATTAATTAGTCCCATCATATTCCTGCTCACCACAATATTATGGATAAGGATGATCATGCAGAATACCAGAACCGCACTGGACTGATTAGTTACTTAGAATAAGCAACTAATAGCATCCTTATCAAAGAAAATTAGCATTATCCATCAGAACCATCATAAAAACTATCAGCAGTTCTCAGAGAAAGTATACCACTTAAGGACAACTAGCCAATACAAGAAGCCAACTATCCCCAAATGTAAAGAGACATGATCCTTAAGGAGACACCCAGTTTTGTTAAGTACTAACTGTCCACACCATTCATACACAACTGGGCATTGCAAGAAGTCACCCTTCAGAAGCTCCTGTATATGACATTTGCACTTATCTACAAGTCTTACTCAATTCTTACAGAATGAGAGCAAGAGTTACACTAGATGGGGGCCTCTTTCTAATAATGGGGAAGACTAATCGGTTCCAACTCAAGAGGATGGCTTTGAGTAGGAAAATTCACAATACACAGCAGAATAGTTACAGTTTGAGCGAATTGGTACCCCTCACACTTCCTTTATAGCTCAATTTCAGAACAAAATGGCCCTTTATACAAAATTTATGTTTAGGCATGTCAGCAGTGTTTTTGTTGATGTTGTTTTGTTTGAGTTGATGTTCTAGCAATCTAAGACAACACCGTTATTTAGGTTTAAAATATATGTAGTGCGTTATGTAAATGTATGTAGTGTTACTATGAACCAGTCCGAGGAAGACACAGTACAAGGATATTAACAGTCACTGGAAATGTGCTCTGGCACATTTCTATCTAACACCGCTGGGGATAGGGAAGATTCTCGCAGGTACCTCAAAGACTGGTAGGAAACGACCAAGAAAAGCTCTGGGAGAAGGGATAGTTGAACTGTTTCTGTGGACAGGGCGACGGCGATCTACTTAAGAGAGGATGAGCAGGAAGGCAGAGCTTAGTTGCTGGCAAAAGAGCAGCAGCGAAGAAAAGTACTATGAGTACTGTCAGCGAGCGAGCAGGGAAAGGGGAGCACAGAAACAGAGCTACCACCGCACGCTCACGGAAGCCGGTCTTTCTGCACAGACTGGTACGAGTGCGGTGGTCGCGGAGAACTCGCGCGAGACGCCTAGGAACGCGAGGGCCGGGCTTCCGTGCTGTCAGCTCATCTTCGCTCCATCCCTTCCGCATCCCGTTCGTTCTCTCCGGTGGTTGACAAACTTTCGGCTCCGCGGTGGTGAGCTACGGCCACCTCCACCCTCCAGGCACCGAGTATGTGTTTGGGGAAAGGGTAGAGGATGTCTGGCTGGAGGGGTGCTCTTCGCAAACTGGCATCTCTTACTCCACGCTGCAACCGGTTACCCCGGCAACGGCCCGCGCGGATTCCCGGATGTAGTTCACAGGGCCGCGGCCCGGGGCGGAGCCGAGAGGACCAGCCCCCTGGGAGACGCGCGCGCACCATAGAGACGTGGCGGGGGCCCGCTTGGCTTCTAGAGAGAGGCTGTCCCGGGCCCAAGACCCCGCACTTCCGGTCTTCTCACTTCCGGCTTTGCGGGTAGGGTGCAAGCGCCGGAGGCCGGGTTGAGAAGTCGCGGGTGCAAGTGTCCTCGGCGGTTGGTTGCTCGGAGCCTGTGACAGCTGCGGCTGCTCCCCGCCCCCAAAGCGTAGGGGAGGAGACGAAGGAAAAGCTCCCGGTTGCGCTTCCGGTCCCTTCTGCCTCGGGCCGACGCGATTCCCGAGTGCTGCGACCCGGGAGAGCCCGCGACGGAGCGCTGCTGGCTTCCCCGCTGACAGACAGGTGAGGGCGGAGCCGCGACGGAAAGGATGAGGTTGAGGTGGCGTGCTCCACGGCGGACGAGTCGCCTACGGCTACTCTCGTCAAACTTGCTCCTGGGCACTTCCATCCCTGGGAGCAGCCAAGTCCGCTCCTTGGTCCCTCCTGTCCCTCTGAGTCCGGGTGTATTCTGGAATGACGGGCGGCACCGCTCGGCTGTGCTGGCGGTGGGTGGGAAGAGTTGGCAGCGTCCGGGTCTTTCTGGACTCTGTCCGAGTGGGCCTCCTTTCCCTCCGCTCTTCCCTGAGTCTCCTACTTCCTCTCTCCTGCTGTGCAAGGAAGGGAGGTAGCAATAAACCCTGGGAGAGATTGCCTGACACTGGTGCAGAGGGAGGCGCCCTGCCTGAAACGTCCCAAGCCTGAGTGCTGGTGAGGGCGTCCAAGGAATGCTGGAGTTTGGAGAAGGAAATTGTGGCCCTGCCTTCTGGTGCGTTCCTTATTGCCAAGTTAACTACTTTTTCTGTGCCTAGGAAAGGAAGCGGTTTGTACGTGTGTGTGTTTGTGTGTGTGTGTGTGTGTGTGTTTTAAGTGTTTAGATTCTAGACTTTCTCCCCTGTTATTGCTTCCTAGGCTTTGTTCTTGTTTTCCTCCTGAACCCTCTGATCTCAAAAGGTTTATATTTTACACTTCCTGCAGATCCTTTAAGTCATCCTTTCAGGATTTCTGTGCGTTTCTCCTTTATTTTTTTTCCTTGAAGTATACTTAACTTGGTTCTTATCTGATCAGGGAAAAAAAAACGAATGAAAGACTCGCAGGGCTTTTCAACTACGTGTTGCTTTCACAACTGCGAGGGCGTTGTTCACATTTGCCATTTGATTAACGTGATTGCTAAAGAAAGGTGCACCAGATTGCCGGTTGGTCAGTTCTCTGGAGGTTGCAGGAATGGCTGTATTTCATTGCTGCTCTTTCAGAGCGAGTATTGCAACGGTGTACACTTCTCTTCTATTTTTACTCGCTTTCAATTTTCGTTTTTGTTTTTCTCGTGCACCGTGACCAACACCTTTTTCAATCTACAAAGTCTAACAGTTAGTATATAGGAAAACACTATGATTTTTTTTCCACTATGATTTTCTGAGCTGTTTTGTTTCCTGCTTGGCAAGATGTTACTTTTCTTGGATTATGCTTGCCTTACTCCCGGGGCGTGGTCTCAGTCCAGGTATCAGTGATTTTTCAGGGGTTTTCTATCTCTACCCCTGAAATTATGTGCAAAGTTTGTATATGTGTGTGTTCTGGGAAAATGCATTCATTTATCAAATTCTTAAAAGAAGTGTGTAATGTCTAGCAAGATTAAGAAGTACTGGTGTAGAATCTTGTTGAAGCTAAAGGAAACAGTTTATTTTCGGAGCTGTTGTTTCCCCAAGTTGCACATGGCTTACTTGGGTGTTATACAGAGTAGAGTGCAGGGATTACAGCCTGGCACTGAAATCTCACTACTTCAAAACTGCAGGATTTCTAAATTCCTTCCTGGACCTGTGGAAGGAACCAAATTAGTTCCTGATTTGTGGTTTTGAGGTTTCTTTTTAGGGATAGCTGGCTGTGCCCATTGCTCTGCTAATACAGAGAATTTTTAAACTGATGTGTTTCTCATTATTTAATGCATACTAAATATCCCCAGCCCACTGGGTACAACTCAGAATAAATTTGCTTTCATTTTCTTGTTTTTAACTGGAGATGTCTGCCTTGGACTAAGGGCTAAGGAAGGGCAAAGGTGTTTTATGTAGTCCACATGGCTTCAGCATTTTTGATGCCCCTTTCTCTTCATTCTGTATTATGTATGTTAGTTATTGTTTCCAAGCTTTATGTAAGTCTTGGAGGACATATTTACTTACTGATTTGTTTTTGATGTGTTTGGAAGTTGAGATTGTAACATTTTGAAGCTCATTTCATATAGTGTTACCTGCACAGCTCATCCTAAGTTATCAAAAGTAATTGGATAACTTCTAATTACTTCTCTTCAATGTCGTGCTTTCCCCTCAGTGTAGCATCCTCACTTGGTGGAGCAGTCAGTGCTAAGCTGGTTGCTTGTAAGATAAAAGCAGATTTAGAAGCTGGATTCTGTGTAGCACCACAGGGACAGGTACATTTATTTGCTTGCTGTGTATATGGTGCCCAGTGCTTTTCATCCTTCTAGCAACTGTATAAGAATGCTCCCTCCTCCCCATTGTTTAGATCAGTGGTTCTCAACCTGTGGGTCGTGATCTCTTTGGGGGGCCCAGGACCTTTCACAGGGGTAGACTAAGACCTTCAGAGCGCAGATATTTACATAATCCATACCAGTAGCCAAATTACAGTTATGAAGTAGCAATGAAAGTAATTTTATGGATGGGGGTCACTATAGCATGAGGAATTGTGCCAAAGGGTCACAGCTTTAGGAAGATTGAAAGCTATTGTTGTACATGAAGAGAATGAAACTAAATGACCAATAGAGCTAAGATAATTTGTTTAAAATAATCCTGGTGGAGCCAGGATTTGATCTTAGGTGTAGGACTGTAGATAGCTTCTAGGAAGTTTCCATTGTAAAATTCATGGAATGAGTTGGAAATATCTTATTTGATTATATCTTAGACATTAAGAAAGGGATCTTTTCTTCTATTACTCTTTAGTGGATGAACACCTCCTTGAATGTCATAATGTAACATAGGACAAAAGGCCTGTAGATTGGTAGCTGATAGGACTTCTCTGGAGATAGATACAAGTTTGTTGGATTGTATGTATTATCACCTCTAAGATTGGAGACTAATTAACCTTGGCATAGTGAGTTTGGAACCATGAATTTCAGTATGATCATTTGGGATAGAGGGAGAACTAAATTTGAGTTTGGAACCATTAATTTTAGCATGATCATGTGAGATAGAGGGAGAACTAAGTTTAGCAAAGTACTTAAATTCACATAGCCTTGGGTGGAAGTTAACACTACTGGTAGATATTGAAAACTGAGTTACTCTAGGGGCTACAGAGCATGGTGAGGTTGGGAAGATGCTGATTGTCTGGAATTCAGGCTGATAGCAGTCCTGGGGTTGTATAAAAAAGGAGCTATCTCTTTAGCCTTTTATTGAATGGTCTTGAAATAAAATTCCCAACTGCATAATAAGCAGATGGAATGAAAATTTCTATTCTCAGTATCCCCTAGGTCTCAGGTCCCATCCCGGTTAATTCAAAATATGGTGGAGGATCAAATTAATTAACACCAGGAAGCCTTAAACCTCTTCATTCTAATACCATAGCCTCTAACCTTGTGGCTTTAAGTTATTTGAAATTAAATAAAATTCTCTCAGTTGTACCAGCCATATGTCAGTGCCCAGTGATCCCTTGTGTTGGTACCTGCCTTTTAGGACAGCACAGATTTAGAACATTTATAACAGTATTTTCCAACCTGGTAAACACTTTGAAATTCTATGATTTGTTACATAATTAGTATATTACTGATCCAAGATGAGAAAGTTTTCTGTTTCCTTATGGTGTTTAGCAGCTTTGTTTTAGCTGACAAAATATAGCTGTGTTCTCACTTGGCTTTTTAACTAAATCCAGATGGTCAAAGTCTAATGATTTTTTCCATGTTTGGGATTATTATGCTGTTAACTCTTTCTAGGATAAAGCTGTCAGCTTTGCTAAGGCCATGTAGGTTTTCTCTTTCCTTTGAACTGTAGATATGTACTGTTTGATATCTGGTTGGTGCCTTTCCTTGAGACTTAAAAATGTCTCCAAGCTATTATATCCAAAGCTAGACTCGTTTCTCTTCCTTCCTCTCTCACCTCCCCAGATATTGCTTTTCTTTTCCTTGTTTCTGTTTTCAGTGAGTGATGACATTATCTGATATATAAAATCTTGAAATTGTGGAATAATACTTACATCCCCTCCTTGATAATGTCATATGTGTCAACAGATACTGTTTTCTTTATAATAGCTCTAGACCATGTTTTCCCTATTTGCCATGCATTGCTTTAGTTTGCACACTATCACCTATTGTTGAAAATATGTAATGGGGGATTTCTACCTGCCTTGGATAATTCAATTCCCAGATAAAAGACACAGAACTTTTATATTTATAATAAGCCTTTAAACAGCACTAGAGCTGGGCAGTTATCTACCCTCTAAGCTGTTAATATCTACTATCTTATCAATAACCCTAAGATATGACTTTCCATGTTGCTTATGGGCTGCTCTTTAACTGGCCAGCCCTCAGGGCCAATTCTCAGGATCATTTACTCCACTGTGTACAGATCTTCTCTCTCCACCTTCTCTTCTTCCCTTGTAGTCTGCCTGCCTGCCTCTCTTCTGCACAACTATAGGCTGTAGTCATCTTTATTCACCAGTCAGGGATAACTCCATGGAGGCAAGTTATGTAGCATCACTTGTGTCTGTGAGGATCTTCTTCTTCCCTGAGGCAACCATGGCCAGTATTTAGCATTAATACATAGCATAAACTTGGACATAGCCTTCATAGTGTGACTTTGCTTGCTTTCAGAGTAAAAAGAAAACTCCTTAACAGTTGGAATTCTTCAGTCTTACCTTGAATTATGTTCCATGAAACTATGCTCAACCAAGCTGGCCCCCATTGGTCCTTAAAAGTTTTTTTAAATCACTCTTTTTCTTTATATTTGTGTATGTGCGTGTGCCTGTTTATCTATATTGTGGATACATTCTATGCTAGGTCTTTTGCAAGAGCAGCAAGTGTTCTAAACAGTGCCATCTTTCTAGCTCCTGATTTATTAATAATTCATATGTATGTTTGTGTGTGTGTATGTAGGTGTACATGCTGTGGCTCTCGACCCAACATCTAAGTATTTATTCATTATTCTAAATTGCTGGTATTAAAGATTTCAGCTCATAGATTTTTTTTGTTGTTGTTGTTGGTTTTTTTTGTTTGTTTTTTTTTGTTGTTGTTTTTTTTTGTTTTTCGAGACAGGGTTTCTCTGTGTAGCCCTGGCTGTCCTGGAACTCACTCTATAGACCAGGCTGGCCTTGAACTCAGAAATCTGCCCGCCTCTGCCTCCCAAGTGCTGGGATTAAAGGCGTGCGCCACCAATGCCCGGCTCTGTTGTTGGTTTTTTTTTTTTTTTAAAGATTTTTGAGTGTGAATTGTTATAATATTCTAATAAACTAGTAATACATTGTAAACTAAATTGCTGGTTTCTCAATTCACATTAATAAAATACTAATAGTTTATAAAATAGTGTAATGTTCTTAGATTATTTATAATGAACTCTTGGCTAGACTTACAGAATTACTTAAAAGATAATAGAGGTACCTGAATATTTCATTTCCCTATTAGCATAGATATCATTAGTGTGACACAATTATTTATTTTGTGTCAGCTTTTCCCTTATCTCCCTTTTCTGTTCCAGGATGCCATCCAGTCATCAAGTGTTCTTGGCATTGAAGTTTCTCAGATTTCCTTGCTTTTTTAGGGGTTGGGGGGTGGGTGGGTGGGTGGGAATGGAGGTTGAGACAGGCTTTTTCTATGTAGCCTTGGCTGTCTGGGAACTTGATCTATAGACCAGACTGGCCTTGAACTCAGAGATCCGTCTGCTTACGCCTTCCAAGTGCCTGGATTAAAGGCATGCTCCACCACTGCCTGGCCCGATTTCCTTGCTTTTGATGAGTTGATAGTTTTGCAGATTACTATTTAAAGGTATCTTGTACCTACATCTGTGGAGATTTATCTAGTGTTTTATCGTGATTAGCATGGGGAGGAGAAACTCAGTAAAAGTGCCCTTCCTGACTGTCACTGGAACCACACTGCTTATAGTAACCTTTATGACAGTCAGCCTCGCTTTGTCAGATTTGTTCCCTGTGAAGTTACTCTTTTTGAGCTCTTCCCTTTGAATATTGCCTTTTATAGAAGAAAATTTCTTTATATGGTGCAAAGATAGAGAGTGGAGAATTATGTTTTACTTCCTAAAGGGGAGGAGTGTTCATAGAAAGTTTTTGGAAATAAACTGTAAGGGGAATATTTCTCCTTTCTGATTCATTCAGTTATTTCTGTCAAATTTATATTATTATTTTAAAGTCTCTSTGTGTGTGTGTGTATACGTAAGTGCAGCTCAGGTGCCCATGAACTTGAATCTCCCTAGAGCTGAGTTAAGGTGGTTGTAAGCTCTCTGACGTGGGTGTTGGGGACTAGTCTCCAGTCCTGTATAAGGGCAATCAGTACTCTTTTACAGCTGAACAGTGTCTCCAGACTGCTTTGACAAATGAAAACGTTTTGCACTTTGGGTTATAATTCAGCAATGCTTTTTATTAGTTGTTCTTCTAGCCTTTTTAATTGATTTTTTTTTTAAAATACCTTTGTCATTATGCAGATTGCTTTCTTTTTAAGCACTTTTTGAGGTTGTTCATTTGGTTTTAGTTTCTCTTCTACAAGATACTCTTGGATCATATAGGGTATTACCCTCCCTGGTCCTTGAACTATCCATTCTCCCAGAGTGACCATTCTTTTTATTGGAAAATGCTATTAGAAACCAGTATCTGGACTATGTATGCTCTTTCTGCTGAGAACATTGCTTGTCATTGTTTCTAGGGCCTCTCAGGAGATAGAGCAAGGAAATATTGTGTGTGTGCTAATTTGTATAGGAACAAGAATGTATTTAAACATTTTGTATGATGATCTGTATCTGTTTATATTAAACTGTGGTTATTAGAGCTCTTTTTCTACTGAATTTCTGCCTGTGAATTTTGAGGGGATTTATTTGATATGGTTTTGGGTAACTTATTAACTTTCCAATGATCAATTACTAAGAGAGCAAAGCAGTTCATACCTGTAATACCAAGTAACAAGTAAGTTGTTGGATCTTGGAATGAAATCAATTACAGTAAATAGCAAACACTGTAGCGTCATTGGCTCTTGGATGGCTTCACTGCTGACATGCTGGAGCCCAGCGAGCCGTCTGTGAAGGAAAGAGGCCACACTAGACTATGACTGCTGGGAGTTTGCTTTTTCAATGTTGTCCAGGGTCTTTTGTTTCTTATTTTTTTTTGGGGGGGGGGATCAGGCAAATCTAGTACCTGTTGCTCTGTTTGTATATATGCACTTTTGTATATATTGTATATATTAGCCCTCTATTGTATGTAGGATTGATAAAGATCTTTCCCCAATCTGTTGGTTTGCCTTCACCTCTTAGGTGCTGGGATTACCAGTGTGAACCATCATGCCTGGCTGAAGTATCACATTATATTTTTAAAATCTGTAAGTTTCTTTCAAGTCTTGTATGTATTCAAGTGAGTTTTGCTTTAGGTTCCATAATATACTTTCTTCATTAAAAGAAGAATTTAAATTCATATTCAATATGATATACCATATTTTTATGTTTATGTCTGCCTTGTGATGTCTGTTTTTCTTCAGCTTATCTTCATAGCTCCTGTGGTATATGGCATGTTAGTTTGAAAAACTCTCATATCTGTTCGATAGCTCTCATCTCATAGATGTCTAATAGTAACCTTTGGCGTCTTTAGACTCCGTGGTTCACAGAGACTATGACTGCTGGGAGTTTGCCTTTTCAATGTTGTCCAGGGTCTTTTGTTTCTTATTTTGGGGGGGATCAGGCAAATCTAGTACCTGTTGCTCTGTTTTCACTGGGTTCTAAAAAGACCCTGGTTGCATTTAAGTTTTGTAGGACACAGAATTCCCCTTATTAAATTCTCCTACCTTAAATTTTTCGTTTGACTTCCCTCTGAATATGTTACTTTCTTCATTTTATAGAAATCATTTTTATATAGTAAAAGCTAAAGAATCTCAAACCATTGTAATTGACTTATAAACTTCAAGCATGCATATATGTGTGTATGTGTGTGTGTGACTGCTAATTAGTATTTTATTAGCTAATAAATACCTCTGCCTTATTATAGAGAATGAGTCTGAGCTATAGCATAAGACATTTGGCCTACAATATAACTGGCCTGTGAGAGCCTGAACATTAGTGGTAATTTGTAGTAGTAATTTGTTATTCTTTTTGAAAGACATATTAAAAATGGCTAAATTTAGCCAGGCAATGGGAATGCATGCCTTAATTCCAGCACTCAGGAGGCAGAGGCCAGCAGATCTCTCAGATTGAGACCAGCCTGGGCTACAGAGTGAGTCCAGGGACAGCCAGGGCTACACTGAGGAAGCCTATCTCGAAAAACCAAAAAGAAAAAGAAAAAAAGAAAGAAAGAAAGAAAAGAAAAAAATTACATTTCTATAAAGATCAGAAAAGGTGTATCTTTTGTGTGTGTGTGTGTGTGTGTGTGTGTGCGTGCGTGCGTGCGTGCGTGCGTGCGTGCGTGCGTGTGTGTGTGTGTGTGTGTGTGTCTGGGTCTGAGTCTACAGAGGTCAGAGGTGCTGAGTTCCTCTGGAGTAGGATTACAGGTCATTGCGAGTGATCTGAAATGGGTTCTGGGAACCAAACTTGGGTCCTGTACAAGAGCAGTATGTGCTCTTAACAGCTGAGCTAAGTCTCCATCCCCACAAACATGACTTTTAAGTCTCACGCCCAGGTATATGCATTAGTCATCTATGCTATTATAAACATAGCTTTAAACCATAAACATGGAGTAGAATGGAATAGGTAAAATGGAAGGATTTTATATCTCGGCAATTCTCAGAAATGTTGTAGCCTCTGTCTGCCTTGATCATGTATGTGGTTGTCTCATAGTTTCCTCATTGCTGCTGTTTGATCCTGGAGACGGTTAGTCCCGTCTCACAGAGAGAACAAGGAAAGTAAGTGCCTGAGCTGTCTTTCATTTTCCATCTGTAGCCTTTCTCCTCCATTCCCATCTCAGTGGAAGACGTTTCCTTCTATCTCAAGGCAGTTTCTCTACTTCTCCTTAGAATTGTTTATTATTTAAAATTCTTGTTCTAATTTTAGGTTCTTTAACAGTTGCAAAATAGAATTTCTTATATTGCTCACCCTGTTGCCCTTATTGCTAATATCTTACAAAACTGTAATTATCAAGAGTAAATAATCAACATTAGTATAGCATTACTGACAAGCTACCTTTGTTGAAATTAGCCTAAACTTTTAGCTACCATTTTTCAATTTCAGAATCCTGTCTAGGAAGGAACCTGTACTGAATTTAGTTCCGGTTCCATACTTTCCTCCTCCTCCTCCTCCTCCTCCTCCTCCTCCTTCTCCT
>BDUI01000004.1:1484216-1498012 GCA_002335545.1 Apodemus speciosus
AGACCAGGCTGGCCTCGAACTCAGAAATCCGCCTGCCTCTGCCTCCCAAGTGCTGGGATTACAGGCGTGTGCCACCACCGCCCGGCTTATTTTCTTTTTTAAAGATTTATTTATTTTATGTATGAGTATACTACCTGTCT
Source organism: Apodemus speciosus (assembly GCA_002335545.1). NCBI lineage: Eukaryota > Metazoa > Chordata > Mammalia > Rodentia > Muridae > Apodemus > Apodemus speciosus. The sequence goes on from BDUI01000004.1 coordinate 1,484,357, forward strand.
GTAGACAAACTAGAAGGCATCAGATCCCATTACAGATGGTTGTGAGCCACCATGTGGTTGTTGGAAATTGAACTCAGGACTTCTGGAAGAGCAGTCAGTGCTTTTAACTGCTGAGGTGTCTCTCCAGGACTATATTATTTTCTTAAAATGTGGTATTTGATTCTTTTTGCTAACAATAAAAATGTTTTTTCTAGTCTATTTTGAGAGTAGAAACCCATTTCTTGCACTTTAGCATGATGTCTTGCAATTCTCTGTCTCCCTGATTAGATTGAGAGTACTTTTTGGAACTTTTGTGCTCTTCTCTGTAGTGACATTATCTGTGTTTTATTGGATATACTGGAAGCAGGAGTAACTCATTAAGCTTTTATCAGATGACATCTGAGAGTTATGTCTCACTTACACAGCAAACAGTCACATCAGTTTCCAGGATTGAAGGTTACTTTTCCAATATCTGGAAAGAGGTGCGAGTGCTAGTGTACAGCTTTGCCTTGGGAGACCACAGATCACTAACATTTGACTTTCGACATTTGATCAGTTTTTATCTGTCAGGTCAAGTTGACAGTCTTTTGAAGTTTCTCATACATATATATGGTTTTATAAAATTGTTTTCTTCATTCTATATAAGTACTTTTTCTGATTTTTTAGAACCATTTACCTGTATAATTAATAGATAATTTATATAGCTCCAGATAGTTTTGTAAAACAAATTCTGATCACAAATAAGTTAGTTATGCTGTGCAGTATTTATGAGAATGTCAGTGGACAACGCCAGTCTTTTAACTGGATGTTTAATGTGTGCCCCACACATTTCACTTTTAGGTCTGTCCGATTGCAGCGGCGATGCTTCAGCTCTTGGTACAGTGCAGCAGCCACAGGAGCCCAGGCTAGAGCTGAGGTGATTGGGTGCTGTTTATATTGCTTTGTAAGGCCAGCCCATCTTAATCGAGGCCTCAGACTGTCCAGACTGACTGAGTTGGCTAAAGGTATACCATTCAATAATAAACTCTTGGGCATAGTGACAAGATAAAATGAGAGAGGCTTCTTCGAAATAAGGAATAACTTACCTAAAGCTTATAGAATAATTTTTTTAAAAGATCTATTTTACACACACACACACACACACACACACACACACACACACACACACGTACATACATACATACACACACACACTGTAGCTGTCTTCAGATACACCAGAAGAGGGCATCAGATCCTATTACAGATGGTTGTGAGTCACCATGTGGTTGCTGGGAATTGAACTCAGGATCTCTAGGAAGAGTAGTCAGTGCTCTTAACTGCTGAGCCATCTCTYTTGCCTTATAGAATAGCTTTTTAAAAAAACTAAAATTGCTTTATTGAAATTAATTCATAAATAAAAACTATCACATAACTAGATTCTCTCTAACAAACACCTGCCGGGTCTCAAACTCTAGAAGGTAAAGCTTATTTGTCACATCAAAATAAAAATGAAAGCTGTATAGGTTTCACTATGACAGTGGTCCAAAGTTTCTATCAAAATACTAGTAGTATTCCGTGTCCTAGGTGGCTCCCGCTTTGGCTTGTCTGCTCCCATGAATGCTCTCTCCCTGAGCGTGTGACTGAACCTGGACGAGAGCGTTTAAAGACCACTGATGCCAGGCTTGGTTTTTGTTTTGTTTTGTTTTGTTTTCTTTTGTTTTGTTTTCTTTTCTTTTCTTTTCTTTTCTTTTCTTTTCTTTTCTTTTCTTTCCTTCCTTCCTTCCTTCCTTCCTTCCTTCCTTCCTTCCTTCCTTTCTTTGAAGGTTCTATACTTGATTCTGATGAAACACTATAAGGTTGACTATTGTAGCTCATCAAACTAGGGAGAAAGATTAATTAGGGAGGAAAGAAGGAAGGAAACAAAAGAGAAAGAATAGATTATGGTATTAAATGGGGGAAAAGATTAAACAGTGAATTTGTTTAAATTGAGCGCAAGTCAGCTGTTTTGGCACATAATAATATAATGCTTTCTCTTGTTCCACATAGATCTATAGAATAATTCAATTCAATAATTAAAGCAGCTATTTCTTTTCTATTGTTTTAGTTGAATAAACTTAACTTTCAGACAGACAAAAGACAGGATTTGGTAAGGCAAGAATACAACATGGGGCCCACTGACTGCAGATTCAATGTTTCTGAACCAATCTGCCACTTGTAAAGACTCATTATTCTTCAGCTATGCAGAATATCTGGAATTTGTGTGACAAATATTGTCCCCCCCCATTTTTCAGGAATGGGGATTAAATCCAGGGCCTATTGTAGGTTAGACAATGGCTGTACTGCCCAGCTGTATTCCCAGACTTCTGTGTGACATGCTGCAATATAGGATTTTGACTTTTTTGTTGTTTTTCAAGACAGGGTTTCTTTGTGTAGCTTTGGCTGTCCTCGAACTCACTCTAGACCATGCTGGCCTTGAACTCAGGTCTGCCGTGATGCTGGGATTAAAGCTGTGTGCCACCAAACCTGGTGATGATTGACTTTTTGTCTAAACATTGATGGTTGATGAATTCTGTTTGGGAAATAGGTGTTATTTGTATAAGATTCAAGATTCTTTCTTGACTTCTTCCTGCCCACCTTTCCTTCTTCTTCCTCTTCCTCCCTACTCCCTGCCCCCTCTTTCTTTCAAGTTTTGCCTCATAGTCCAGGCTGTCCTTGAACTTGAGATCATCCTGCTTCAGCCTCCTGAATTGCTGATATTATAGGTGTAGAGCACCAAATCTGATTGTGTGGATTCTTTGTAGTGTAAGATAACTTGGCTAGTTATCATCTGATAATACGGCGTTACAGCTCTATGTAGTCTTGAGAGAGTAAGAATTATGTGTACTATATATCTACTCCTGCTCATGGTTTGACTTTCTGCAATTATCTCTCTGAATTTATACTGCTGAGAGATAATCAGGGAAGGTAGGTGTTTGTGAGCTACAGGGAAGGTTTGCAGCCCAGCCAGTGATGGCTCCATGACAGTATGTGCTAGGATTATTGTTTGCTGCTTGCTACTGTGAGTTTCCTGCTTGTGAATGGTGCTCTGAGAGATGCTGAAGTAGAAATTCTCTGCTCAGTAAACAGTAAAGTTTGGATGATAGTGATCTGAAGGAAACAACTGCCAAATAATGGGTTGTCCAAAGCAAATTATCATTAACTCCTTGGTAAGTATTCTTTGTCTTTGTCATAACCAAGTAGGCAGCATCCAGAGAGAAAGCAAGACTAATAATTTTTAAAGTTTTAACTGTCAGTGTAAGCTGAATTTGCACTCTAGCTTAAAAGCGTTATAGGAGTTTATAGTGTGGTTTGGGACTCTTTTGTAGTTTTAAAGTTTATCATTTAGAATGAAGTCCCGTCTTTTTAAATAGTGTGGATAGAATTGGAGCTCTTTATGTTTTGTGGAGTAAGCCAGGTACAGCAGTAGTCCAGTTGTACAACTTGCTGAGATACTCACAGATGACAGGCATTGCACTAAGTTTATGCTATAATATTCTTAGGTTTTTTTCCCAAGTTTACACATTAAGACTTTACATCTTGGAAAGGTTAACAGAGTTATTAAGAACCATCACTTGAAAGTGGAAAAGATGAGAAAAAAGATGAGATTTAAGAAACTAAATAGAAAAGCATAAAGATAGGAGCAAGAAGCTGGGAAACAAACGTATATTCTTTAAATAACATCAAAGAAAACAAGTTGTGTTTTATTGTTATGGAGTTATAGCCTGAGTTCATTTCTGCCTTCCTCGTAATTTAGCAGTTTTATATAACAACTTGTAATATTCACTGAAAGTGATAATTATTTGCATTCTTCTATTGTGTAATTCTGAGGTCTAAACAGTGAACTGAACTTAGTCCTTGTGTTCAAAGTATATGCTGATTAATTGATGAAATTTAGAAAGAAATCACAAGATAATGGTGCCTCTAGAGGAACATAGATTAAAGGTTGTGGCACTTTAGTGGAATAGGATCAGGAATGTTAGTGACAATGGCATTACACTCTTGAAATGGGTATAGAATTGAGCACGCAGGTGATATTCTTTCCAAAGATGGGAAGAGGAAATTGGGAAATACGTCTGTGGAGAGCGAGTTTGATTTAACAAATCTAAAGAAGCATATTAGTGGAAAGAAAATAATTGGAAGGATTCTGAGTGTCAAGTTGAAGAGTTGGCTTTTATTGTGTAGATAGAGACAGACATAATGACTATGTTTATTATTCTGTAGTATAATGTTTTATATGCCATAAAGCATGACAGAAGGCTAAAAGGTGTCAAAGAGGACTCATGTACAAAGTTGGGCAGAGGTAGCTGTCTGAGGATACAGAGTTTGAGTAGAAAGTTGAATGAGGTGAGAGTCATCAAAAATCTAGAGTAAGAATCTTCCAGGTAGGGAACAGCAACGCTAAAAATAAGATTGGTGTGTCTGAGGAATGGCTGGAGGTCCTGAGGCTGTCAACAGGTATGATTGAGGAAAGAAGGGGAGTATGTTTCAAGAGGCAGCTAGCAGCTGAGACTGGTGCAGAGTAGACATGAAGTGACAGGCAGAAGATGAGTCATCAGGCACAGCGGGAAGCTCAAGAGCATGATGGTCATGCTTGATTTGCAGCAAATAAGAAAATGGAGAAAATTCCCATAGGCTTATTCGGATCCAATAATTGTCCAGATTTGACACATCTGTTTTCTTCCTTTATTTATAATAATGGGATTGAGAATCCTCTGTCTATTGAAGCCATGGGATTATCAAAATAACTTAAAGGTGAGGAGGAAAAGGCTCTACACATTAACACCTGTAATTTAATTCTGTCTTGATTATGGTCTGATATAGAAAGCTGTAGATGCCCACTCTAGTGGGACGGTGTTGAAGAGTGGAGCAGAGTCTGAAGGAAAGGCCATCCAGAGACTGCCCCACCTGGGGATCCATCCCAGGCACAGACACCAAACCCAGACACTACTGCAGATGTTAAGAAGTGTTCTGATATAGCTGTCTCCTGAGAGGCTCTGCCAGAGCCTAACAAATACAGAGGCGGATGCTCGCAGCCAACCATTGGAATCAACACAAGGTCCCCAATGGAAGAGTTAGAGAAAGGACTGAAGGAGTTGAGGGGGTTTGCAATCCCATAGGAAGAACAACAATATCAACCAACCAGATGCCCCTAGAGCCCCCAGGGACTAAATAACCAACCAAAGAGTTCACATGGAGAGACCCATGGCTCTAGCTACATGTGTAGCAGTGGACGGCCTAGTCAGACATCAATGGGAGGAGATGCCCTTGGTCCTGTGAAGACTCGATTCCCCAGTGTAGGGGAATGCCATTATGAGAAAGTGGGTTGGATGGGTGAGGGAGTACCCTCATAGAGGTAGGGGGATAGGAGATAGAATAGGGAGTGTCCAAAGGAGAAGCTGAGAAAGGGGATGACATTTGAAATGTAAATAAATAAAATATCCAATAAAATACAAAACAAATTAAAAAAAAAACCCAAAAGGGTTTCCATTTGACAACTGGACACTTATAGGTAGATTGTCATAGAGACAATTATTATTGACAAAGTTCATCCAAAGGCCAAAAGTTATCTTAATAAGGTAAAACAAACATTTTAGAAACATATTAGTCTATGCACGATAAAATTTAATTTCTAAAAATTGCTTAGAAAAACCTAGAATGTTCATAGAAGAGATCTACAGCCTTGCCAACTATATATGGCATTTATCATTGTTTAACAGCAGTTTAATTTATTTAACAATTTAATTAACAGCTTAATTTCAAACCAAGGTAGCTGTTCAACCTAGTTTACCACCAAGCAAGCAAAATTAAAGGTATAATAAGCATAATGTTTCCTCAGATGTTTCCTAAATCTACCATATTTTTATAAAGTTTTCTGAAAAGGCAATAAAAAATACACAACATACTTCAACATTGCTTATATTCAGTTGGTTGTTTTTTTTTTCCCAGTAGTTGTATTTCCTACCAGTTTTGTAGGATTAAATTCTTAATTTCAGTCAATTCTAGATAAAAAGAAGTGAACAAAGTAGGCAGAGAGCAAGATGAAAAGCTGCAAATATTCCAGCCCAGTTGTTCCAGTTCAGGCTTAGACAAGGAGGGTCGCAGTGCTTAGTGGACTAATTATACATCTCAAGACAAACCTTATTTTGTTCCAATACCAGCAGTATAAATGCCTTTTGTGTTAGATGAAATTATTCAGATTTTTGTTTGCCTGTACAAAGACAAAGCAATTCTAATAAGCTTATAATTTAAATACTCTCTGAAATTTCCTCCACCATTAAAATAAACACAATCTATTACAACGAGGAGTATATGTATCACAAAGTGTCAATTCAGTATGGCTCCAAATGAACCTACTAAATGAAACTGAAGAAGGACCAGCTCAAAACTAGGAGACACTGACCTCAGGCCAAGCTCTGCCCCTTCCCATACTTCAGAGATGGCACTTCATCCCTGTAACCCTTGTGCCCTCATTAGAAGGAGCATAGATGTTCAGAATTGAGAGTTCACCTTGGTAGCTTTTTCCTTTGACGAGTATGAAGTATCCTTCCTTATCTTTTTTGATAACGTTTGGTTGAAAATTGATTTTATTTGATATTAGAATGGCTACTCCAGCTTGTTTCTTAGGACCATTTGCTTGGAAAATTTTTTTCCAGCCTTTTACTTTTAGGTAGTGTCTGTCTTTGTCAGTGAGGTGTGTTTCCTGTATGCAGCAAAATGCTGGGTCCTATTTACTTATCCAGTCCGTTAGTCTTTATCTTTTTATTGGGGAATGGAGTCCATTGATGTTAAGAGATATTAAGGAATAGTGATTGTTGCTTCCTGTTATTTTTGTTGTTAGAGATGGAATTATGTCTGTGTTTTGGTTATCTTCTTTTGGGTTTGTTGGAAGAAGATTACTTTCTTGGTTTTTCTAGGGTGTAGTTTCCCTCCTTGTGTTGCAGTTTTCCATCTATTATCCTTTGTAGGGCTGGATTTGTGGAAAGATATTATGTAAATTTGTTTTTGTCATGGATTATCTTAGTTTCTCCATCTATGGTAATTGATGGTAAATGCCTGGGCTGACATTTGTGTTCTCTTAGGGTCTGTATGATATCTGCCCAGGATCTGGCTTTTAGAGTCTCTGGTGAGAAGTTTGGTGTAATTCTGATAGATCTGCCTTTATATGTTACTTGACCTTTTCCCCTTACTGCTTTTAATATTCTTTCATTGTTTTGTGCATTTGGTGTTTTGATTATTATGTGACATGAGGAATTTCTTCTCTGATCCTGTCTATTTGGAGTTCTGTAGGCTTCTTGTGTGTTTATGGACATCTCTTTCTTTAGGTTAGGGATGTTTTCTTCTATAATTTTGTTGAAGATCTCTACTGGCCCTTTAAGTTGTAAATCCTCTCTCTCCTCTACACCTATTATCCTTAGGCTTGGTCTTCTCATTGTGTCCTGGATTTCCCGGATGTTTGGGGTTAGGAGCTTTTTGCTTTTTGCATTTTCTTTGACTGTTGTGTCAATGTTTTCTATGGTATCATCTGCACCTGAGATTCTCTCTTCTGTCTCTTGTATTCTGTTGGTGATGCTTGTACCTATGACTCCTGATCTCTTTCCTATGTTTTTTATCTCCAGGGTTGTCTCCCTTTTCTTTATTTTTTTTCTATTTCCATTTTTTGATCCTAGATAGTTTTGTTCAGTTCCTTCATCTGTTTGGTTATGTTTTCCTGTAACTCTTTAAGGGATTTTTGTGTTTCCTCTTTAAGGGCTTCTACCTATTTACCTGTGTTCTCCTGTATTCCTTAAGGGAGTTATTTATGTCTGTCTTAAAGTTCTCTATCATCATCATGAGATGTGATTTTTAAATCTGAATCTTGCTTTTCCAGAGTGTTGAGGTACCCAGGGCTTGCTGTGGTGGGGACTGGGCTCTGATGATGGTGAGTAGCCTTGGTTTCTGTTGCTTCGGTTCTTGTGCTTGCCTCCCACCATCTGGTTGTCTGTGGTGGTCTTGCTGTCTCTGACTGGAGCTTGTCCCTCCTGTGACCCTTTGAGCTTGTGATTTTAGGTGTGTCAGCACTCCTGGGAGACCAGCTCTCTCCAGGTGGGACTTGGGTACCCAGAGCTGTGCCACAGGGTTAGCTCCAGGGCATAGCTGGAGACCAGAAGGATTCTGTCCCCAGTTGCTCCTTGAGGAAACCCTTTTGTAACATCAAGATATCTATTTTCAGAATTTGGAAAAAACACTATATGAACATTTAACAAACTGGTCTTGGCAGCTGTAGAAAGGGAAGGAGTTGGAGAAGTGAGCAGGGGACAAGCTAAGTTGTTTTCTGGATCCATACTATTTTTGTTGTGTCTGAAAGCTTGCTGGAGAGCTGCTAGGTTCATTGAAGGCGTGCGAGCGTGTCCTCTCCTAATGAAGCTGCATTGGTTGCCTTTGTAAGAAGGAGTGAATAGATGTTAACTAGGCCTGCTAGTCTGAAGAGTTTACATACTGGGCTGTCGACTGTGTTTCTCAACCTTGGCATTGTTGATATACTTGATTCGATAATTTTAATTCATTTTTTAATTTCAGTCATCTTTGAAGAAATGGTGTATTGTAAAGTTAAAGTTTCAAACCAGCATTCCAGGTTTGAATCCCAGTACATCAATGGCTAGCTGATCTCATTTTGTTCTCAGCGATTAGGAGAAAGCTGCTTCTGAATGCTCTTATATGTGTTTCCAGCTTATGCTCTTATAAGTGTCTAAACGTATGCATTTTCCTTCCTTAGGTATATTTCTTAGGAATAGAATTATGAGGTTATTGGATAGGTATATGTTAACCAATATTATTACTAAATACGTTTCTAACATTTGTGCCAACACATTGGGGGGGGGGGATTTTACCTTTTTTAAAAATTAAGCTAAATAGGCAGTTTTTAAATGTATACTTTAAATATGAAATGCACCCATTTTATGAATACAGTTGCTTCGCATGTTGGGTTATACTTGGTTTTGTCAGTCTGAGTTGTGGCCATTCTAATGCTTGTGTAATGCTATCAGATATGTTGATCAAGGCAGCTTTATAATCTGTTCAGTACTAAATTCAGAGTACAAAGTTCTAAGTACTCTGGTTCAAAGAGAAACAAAGTTTCAGTTGAAAGTACAGCATGCAAATTTCCTGGCCATCCATATGGTAACGAAATCGTGATCTCTATGGAGGTTGAGAATTCATGGCTTCTTGAAGCTTTGATGTACACTGTACGCTGTATGCATAAAGCCTGAAGTATAAAATTGTCATTAATTATATATGCCTTTAATTTACCCTAACTTTATTCCGTTGAAAGAATTCACAACGCTAGTTCCTGGAGCTGGAGACATGGCTCCGTGGCTACACACACTTGCTGCTCTTGCAGAAGACCCAAATTTGGGGCTCACAACCACTGTAGCTCCAGCTCCATTACAGTGCCCTCTTCTTGTCTCTGTAGGTACCCACATCTATAAACATGCATACACATAATTAGAATTATTTTTAATTGTTTTAAAGAAGCAGCTAGACTCTGTCTTCTGCTTGTTCAGCTGCACTGCATAGTTATTTTTTGGGTTGGGCCGACACTCAGTTTCCTAGTTTTACATTAATCTTAGTATTATAAGGTTAATTCCATTTTAAAAGTATATTCAACTACATATGAATCATGAGTCAATGACTATAAAAATGAATGTCCGCAGTATTTAGTTATGTAGAGTATTGACCAACTCTGAGCTCTTCCTTAGCATGACGGTGAATTTATCATGTGCTTAGATTTAACAGGACATGAAAGAAAAAAGGCACAATCTGGTGTTGCCGTATAAAACAGAAAATAGAAAGCATGATCAACTTTTAATTCGTCTCCAGACAAATATATTATTGACTTTTAAAAATTTGTTTCCAAAGATCCAGCTAGACAAAGTGTGTGCTGTGTACTCATTCCCTTCCCTGGAATTAACTCAGCGGTGGTGGTCGACAGTGAATATGCTGGCCTGCAGAGGTTGATTATCACATTTTAAAGAGTTTGTAAGCCAGCTATTATTTCTTAAGTTTTAATTACATGAATTTAAGATTAGGGTCTGGAGAGATGGCTCAGTGATTAATATTTGCTGCTGTTCCAGAGGAACTGAGTCAGTTCTCAGTACCCACATTAGATGGCCGAAAAGTACCTGTGATTCCAGATCCAGGTGATCTGATTCCTTCTTTAGGCCTCCATGGGTACCATATATGTATGGCATACATGCATACAGAACTATACATAAATAAAAAAATAAAAATGAGTCTTTAAACTTACAACTAAATGTGTTTTTAAAACCAAGGTAACACAAAACGTACTGGTTCCTAAATATTTTCTGTTATATGTGCTTAAGTTATTTATGTTATGACATTTCAGTAGTAGAAATGGTATGTTGTATTGTACTGAACATCTTTTTGCTCTGAATTCAAATTCAGTGAGATCATATCAGAAGCTTGAAAAATCAGCTTCAGTTAGTGTGGATGTCATAGAAATAAACATTAGCAGTCTAACAAGATTGGGTTTATTTTAGTTTATTTTTCAAGGAGATGTTGTTTATTGTGGTGGAGGGAATGACGGTGCTGGCCTCACTGTGTCCATGGTCAGGAGGCAGAGTAACTAGTCTCAGCTCATTTTCTCCTTTGCAGCTCAGGAGTGGTGGGTGGTCCGTCCTCTCATCCTTGGCTCACTTTCCTCAGTGTTAACAATCACAGTGGGCAAATTCTCTGCCCATCCCAGGGCTCACTTTTTGTTTGTTTTTTTTTTTTCTTTTTCCCGTCACTGAAATTTTCAATGTTGAAAACGTTTATTTTTGGTCAGGTGTCCTAGCACATGCCTATTATCCCAGCACTTGGAGATGGCTGAAGATTCTTAGAAACCATCCTCAGTCTGAGGTCTGGGAGCTCTCGTCTCATACGAGCAAACAAACAATGGGAAAGAGGAACCACAACAGCAGAACTAAACATTCATTTTAATTGAAAACAGTAGCTTCTAGGTCTTCATTAGTTTCAACATCTCAGACTAGAATGGATTTTCCCTGGGCATATATGCCATTTTCTTGGTTTATTTTATGTTTTGGTTTGTATTCTGGATATTGTGTACTGTAGTTTTAATAAGAATGGCCCCATAGGCTCTTATATCTGAAAGCTTAGTCACCAGGGATTGGAACTGTTTGAAAGGATTAGGAAGATTAGGAGGTGGGCCTTGTGGGAGGAAGTGTGTCACTGGGGGTGGCTTTGACCTTTGAGAGGCCCACACCAGGTCCATCCGGTGTTCCTCTGCCTGCAGATTTGTAGCTCTCAGCTGCCTCTAGCTCCATGTCTGGCTCTGTGATGCCATGGTCCCCAACATGCTAATAACAGGCTAACCTCTGCAATTGTAAGCAAGACCCCTATTAAGTTGTAAGAGATGCTTTGGTCATGGTGTCTCTTCACAGCAATAGAACATTGACTGAGGTAGATAGTGAGAGATGGAGAGTCCAGTCTGTTAGCTTCTCCTCTTATACTATTTCCTTTGTATAGTGGGTGATTTTCTCAATAGGGCTTCATTTACAGACTGTTTCTTGATGATGACTCTTCTATCTCGATATTTTCTTTTTTGTTGTATTCCTTTGGGTCTTTCAATTCCAACAAAATTCAATGGAGATATAGGTAGACAGAATTTGAGAGGACTGTACTAGATCTGTCCTTTCCTGGATTCTCTTTCTCCTCCTCTTTTTCTTAACTTACCACTAGTTTAAAAAGGCCAGCTTTCTCTACATGTTCCCAGCCAAAAGTAAGGAAATTATCCAAATTTTGTATTTGAGATTCTGTGGGATGTATGCGTACAAATATATGCATAGAGATAGAGATAGGCAGATGGACTTTTCTATTCTCTTTCTGTGTAAAACATTATTTATTTGCCAAATGATGCTGCACTGTTTGTGGTAGCTGTGGTATTGAGTGAATCCTAGGCCTGTGGTCCTACCATACCACAAACATGACCAGTAAGTCATGTTTCTATGTGCACACTTCAAAGTCTGAGCATAAGGGCCATTGTCTCAGTAGTTCTGCTCATGCTAGTTGGGGAAAGGAAACTAAGCTGCCACAACTTGGGAAGTTTAGACCTTTGGGTGACATCCGTGAATGTTGAGTTACCATGAAGGCCATTCGATAAGCAAAGCATAGAGGAATACTTTTCCTGCTGTGTGAGGGGTCAGACGGCATTAGAGTCTGGTGCTGGGTCATTCCCTTTGGGTTGGTTATCGCTCAGGGCTGTCCGTGCTCTTATAGGCACGGGTCAGCTGTAGGTGATAGATGCTGGTGTGCATGTATGGAGAAGGTGCAGAGCAGACATTTGGGAGGAGCATTCTCTCTTTGAGAGAAATGATGAGCTGGTTATAGTTGGAAAGAGGCAGCTAGCCCCTCAAGACTATTTTCATGGAGTTTCCCTAACGTTCAAGTTGGGTTGGAATCTTCCACCCAGTTGGACAACTGAGGATAGGAGAGGAAGCTCTTTAAGGTTGGCGATGTCCTAGAAAACAGGACTCTTTCAGTTGAGAACTCATTAGGGGTTGTTAGTTAGTTAGTTAGTTTGTTTGTTTGTTTGTTTGTTTGTTTTTCAAGACAGGGTATCTGTGCAGTCCTGGCAGTCCTGGGACTTGCTTTGTAGAGCTGGCCTTGGAACTCAGAGATCCATGTGCCTCTGCCTCCCAAGTAGTGAGACTTGGGAGTGGACCACCACCAACCAACCAAGCCCAGAAGGTTTTTTTTTTTTTTTTTTTTTTTTTTTTTGAAATCTGTTTTTAAAAAATCTTTCAGAGAATACTCAGTGATTTTCTTTTTCAAGTGTTAATGATAAATCCAGAGTCTTGCTAATAAGTTTCTTAATTGTATTTTTTGATTCAGGTCCATAGGTTAACTGTACATGTATACACACGGTGGTAGATTTTCATTATGGTTTTGGTAACTATAGTAAGTGAGACAGTAGCTAGATTCAGGTGTCAGCATTAAAGCACATGTCCATTGGGAGTTACTGAACTGTCCCTGACAAATAATTATCCCAGGGCCATTATTTTAGTGGCTATCCTTGTTAAAATATAAAGAATGAGCAACACTTTTAAAGACATCAGTGACTAACAAATAGTGGGGAGGAAAGATGGTCATTAGTTCTCAATGGAAAGTTGAATAAACTTGGTTTAGTTTGAAGGTTATAAAAATTTAAAGTTGGTGAAAGTAATTTTAAGATTCTTTGTATAAAATTCTCACATTAATTTGTCGGATAAACCTTAAAACATTGCTGAAGTGCAGCTGTTTTAACAGTAACAATTGATGTTGTTCTGTTGTTTAATCTCTGAAAAATTATACTTCATATGGTTATAAAATTAAGGATTATGTTTTTAACTACTGCTTTGCTTTTTGAACTATAAAACTAGAGGATAAAACTAGTTCTTCTAGTTTATACATTTAAAATTTTTGTTATATTATAATTTTTCCTATAGACAGAAGCTTATTTTGAAGTCCATTAAATAGGACAAGTAGATGCTATTTGTGTAAGTTATACACCAAACATGGCTTTCTGAAGTATTTCTTTTTCTTTTCCTTTTCCTTTCCCTTTTCCTTTTCCTTTTCCTTTTCCCTTTCCTTTTTCTTTTCTTTTTTTTTTTTTTTTTTTTTTTT
>BDUI01000004.1:1498147-1508552 GCA_002335545.1 Apodemus speciosus
CTGTATAGCCCTGGCTGTCCTGGAACTCACTCTGTAGACCAGGCTGGCCTCGAACTCAGAAATCTGCCTGCCTCTGCCTCCCAGTGTACTGGGATTCCATGCGTGTGCCACCACCGCCCGGCTGAAGTATTTCTCCTATTATGAGTGGTGATCTAGCATAGTTCTAAGAGGCAAGGAAGATGCCCCGGTATTTGTCATCTGTAACTTTTCTTTAAATCAAATAATTTAGATTGAGTACAAAGCATCCAGATACATTTATTTCACTGTATTGCTATCATGTTGAACGTATGTGAAAATAATATATGTATAATACATCAAGTTATAAAAATATTAGATTGGTAGATAGTAAGTGTATGTGAATACGTCTTAAAAATGTGCCCTTTATAGTTTGGCATTAGTATGGCTTTTTATCTAATCTTTAAAAATTTTTTTAAATTTTTTTTTTAAATTTAGGTGTCTGCCATGGCTCAAGAGTCTCCCAAAAATTCTGCAGCGGAAATTCCAGTAACTAGTAATGGAGAAGTTGACGATGCCCATGAACACAGCTATAATAGGGTAAGAGTGCTTTGCCTCCTGTTAGTGCAAAGAATCATGGCAAATTTTTGCCAATAATCTGAGGACTGTGTAGGCTGTGGCGCTGATTTGTCAAGGTCAAGCTCTGGGCCACAGGCTTCGCCGCTATTCAGCTCACTGATAGACAACCTACAAAACCTAAAGATTTATGTCAGAACCAGGATGACAATGTATCTTGCAGTTTTGGCATATTTCATACAGTTTTTATTTTACCTTGATAAGAAAAAGTAAATGTAGTATTTTACCCTTAAAATATTATTTATAAATATTAATACATCCTTTTAAAATGAATCATCTAACTACTTTTTTTTAAAGTACATAATTCTTTAGAGGCAGTTTTTGATTTTGCTGTTGTGAAAGGGCTCATGGGAGAGAGATTATTTTGGCTATGGTTCCAGAAAGATAGTCCGTAGTAGATGGGGAGACCTGGCACAGAGGTTGGAGCAGGAAGCTGGCAGATCAAATTTCTGCCCATATACAGGAAGTGTAAGTTTAGGACAGGAAGTGTAGTGAGGCTGTAAACTCTCAAACCTGTCCCCAGGCTCTGTCATAGAGGCTCCATAGCCTCCTCGAGCAGTGCCGTCAGCTGGGGACCAAGTGTGCACATCCAGGGGCCCGTGGGGCCTGTCTCATTAGAGACATCAGCTGGGGACCAAGTGTGCACATCCAGGGGCCCGTGGGGCCTGTCTCAWTWGAGACATCAGCTGGGGACCAAGTGTGCACATCCAGGGGCCCGTGGGGCCTGTCTCATTAGAGCCCCTGAACACTTAACATCCTCAAAGTGGACAGACAGAAACTGAAACCTGAGGTGCGCTTTTTGTGTGCGTATGTGTTGGGATTGAGGCTGGGACCTTGTGAGTGGTAAGCATAGTCTCTACTACTGAGCTACAACCTTAGCCTAGTGCAATTAATTTTGCTTTGCCTCTGAATTCAGTTTAATGCATTCTAAGAAAACAACGCGAGATTGGAAATAATCTGGGTTCAAATTTTACCTGTGTTGTTTCTAACGGTGAAACATTCATAGTTTCTTATATATAAACATATTTAATTAGGATATTAATAGTAAGTAAGATGAGTATTGTGCCTTTTAAAGTCAGAAATGATAACAATACTTCTTAGTTCTAAGATTAACCATTCTTCTGACATTTGATCCAAGCACACAACTTTAAAAATATGGTTTCTGTGGTCTCAAGAAGGTAGTTCTGTTTTATTATGCTGCTTGCTTGCTTGCTTGCTTGCTTGCTTGCTTGCTTAGACAGAGTCTCATTCTGTAGCCCTGGCTATCCTGGAACTCACAGAGATATGCTTGATTCTGCCTCCTGAATTCTAGGATTAAATGTATACATCAGCATGCCCAGCTCGCTCACGCTCACGCTCTCTCTCTCTCTCTCTCTGTGTGTATGTGTGTGTGTGTGCTTTCTTGAAAAACTAGTGCCTGAAAAGTTTTAAAATTATTTTATAATTGCAATATGCTTCTGCTTCCTGTTTAAGGATGAAACCTTTTTATGCTATTTTAGCTCAGGACTCTGTCGGTGTCAGCTCATTCTCAGTTGTGGGTCAGCTGTGACCCATCTTTGTAGGTGCCAGTGGCACCTTTCTTGTCTACTGGCAGCTTCGCCTTCACATATTGCTCAGCGTCTGTAAGGATGGGGAGAAACTCACTTCTGGTTGGAAACTACTTTTTTAAAGAGCGCTCTGAGATTTATCTTAGCATTTTCTACTGCCAGGCCAGAATACTTGAGAATGAATTTTGTAAAGAAAAGAGGCTTAGAAGGGAACAAAGGGAGGTTGGAGACTGTGCCACCCTGTAGCCTGACATACCGTCACTGGAGAGTGTTTTGAGTGGTAACTTGGAGTGCATGTGGAAGGGAGACAAGACAGAAGAGCTGAACAGTAACAGCGTGTTCCTGAGAGAGCTCATTCAGTTTCATGAGAAAGCCATCCGTGTCTCAGAAACCCCACTTTAACATTACAGCATAAATGGAGCATACATCTCACCAGGGACAGACCACAGTTACACTAGTTATTTATTTTACTTGGCAAGTACTTTAATTTGGCTTCCAAGCATGTGTAGTCCAAAATAGGGTACCTGAAGGAAGACTTGGATTCTGAGCACGCCGTGAAATCTTTTACCTCTAAGATGAGCCTGCATAATAAGAAAACTCAAGTTACTGCCATCAGCTGCTACCAATTACTTAATAAATATCTATTAGCACAATTACTCATTGTGCCAAAAATGTAATCCTTTTTTCTTCCAAATTTTGATAGCAACTACTTTAGCACATTTATTCTGTGAATATTCATTAAATAGCTGCTGTGTACCACACAAGGCACTGGAGATACAGCAATGAAAAAAGTGCCTACCTCAAGAGAATTGATGTCCTTAAAGCCTATCTGAAGGTGAACCTTCTCAGCACTTGGGAGCAGATGCAGGAGGATTGCTGCAAGTTCTAGGCTAGCTTATTTACATAGTAAGTTATAAGTCAGCATGGGCTACAGATTAAGATTCTGTCTCAACAGAAACAGATAACACAAATATCTAATGAAAGCAGAAGACCCGTGTTCAGTGAAAATGCACTATAGTCAAAGACTGTTAGGGGTGTCTTAGGGGTGGATTGTGTTCAACATCCCCAGTGCAAAAGGTAAATAAACAGTTGAAGTTAGGGTCAGTGTTGGATAGGTCACCACAGCCTATTCTGTTTCTTAAAACTTGTTATTAGAGTCTGTCTCATACACAGGGGGAAGCTCCAGTGTGGAGTGTATGGCTCTATGAACCTGCACTGAATAAGGATTCGGAAAATTTCCAGGAACTCAGACCATTCCCTCATTGCCTGTTGCTAGGCAGTATGCTTCCTCCTTTCCGGGGCTGGGCTGGGGGAGCCACTAATGTAAACCTGTCTAGATCTGTATGTATGAATGCATGCATTTGGTTGGCTGGTTAGTTGCTTGGTTGGTTGGTTAGTTGGTTTGTTGTTTTGAGGCAGGGTCTTCTCATGTAGCCTAAGCTGTCCTCTAACTTGTGATCCCCTTCCACAGTCCCCAAACCCCAAATACAAGCATGCTTAGCCAGTGGACTGCTTTTTACTGTCCTTTTGATTATAAGTGGGATTGTACAGTTTGGATTTTGTGAACTCATTTTGACTAAACATCTGAAACTCATTTGTATTGTTGGTTGTAACACTATTTTGTTCTTTGAATTGTATTATAGTTTTCTGTTTATAATCTGGTTTTGGTGAGTGGATAGTTAGGATGCGTCTAGTCCTTGTCCATTATGAATAAAATTGCCTTTCCCATACCTGTACAGATTTTTGTCATACACAGTCAACTGCTGAAGGAACAGAAGTGAAGTGTACAGGTCCTCAGTACACAGATGTTGACAGTGTCGCTAGCAGTGATTGAGAGTTCTAGTGTTCAGCATCTTAGATGGTTCCTCATATTTGATGTATAGTTCTACCTTAGTCATTCTTATAGAGGTAGAATGATGACCTATTTATCCATTTCTCCGATGATCAATGACATTGAGCAGCTGGACCACCATTTGGATATTGTTTTTTGTGAAGTGACTTTCCTAGTGCCAGTGTTTAATTGGGTGTGAACCTTTTTCTAAGTAATTTGTAGAAATTTATATTCATTCTGGTTTTAAGTTTCCTCTTTGAATGCACATGTTACAGTGATAGCTTCCTTTCACACGGGCTTTGTACTCTATAAATGGGCATCTTTTATCTTCTTCAAAGTATTATATATTACTTCTATAAAACAATGGCTTTCATCGAACAATTTCATATGTATATATAATATATTTTGGTTGTATTCACCCTAGTGGTATCTTTTAATGAATAAGTTTGCTGAAAGTAGGCCAGGTTGGCCTTAAGCTTCCATCCAGTCTTTCTGCTCAGTCTTAACAGGTGTTCGCCACCCGCTTTACCAGAGGTTAGAAATTTTAATGAAGTCCAATTTATCAATCTTTCCTTTGGTCTTTGGTGTCCCATTTAAGAAATCTTGGCTTACCCAGTTTCATGAAGAAACTTTTATAAGTTCTATTTTGCTTCTCACATGTAGATCTGTAGTTTATCTGAATTAACTTTAACTTTGAATATAATTTGAATATTGATGCATAGTTTGCTTTCCCTCTTTTTAATTAATATTATACAATTTTTCTAAAAAGACTTTTTTTTTTTCCGTGTTTGGAAAATGAAGCTGGTTGTGGAAGTCTGTTCCTGTAATCTTAGCACTTGGAAGGCTGAACTAGGAAGATTGCTGCAATTGAAAGTCAGCCTGGCCGATAGAGTCAGTCTGTCAACATAAAAAAGTGAACAATGAAATTGAATCTTTATCTTACCCAGAAGTTAACTCAGATGAATTAAAGACTTTCTGCCTGACACTGAAAAAAATCCTTGAAGGACACAGAGAGAAAGGCTCCATGGCTTTGTTTTTAGCCATGAGTTCTCTGCGACAACAGAAAAAGCAGAAATAAACAGAATTCTATCCGTCAAAATGTTCCACATTGCAAATGAGACAGTGAACAATGAGAAGAGAAAGCTTGTAGAACAGGAGAGAAGACTTAGAGACCATAGACTTAATGGAGTCTGTGTCCACACTGTCAGCAGCTGACCGCCAGCCAAAAGGAGCAGAGCACCCGAGTAAGCTTTCTGTCTTTACTCTCCCTCCCTCCCTCCTTCCTGCCTTCTCTCCCTCCCTTCTTCCTTCCTTCCTTCCCTCCCTCCCTTCCTCCCTCCATCCCTTCTTCCTTCCTTCCCTCCCTCCCTCCTTCCTTTCCTTGTGCCAAGGGTGGAGCCCAGAGCCTACTCTACTGTATGCCACGAAGTACTCTGCTTTTGAGTTACAGCCATCAACATTTTTCCAAAAAACACTGCCAGTAGACAAAAATATATAATATGATCAACATCACTGACCCACCAGAAAACTACAAATTAAAACCACAGTGAATTCTCTTCTCATACTTACTAGGGTAACGTTCATCAGAAGGGAAGCAAGAGTGTTTGAGGTGTCAGAGCACTGGACTAGCCGTTTTGAGGTATTTCTTTTTATTCTCTCACTGACTTTTTATTCTCACTGACTAGCCATTTTGAGGTATTTCTTTTTATTCTCTCACTGACTTTTAAAGACATAAATATAAAACAAATATTGGGCATTGTGGAGAACTTTTAAACATAACACTGGATGTTTTAGTTGCTTTTTTGTTGCTGCTCTAAGAGCAAGGCAACCACAGAAGGACTGGACTTGAGCGTGTGGCAGGAAATGTGGCAGCAGGCAGCAGACATGGTGCTGGACAGCGAGCAAGCAGCTGAGCCGAAAGATCTAACTGGGACTGCTGTAGGATATTTTGAAATGGCAAAGCCTACCCCCAGTGACACTTCCTTCAGAAGGCCACAGCCCTAATCCTTCCCAAGCCGTTAAATAAATGAACCAGTGGAGGTAAACAGCTACTTTAAAAACAGTATAGAGATTCCTTAAAAAACAAACAAACAAACAAACAAACAAAAAACCCAGATAGTTGAAGTAGAAAAGAGACAGTCTCATCTCAGAGTGTATATTAAATAAAACAACAGTTGTTATTTCTAGTTATTTCAGTGTTATTTCTAGTAGCCAAGATATAGAAACAGCCTAGGTATCCATTAGGTCGAATAGGTGTAGAAAACAAATATACGTACACATATTTGTACACAAACTCACATGCATATGTATACAAAGGAATACCATATGTCATTAAAACAAGGAGATCCTTAATGAGTGTGGTGGTAAATATGAGAACTGATGCTTGAGACTTAGTCCTAGGCCAGTCTAGGCTACACTGTGATACTTGTTCTCAACACCAAGGGAGAGATGCTGAGGGAGAAGATGACTGTGAGAAAGAATGGGGCCTTACCGAACTCTGTTATAGCATGGGTTAACCTGGAAGGGATCTGTCTATGCCAAGTAAGCGGAGTCAGGTACAGAAAGGGAAGGATGTGTGGTCTCATTTTTGAACGGAGAGTCTCTTTGTTATCTTCAAAAACCTCGAAATCATGAAAAAGAATGGGAGGGTGGATGGGCAGGTGCTGTTCAAGGTGGCAGTTTTAGATTTTGAGTATGTTCTGAAGACACAATGCAATAGCATGGTTAATAGTGTGCTATATACTTGAAATTTGCTAAGCTCTGGGACATTTCAGGACACACACACATGCATACACACAGGCACACAGCTAAGTAAGGTGATAGATATGTTAATATGTTAGCTTGGTTGTGATTATTTCACAGTATATATATCAAAACATGTGCCTCTGACTTACAGTTCATTATGTACAGTTTTGTAATTATATATTACTGTAGAGAGACTACCTATGGCCTGTGGCTTAGACCAGAAATAGAGGTAGGACATCCAGGAGAGAGAAAGGATTCTGGGGGAGAGCCAGGTGGGAGATTGGCCAGGAAGATGTGATAGGCCTGATGAGTGGGGCCTGAGCTCAGGGAACCAACCACGTGGCACAGTGTAGGTTGAAATAATGGCTTATCGTTAGTTATGACCTAGTCAGAGAAGAGCCTAGCTTTATGGCCAAGGTATCTGTAAATACAGTTTGAGTCTGAGTCTTATTTCTGGAAGCATGGGGCTGGGAGGCAGAACTAACTTCAGCATAGTAATACATCTGATTTTATGTGAGACTTTATGCTTTTAAAGTAAAATATATATTAAATAAAAAGTATTGTAAATTTTTAAATAAATGGGGTACTTTTCCTTCACTAAGAGCTTTTGCTATCAATATGAAACTAGGCTATTTATACATGGTTTTGGGTTTGAACTCTGTTTTGTTTCTTGATCTGTCCTTGAAACCACACCACACTAACTCACTGTAATAATGAAACTGGGCAAATTCCAGCCTGGATGTCAGGCAGCACATTGCTCCAGGGCCCTTCCTCAGGGTAACTTTGTACATTAAATGCTTTCACGGGTCTTCAGAGTCTTGCCTGTGAGTGTCCCTTATAGGTAGTGCTTTGCTCATGCAGTCAAAGCTAGTTAAGTAACTTGCTCATCTGCAAATTCATTCTTCATTAGTATCAAACTCTCCTTTTCGGTATTGCCCTCCAATGTTATTTCACTTCATCTTAGAAGGCAAAGGAAGGAAAAAGATGTTTGTCTCGAGCCCTCTCCATATTGGGCATGTACTTTTATCAGGGGCATGTTCCTGGAGATGCAGTCATATGCTTATACCAGTGTGTCCTACCTCACCCCATAGAGAAGCTCAGCACCATCATGCTTGCTGCCGTGCATACCCACTCTTGACTGTGTCAGGAGTCTCTGACATATTTGATATCTTTTAGTTAAAATTAACTTTCGTTGGGTGCCTTTCCTCTAGAGTGGAAACTATTTCAAAGCATCTTTTGATGTTTCCAATGTATTTATACTCTAAGATCTATCAGGCACCTGCTAACCTAAATGTTAGTTGCCTTCTCATTTCATTTTCCTAGTTAATAAACAGGAAATTGTGTTTAACCCCAAATATTTTAATAAAAGTGAAGTTTTAGAAAGAAAGAGTCAAATGCATTGACTGGTGTTAGACTATAGATGTTTATAGAACAGCAAAGCAGTCTCATGGGGTTGGATTCCTGAACATATTTCAGAGAAACATACATCCTTCTTCCTTCATGGCTGTTCATTTAGATCTTGTACCTTTTCTTGCCTTCGCCTAACAGTCACTGTCTTTGTCAGGGTTTCTATTGCTGCAAGCAACTTGGGGAGGAAAGGCTTTATTCAGCTTACTCTTCCACAGGGTTCCGTATCACCAAAGGAAGTCAGGAGAGGAACTGACACAGGGCAGAAACTTGGAGGCAGGAGCTGATCCAGAGGCCATGGAGGGTGCTGCTTATTGGATGGCTTCCCCTGGCTTGCTCATCCTGCCTTCTTGTAGAACCCAGGACCCAGGGATGGCACCACTCACAAGGGGCTGGGCCCTCTCTCATTGATCTCTAAGAGAAAATGCCTTACAGCTGGATCTCATGGAGACTTTTTCTCAACTGAGGCTCCTTTCTCTGTGATAACTCTAGCTGTGTCAAGTTGACACACAAAAGCAGCCAGTACAGCCACTTTAAAATTATAGTCTCACATGAACAGGATACATTACTGAGCTGCAATGAATTGGTTGGCCAGCTGGTGTCACTGTGGCACAAGCTGTGAAACTGTAAAACCTGTTGAAGTTGGTATTTTGGTTTCTCAGTACAGACTGTGGTTTGTTCTGAGAGGCCATCCTCTGCATTCTACTTCTGTGGAGGTTACAATGAACATGCTCATACTAGAACTGCACCAGCTCTGCAGGCCTTGCTCCCATTTCCGCCCCTCTAGACATGAGTGAGGCAGTGAGCTTGCTCTCTTGGCCTCCATTGCCCCTCAGCAAAGATTCTGTTATTTTCTAAGTAAAACAATTTTTGTTCTTTACAGTTTAATCTTCACATATGTCAAGTTACTCTCTAGTTTTTAAGCTGTATGTTATTTACAATGGATGCTGTTAACAATTACTAAAGAGAGGCCGGGCGGTGGTGGCGCACGCCTTTAATCCCAGCACTTGGGAGGCAGAGGCAGGCGGATTTCTGAGTTCGAGGCCAGCCTGGTCTACAGAGTTCCAGGACAGCCAGAGCTACACAGAGAAACTCTGTCTCGAAAAACCAAAAAAAAAAAAAAAAAAAAAAAAAAAAAAAAAAAAACAATTAGTAAAGAGCAATTGGGTGAAGTGGTATAAATCTGCCAGCCCTCTGCTTAGGGGCCAGAGGCTCAGGCTCAGACTCTGGCTCATTCTCTGCTACACAGTAAGTGCAAGGCTGACTGGACAACATGAGACTGGCCCCAAAACAACAGAAAGAGAAAGCAAAATTGAAATGTGATGGATATTGTTACTTCGTTTCTTAAATAGTAGCTAAATATTTGCAAGTTGTAGCTTGAGTTAAAGAGAAGCAAACACAAGTTACACATGGTTGAGTCTTCTTGTCAGTTCAGCTCTAATGATCAGCTTAGGGAAATGATGTCATTAGAAATTGAAATCGCGGAAAGGGAACTTTGCTGTGGAATGTCCCGCACAAACATGCATAGCTTAGGTGTTTCCCAGCTCTCCACTCCTTAGAAATTGCATACATAGAGCAAACTATCAAAGCTTCCTAATAAATTCAGGGAGTTATAATCCAGGATCATTGGGACTTCAATTTTACGGGTTAAGTAGGAACTTGTTAGAGACCTTTGTTTGTCTCTTATTACTTTATTTTACGACAGGCAGAGGGGCTTGGATGCCCAGACGTAGTTACTAGCATTGTGTAGCTATCCCAGAAGCTTGGGTGACTTGGCTTTAATTTCAATGAGGGGCAAGAATTTTCATTCATTTCTGTATTTCCAAGCCTGGCAAAAATGTTTGGTGTGTAATAGAGGCATTCATTTCATAAATGTTTTATGAATGAACACTTAGTTTTTTGTTAGAGCTGGCCTAGAAATAAGGCTTCTAGACCTGGAAGTAGGGGAGAGGTATTCCACTTTTAGATCAATGACTTCGTTTTGCATCCTTACCTGTGCTGCTTGGGCTGTTGTTTGCTTTGTGTATAAGCAGTCTTTGTTGTTGTTTTTAATGACATGTAGAAAAATGATAGACTTGGTCAAATAAAGCACACTGATAGGTAGTAGAAACCTGAGGAACTTCTGATCCAACTGAGAGCTAAAGATGAGCTAGACAGAGGAAGGATGAGGAGCCTTGTTCTCAGAAAGACACTGTAAGGAATCCAGAGGAGGTATAAAGACTATATTACTTAGGGTTCACCTGCCAATGTGTGTGTGTGTGTGAGAGAGAGGGGGGGGGAGGGA
>BDUI01000004.1:1520961-1546888 GCA_002335545.1 Apodemus speciosus
GCCGGTTATAAAATCAACTCAAGTAAATCAGTAGCCTTCCTATACTCAAAGGATAAACAGGCTGAGAAAGAAATTAGGGAAATGACACCCTTCACAATAGCCACAAACAATATAAAGTATCTTGGTTTGACTCTAACCAAACAAGTGAAAGATTTGTATGACAAGAACTTCAGGTCTCTGAATTATACCTAAATTTAACCTTAAAATCAACAACAGATATTGAAATCTGGTCAACAACAGAATATGGCAAAATTAGTAACAGCATGAGTCAAAAGTAAATCTAGCTCCTGGCAAGGAGGTGTGTTTGTTCCCCAAGGTTTTGTTTTTGTTTAACAAAAACAAAAATTTAAACCACACCAGTCTAAAGCCTTACAGTTCTGAAAATAGGAAAAACTGGAAAGTGACTTTGAAGGCAAGGTAGACAACTGAAATGCCACCCACTTTAGCACCACATCATTTGCTATTTTGGTATGGAAGTTGTGTCACTTGCTACATATATTATGCACATGTCAGGTTGTGCTGTGACATCATTTCTTCTAGAGACTATAAACTGTAACAACCAGAACAACAGAGCTCTGTTCCTGAGGTCATCAGACATGGAACTATAGTCGAGTTTCCTTGTGTTTACTACTTCCTTCTGGGAGCCCTGTGCCATGGATAATAGGAATATGGTCTTTATGTAATGTGGTTTTACCCTGGGTTGCCTATTGAAACGTCTGTCAAGTAAAGACAAGTAACTTGTAGATAGCGCTTTTGTATTTAATTTGATGATGGAGATCCTGGTGCAGATTCTGTACTTTCCCATATGAGACTGTTTGACCTTCTGAGCCTCGGTTCCCATAGGCTTTAGTGTGTTTGGACAACTTTATTTCTATCAGCTTTATTTCTAAGTTTTATAGTTCAGAAATTTAGAGACAGCTATCTCTACTTTAAAAAATAGTGGCAATCAATTTAGGTCTATCATATGCTTGAGTTCAGTGTAAGTGGGTTTTCATAATTTTACATCTGAAGCCTATCTTTATCAGAACTTTGTGTATGTGTGTATGGAATAAGTACATTTATAATTATATGTAAAGTGGGCATTGATTCTTTCCTATCATGAACGAATTTTATATAATTTTTTTCCAGAAAACTGGGGAAGATTATTATTAAAATGATAGTATATTGTAGGCATTAAGATTGTCCCAGCTAGAGCTAGAGAGATGGCTTACTGAGTAAAAGCACTTGCTTTGTAAACTGGAGGATTTAAACTTGAATCTCTAGCACCCATGAAAAAGCCAGGCGTAGCTTCTTGTTCCTGTGACTCCTGTGCTGGGGAGGACATCCTCTGACTGTCATACATACATGTATACAGATAGACTGTCATACATACATGTATCCCCTCACAGGGATACAGATACATAGAGAAAACCAAATATTCTCAGCTAAATGGTGAAAAAATGTCTCATGTTTTTAATGATTACTCTCTTTAACTTGATTTAATCTTGGGCCTTATCAACAATGATGGGTAGCATTCCTTTTTAAAAATTGCATTTATTTGTTTTCTGAGCATATGTCTGGGTGCACATGCCACAGTATGGATGTATCTGGAAGTTAGAGGACAGTGTGTGAGAATCGGCTCCTTCTACATGGAGTCCAGGGATCAAGCCTCAGGGTGCTGGCTTAGGAGCAAGTGCCTCTACTTTCTGAGTGCTTAGTACTGTTCAGAAGACCACAGAGACTCAGATACAAGGAAGTTGTCCGTGTGTTCCTGGCATTATGTGACAGACAGAACCAGAATTTTATACCTAGAATTAGAATTATAACTTGGTTGTGATTTATTTAAAATTTTTCTTTCCACTTGTTCTCAAACTTGATTGTTTGAAAATCTCCCAAGTAGCCTTCAAAGGCATCAGGTGCCTTTTGTAGTGGATCTTGAGAGAATCACAAATATTCCTTAAATGAATGATTCCCATGATCACTTGGGAAACATGACAGCCCTGGTTCTGAGACTTCCCAGTACTCAGAGTTCACCCCGGCGCAGCTCCTGGTTCAGTACCCTGAGCGCCTGAGCATCTGCATTTCAACAGGCCTCAGGGTACTTACTGAGTTGCTGTGGCTTCTCTGCATTCTCGGCATAAGGAGCAGTAGTCTGCAGTGTATCATACTTGGTTTATGATTGGGAAAATTTGGCAACAGTTTCTGTAAAGGCTGTAATTCTTATGAAGAATATTCACATTTTTATGTGAAGTATTAAAAAATGCTTTAGTATTCTTTTCTACACTTAAGCCTTTTCTTCATATAAAGTCTGGGAAGTTCTGAGGTATATACCCCAACTATAAGTCATTTAACTCTAGGACTTTCATATATATGATTTGGTTTGAAAAATAACAGACTCTAGGGAAACTTGTTTAGATATGATCTTACTGATTCTTTTATATAGTGAGGTGCTTTCTTAGGTTTCCATTAGCCTTAATGAAAAGTTTATATAGAACTTAGTAAGGCCTACAGCATCTTACTATTAGTCCTTACCTGCAAAGAAGTGAGTGTATGCATTGTAGTCTTTTTTTTAAGTTGGATATTCTTTATTTACATTTCAAATGTCCCCTTTCCCAGTTTCCCCCACTCCTGGGTAGCCCCTATCCCATCCTCCCTCCCCTGCTTCTATGAAGATGTTCCTCCACCCACCCCACTCCTACCTCCCTGCCCTCGATTCCCCTACACTGGGGCATCTATCGGGCCTTCATAGGACCAAGGACCTCTCCTCGCCTTGATGCCCGACAAGGCAATTCTCCGCTACATATGCAGCTGGCGCCATGTGTGCCCCTTGGTTGATGGCTTAGTCCCTGGGAGCTCTGGGGGGTCTGGTTGGTTGATATTGTTGTTCTTCCTATGAGGTTGCAAACTCCTTCAGCTTCTTTAGTCTTTTCTCTAACTCCTCCATTGGGGAACCTGTGCTCAGTCCACTGGTTGGCTGTGAGTATCTGTATTTGTAAGACTCTGGCAGGGCCTCTCAGGAGACAGCTATATCAGGCTCCTTTCAGCAAGCATTCCTTGGCATCCACGATAGTGTTGGGGTTTGGTGACTGTATATGGGATGAATTCATTGTAGTCTTAATTCAGCGTTTGACCATGTTAAAGGAGTTGTCAATAGATCTCTTTTCAAAGCGTCCAGCATGTGGAGGAGGAAGTGGATTTTCACAGTTCAATGTCTGCCTTTCCAGGTTCCTCAGCACCACCTTTGCCATGTGTTCTGTCTCCCAGCAGGGTGGCAGCGAGTCAGCTGACTCAGCAAGCAGGTGATCTGACTGTTCCTGCAGGTATCCACTGTTTCTCCTCCTGCTGAAGCTGGCCTACCTCACTTTCATGATTGCTCGCTCTGCGTTTGTAGGCATGTGCTCTGGCTGCTGCTGCTGCTGCTGCTTTCTCTAGTAATGAGAGAAATAAATCACTTTTCTAGCCACCAACTACTTTTTCAACACAATTAGGTTGTGTCTCAAATCTGAAATTTAATTATTTTAAAGGTTAAAAGCATAGTAAAGTATAATTTGTTTTAATCCATTCTTTCTTTTCTCTGGTTGGTATAGACCTACCTATTTGATTCTTCTCAGCTTTGCAGCTCTGATCTCTTTACAAACCGAAAGGGAATGTTGACAGTTGTATTACTGAGAATGGGTCAAGTGAAAAGGTCATGTATTTCTGTCAGTCTCAGCATGCAGACAGATTGTAGATTGCAACAAAATACTGAAAAATCAGCTGGATTAATAAGTAGTACATGCCTGTAACTTCAGCATCGATAAGGTTGAGACTGAAGAGTTGAAGGCTGACCTGGGGCCATGCAAGGAGACACTCTTAAAGTCAAAACACGAAACAAAAAGAAACGGAAGAAAACAAACTACACATTTCTTTTTGTATGGCATTAACTTAACTTTATTTTTATGAGACTTTTTATAAATTCTTACATGGTTTTGTCTTTTTTTCTTTTTTTGGTCTTATTTTTTGCTTTTGCTTTTTGGTTGGTTGGGGTTTTGATAATGCTCTAATTCTTAGGTGTGTGGTGCAGCTGTTGTGTGCGATTTGGCTGTTGGAATAAGTGGGAGAAGAACATGTATACTCACCCTGAGGCCTGGTGGTGTTCCCATGCACACATGTATGCATGTACGTGCGCAGTCCATAGGTCAACCTTGGACTTTGGCCACTAGCTGTCTGTCACTAAGCCTGGAGTGAGGCTGGCCAGCCAGTGAGCTCCAGGGACCATCTGCACCAAGGACACTAAGCTGCACCGCCTCACTCCGCTCCCGACACGGGTGCTGGAGATTTGAGCAGAGTCCTGGTGCTTGTGTGGCAGTCTCCTGGACCACATGTTTGTTGTTTGTTTAGTTTTGTTTTTTGTTTGTTTGTTTTTTAGGTAAATTTGCAGCAGATTTTGTTTCTTAGAATAAGACAAACTATATGTTTGTGTAGTGGACAGAGATGTCTGTAAGTGATTATAAAATTATCCTGCGTGTCTCCAGGAGGCGCTAGTCTGTCACACAGTAGGAACCTTTGTGTTCTTTTATTTAAGTAGTCCAGTTTGAGTAGCACCAGGCTTCCTGTTTTCTCTCATGCCCATTGTTTATCTGGATCGTGCTCTTGTCTTTTGTTATGATCATGCAGGTGGCCAAAGAACACATGCAAAAGGCGGACCAGTTATTCTAGCAGATGAAATTAAAAATCCTGCAATGGAGAAGTTAGAACTTGTTAGAAAATGGAGTCTCAACACATATAAGGTTTGTAACTTTTAAATTATTTCTATGACTTTTCATTTATATGTAACTCATATTCATTATATGTTATTCATATATTGTTCCATAATTTATCTTTATAAATACTGTAAAATTGAGTACAAAAGAATTTGAAAAAGACCTACTAAAAATTCTGGCAGATAATATATCTATATCTATATATATAAATATGTATATGTTTTTTTTTTTTAAAACAAAACAAAACCCAACCTGTAATCCTAGCACTTAGGAGCCAAGGCAGGGAGATTGTTGTAAGTTCCAGACCAATCAGGGCTGTGGACACACACACACACACACACACACACACACACACACACACAAGTTCTTGGAGTATCTTTAACCATAGAACTGCTAAGGCGGTACTCACTTCCTCTCCTTTTTTGATAATTCCTTTACTTCATAGAAGACACAGGCTCACTGTATTGGCCAGTTTAGGCCGCCTGGCAGGGATCAAGGCTCTGATTCAGCTTCCTGGGTTTCCTAGACTTACAGGCTGATGCCTCTGAACCCAGTGTTTCTTGATAACAGCTGAAGATTAAGAGAGGCACACTAGTTTTCCAAAGCTGGCGACTCTGTGATCCTGTAATCATTCCTAAGTGTACAGGCAGCCCCAGATTATAAATTCAGATGGCTATTTGTATTGCTTTGGAGTCATTGGTGGCTACATTCCTAAGGATCTCAGTAAAATAAGTAAGTCACTTTTAGATCTACAGCACATGTGATGCTGTCCAAGCCACAAATCCACTTAGTACGTTTGATTCTTACTAGGGATCAGACCCTAGAAGTCACTGGACATGCAAGATGAGAAACCCCAGCAGCATACATAAGCTATAGTGCTTGTGTTTCGAGTTGGTTATGGGTCTAGTGGTTGGCAGGTCAAAACTGTTTACATTTTTACACACAGAACTTTGCTCTAAAGTGTCTTCTCAAGAGTAGAGTGGAATTATTCTTTCAATTGTTTTAAAATATGACATGAAACCCTCTATAAAAATATAAACTTTCTTGCAATGTAAGAATTTGTGTATGCTAGACCAGCACTGTATAATAAATTTTCTTCATTTTTTAGATGTATGTTTTTATTTTTAGTGTATGAGTGTTTTGCCTGCATGTGCATATGTGTACACATATGTGCCAGGTGCCTGTTATGAGAGAGCATCAGATCTGAAATTGGAGTTATAGATGGGTATGAGCTACCATGTGGATGCTAGGAACCGAATCTGGGTCCTCTGCAAGAGCAACAAGAGTTCTTAGCTACAGAGGCATCTTTCTAGCTCTCTAAGTTTTCTTAATAATATAAAGGTGCTTTGAAATCTGTTACATGTGTCTTTCCAAAAGTTATGTAGTTCATGTCATCACATGACCTGAGAAATGCTGGCAGTAGTCTGTAAAAGTCGATGCCTACTTACAGATCTTCTCATGCAGGGGCATCCTTATAAGTCCTTCCCCTGTTCTCCAGGGTAGGGATGTATGCTTCTTGCCTCTGTTTTCTCTCACAATACAATTATTGTTATTTGAACCCTCCTCCCTTCCTTTTGTTGAACCTACTATCTAATCAGTCATTAAATCCTATGGATTCTCCCTTGGTTTTCTCTTGCTTTCTCTGGTTCCTATCTTTATTACGCTGTCACTATTGTTACAGGTTACCAGCCAATTATCTTAGACTGGTTTGGTCATTGTTACATTAACAGTCCTCAGCAGATCCCATTATCTTTAGCTGCCACATGACCCTTACCCACCTTCCCTGTTAATACCTTGCTGCCTTTGTGTGCAGATCCTAGCCTAGAGTCACCACAATCGGCCTGAGTCTGCCTTCCCTTGCTCTTGTCACTGCGCGAAGGTGTGCTGCCAGCTGTGGAATCCCCTTCCTCTCGCTTGTATAATTCTCATGCCACGCTGAGCTCCATTCTTTAAAAACAAACAAGCAAGAAAATGGTTTCCCAAAAAATTCTAGGAAAAGAAACAAAAACAGACTAATAAAAAAATAAATAGAACAGGGTACCCTATTGAACTATTTATTCAGATAAAAGAAAGTAAGGAAACTGATTTGAGACGATGGATGGATTCAAGACCTAAACTGGAAGTTCCTTCTGGTGTGTTTGTTCTGTCTGTCTGTCTGTCTGTCTGTCTGTCTGTCTGTCTGTCTGTCTGTCTGTCTGTCTGTCTGTCCGTCCTTCCTGCCTCCTTGAGGCAGGATCTTGCTGTATTGCCCTTTTTGAAATATGTTTTCTTTTCCATTTGTTCTCTCTTCCTTGTTCTTCTCCCTCCCCTGCTCCCCACCCCCAAAGAATAAATTTTCTCAGTTTCAGGCATTGAGCACCAACAGCTTTTCTGAATATGAAATACTGTTTTAAAGTCATACTTTAACTTCCGAAGCAGTTTCCATTAGCATTCTTGATACAGTTGATCACCTCTGCCTTTAAATAAAGCCTGTGTCTCTCAGCTTCTGTCCTGGTGTTCTGCTGGTGTTGCCTCATCTGTTCATTGGCTGACCCATGTCCTCTGTTTATTGTCCTCTTAGGCTTCCTTCTGTATTTTGTCTTGATAGCCTTTCTTTAATCTGTAAAATTGTTCTTTTCCTTGTACTTAAACGCCTGTCTATTTTGTCATCACAGCAAAGCTCTCTGTGCTATTTAGATAATCAGAGTGCACAGTCTGTAGTGTCAGCCCTGAGCCTGGAGGATGCGTGATGGTGTTCCCTGTACTGCGTCATCTCATCTATCCACCACAGTTAGGACATCTGTCTCAGTCAATGATTTTTTTTTTTTAACCATCCAGCTCTTCAAGTTAGCAAGTTAGCTTCATTTGGAAGCTGTTGTATTCTAAATGACTTTGGGGAAGGTGAGGGAGGGGTAACAAGATCTTGGTAGATAGTGTAGGACTTGCTATGTAGATAGATCAGCAGGTCTTAAATTCAGAGGTCTGCCTACTTCCACCTCATAGTGCTAGAATCAAAAGTGTGCACCACCACAGCCTGATTAAGTGTATTCTTTATGTAGGAAACTTGGATCAGTTTATTGTAAGGAGTCTCCATTTTCAAGGACTTTGGAGAAGGGTAGAGAAATTAGATTCTCTGTGTAAACCTGCTATATAATGTATTATAGTCTTCAGTTTTGCATTTAGTTTCAGAATGTTTCAGGGATCATGCCAGAAACTTTCTGATGCTCCAAATACTGAAGAGATGAATAACAACTGTATACCTTCTTTACCATACTGCAAGCACACATACACTAGTATTCTCATTTTTTGATTAGATTTTCCTTAAGAATGTACAGTTACCTAGTGTAGGCTTTGTAAATTCAGTTTCAAAATTTATTTAATGTGTCTAAACTTATCTCAGTTTGTGTCATAATCAATATTCTTTCTACTGCCCTAGTTGTGTCTAGTGAAGAAAAGGGATTTCTTCACTAGATCTTAACCCAAGTGCCTATTTGTGAACATCCTTTTGGTTTTTTGTGTTCTTTGTTTTGTTTTGTTTTAAATAGTCACACACACAACAGTAAAAATTTCATTTTGTGCCATCTGCAAGCCTCAGCCAATCAATTTGGCTTCTTTGCTCAACAGATTTCTGTTTCGGGGTTGTAGTGGAAGGCACTATGCTTTGATTTGCAAATAAAATGGCAGTCTCTGATGGGGGAACTCTGGGAACAAGTGCCACCTCTTATTTTATTACAGGTTCAGATACCATTTTTGGTCATTATTTTTCTCCTTAAAAACAGTATCTCCAGTTAAACTTTTTTATTTTGATTTTTATTTCCTAAAATGGTTTTATTCATTTATTTAGAGTGTCTGTGTGCGTGTGTCCTCATGCTGTAGTACACACCTGTGGAGGTTAGAGGATGACTTGCTGGAGTTGGTTCTCTCATTCCACCATTGAGGGTCCTGGGGACCAATCTCAGATCATCAGCCTTGGTGGGAAGCACCTCTGCTGGCTGATGGTCCTGCTTCCTTTGCCAAGCCTCTGGGAATTTGGCCTGACGAGAGCCTTAAAAGAACAAGGCAAACATACAAACACACAGAAAGAGCTGGGCTGGGTGGACATGGCTCTCGGATGAAGAAACTGCAGCACCCCAGAAGCTCAGCATGTTTATTCTATGGAACTGAACAGGGGACCCCAGATAAACAAGGAGGTGTACAGCTGCACCAAGGACCTGGTACCTGATCACAATAGAAACAGTCTCTGTTGGGGAGCCAGCTTTCAGGCTGGGAATATCCAGGGTGGGCATTTGCTGCTCACACTGTGTTCGTCGTTCTCTGAGCCTCCCTCCTAGGGTAAGGCTTTGCTGTTTTCCCTGGGTCTGAGGCTCTGGGCTCCTTGATGTGGCTGTGCACACATTCACTCGGGTCCTCACTCCCCACAGCCGGGAACTTTGGAAGATGTGATAAACAGTATAATTAAAAGTTATAATACTCTTACTACCAATTTTGTAGTTGTTGTTGTTGCTACTGTTGTCTCGGGTGTTGTGTCCCTTGTATTGTTTTTTTAAGGTAGGGTCTCATGTATCCTCGACTGGCCTTGGACTCCCAACCTACCAGCTTTCCAGTGTGCCACCACATCTGGGTTTTTATTACCTAATTAGAATATTTTTTATTTTAATGATGAAGAATACATTGATACATTACACAATTATTCTTAGCACAATAAAATATAATTTTTATTTTCATAAAAATTATTACTAGAAAGTTTACTTTCTTGCTCTCTGAAATTAGGTACATTTTTAAAAAGTATGTTTCTGGGACAGAACAGAATAACAGCTAAATAATCTGCTGAACTTGAGGAATTTCTAAACTCTTTCTTCCTTATCGTCTTACTGTTTCTTTTTCTGTTCTCTCTCTTTTCGTTCTCCCTTCTACACAAGCACAGATTACTTAAGGGGAAAGTAGGAAAGTAACCCGCAAGAGAGTTCGGTCTAGGCAGTCTTTGTTTTCTCTCTGCTTAAGTCTTCATGGTGTTCTACCAAACTGCCAGGTATTCCTGTCGCTTTAAATACTTTATCCAAATGCAGCAAACTTGAAATATGATTATGTGGATACTTCAGTTGGCAATATATAAACTAGCTAAGTGCATGTCAGAATATCCTTAGCTTAGTAATAGTTATTAATTAGACAGGCCTGTAAATACATTTCCTCAGTTGTGGGAGGGGGTGGTAGTTCAGCTGGCTAACTAGCTCTCGAGGTAGAAAACTAGTTGTGCAGTGTGGTATTTTGCTTTTCTGTATTGTTTTATTGTTCTCTTTTTCTTCCTAAACAAAGTGCATCTTTCTGCTTTTAGTGTACCCGGCAAATTATATCTGAGAAACTAGGCCGTGGCTCAAGAACCGTGGACCTTGAACTTGAAGCTCAGATTGATATATTAAGAGATAATAAGAAAAAATATGAAAATATTCTGAAACTGGCTCAGACCTTGTCGACGCAGCTTTTCCAGATGGTGCATACCCAAAAGCAACTTGGAGATGCATTTGCTGACCTGAGTTTGAAGTCTCTAGAACTCCATGTAAGATTATTGAGAATAACTCTTAGGGGCTGTGGGTATGAGGGTACTAATAGAAGTATTCTGAGAAGTAATTTTTTTCCATTTATGTGCTAAACTCTTAGTAAACTTGACACTGTTGTGTGTGTTTGGGTGCTGGACACTGAACCCAGTGACCATTGGTGTTACTCCACTGGTCCGTATTCTCAGACCCCAATGGAATGGGATTTTGAGGCATTCTTTTTTATTTATTTAATACATTTTTTTCTTTTTTTAAAGAYTTAATTTATGAGTACCCTGTTGCTATCTTCAGACACACCAGAAGAGGGCATCAGATCCCATTACAGATGGCTGTGAGTCACCATGTGGTTGCTGAGAATTGAACTCAGGTCCTCTGGAAGAGCAGTCAGTGCTCTTAACCACTGAGCCATCTTTCCAGCCCCGGGACATTCTTTTTAAGATACATCATACAGTCATTTGTTTGTTTGTTTGTTTGTTTGTTTTTCCTTTGTTTGTTTTGTTTGAGATAGGGTTTCTCTGTGTAGCCCTGGCTGTCCTGGAACTTGCTTTGTAGACCAGGCTGTCTTCGAGCTCGTGGAGACCCCCCTCTGTTTGCCTCTTATCACCAGTCTCTGCCTCCTGAGTGCCAGGAGTAAAGGCGTGCGGCACCATTGCCGAGCTTACACCATACAATCTTTACGATGGCTCTCAGTGGAGTGGTCCAGTTCTGCTGGAGTAGATGCCAGCTGGAGGTTCTGGGAGAAGGTTCTTGGTAAGAGAGAAGGAAAAGGATTGTCCACTCTACCCAAGCCTACAAACAACTGTACCTGATCCCTTGGTGGGATATGGAATAAGTAGACACGTACTATGAAAACTTCTTACCAATCTTGGAATATTTTGAACAAATAGTTGCTTGAGTGGACTGGGGTATGTCTTTACTAAAATTATTAAAATAAATTAGATTTAGGGCTAGGACGCAGCTTAGAGTGTATGTTTAGCATTTCTAAAGACAGACGTGTAGAATGAAGGTCTTTTTTTTCCTAGCATTTATTTATTTAAATACGAAACAGAACATTCTTGTTTTCAGACAGTCTCTAGCTGAGACTGGAACTTAACTCCCTACACAACTAAAGATGACTTTGAATTTCTGATCCTCCTGCCTCTGCTCTCTGAATGCTGGAATTTATATGCGTGCTCAGTTATTATATACTGAGCTCAGTTAGATGCTGCTAGAGATCAAGCCCAAGGCTGACAAATGCTCGGCAGCCCTACCAGCCGAGCTGCGTCCCAGGCCCAGCAGGAGCTTCCCTGAGAACTTGTTTGGCAATCTTGTGACTGTTGATGTCTGGCTGTTTGTCTTGCCTGGAACGAAAGATAATTCTTCACCCTACAGATGTCTAGCCTGAAGAAGTAGATCATTTAAAGCAGAAAATCACTTGGTCTTAGAAACTTGAATAAGAAATTTGGTACAGACATTGATACAGCACAATAATTAAAAAAACAAACAAACAGAAATTCAAATTTTAGGTGATCTATTAGACTCACAGAATTTGCTTTTGATTGAATGCATGGATTTATTTCCAGGGTCTCTATTTCTGTTGCTTAGGTCTCTAGGTTCTTTTTTTTCCTCTCATTTGCTGAGATTATAATTTAATTTTATCATTTTGTCTTTTCCCTTTCCTTCCTTCAGATTGTCCCATATACCATTTCTTGATCATCAGTGATTTTGTGTGTGTGTGTGTGTGTGTTGTGTGTGTGTGTTGTGTGTGTATCCTTAAGTACATAATACAACCTGCTCTGTCTATGTTATGCTACTTGAATGTATGTTTAGGATAGGCCACTTTTGGATTGCCAGTTGCAGCACTTTTCCCTAGGAAAGACTGTCTCTCCCTCTCCTGGTATTCCCTAGTGTGTGTAGGATTGAGGCCTTGTGTGCTTGACCCCTCCCCTTCGTCATCCTCATCCCTGTCTCCGTCCCCCAACATTTCATCCACTCCCATGCCCACACCTGTCCCCTAACCACATCCGTGTTAACATACCTATTGGTGGTGCTCCATGCCCTATTATACAGTAAGATGGACTCCTTAGTTTTTGTTAACTATTATGCTTATATAAGTCTAGTTTTTTTTTTAAAGATTTATTTATTGTTATATGTAAGTACACTGTAACTGTCTTCAGACACACCAGAAGAGGGCGTCAGATCTCATTATGGATGTTTGTGAGCCACCATTGTGACTGCTGGGATTTGAACTCAGGACCTTCAGAAGAGCAGTCAGTGCTCTTAACCACTGAGCCATCTCTCCAGCCCTGTAGCTCTGACTGTCCTGTAGACTAGGCTGGCTTCAAACTTGCAGAGATCTGCCTGTCTCTGTCTACCAAGAGCTGGGATCAAAGGTGTGTGTCATCATGCCCAGCTATAAATCTAGTTTTTAAAGTTTTCTTTCTTTCTCTCTCTCTCTCTCTCTCTCTCTCTCTCCCCCCTTTCTTTCTCTCTCTCTCTCTTAATTTTTGGCTTTTACCTCTTAATGAATGTCAGAGAAAATAAGTACAATTATAATATTTTAAAATTTTCTAGAAGTTAAAGTGTTCTATTCCATATATTTTAAATGTAATAACATTTATTTATATTTCATATGCACGTTAGCTTGTAGAAAATATCAGAAACATTCTACCAGTATACCTTTCGTAATAAAGATGTTATAATGATGATAGAACGAATAATTGCCTCCCCATTGATTGAGTCTTTTGTTGAGACAGGGTCTTGCCCTGTAGCCCCAATTTACTTGACCTTGGAACGCTTCTGTTGTTTCATCCAACAGAAGCATTGGATGTGTTAGGACTACAGGTGTGCAGCAGCATTCTTCTTGTACATTTCCTGATTTGTAGTCAGTCTATACAGTTCAGAAAAACGAGTGGAGAACAATGTACTGAGCCTCTCTTAAATGAAAAATGTTTTTAGCATAATGTCATTTTACTCTCCTAATACTTACTGAATTATTACATCATTTGTCATCTGGAAATAAAATTATAAGCATAACCCTACATTAAATTTTCATCTTCTAGTTAACTTTGTTACCTTTTTTTATAGCCAAAATTGAAGTGTTTATAACAGTCTGGAGAATTGAAGTTGATTGGTACATCTTACAGTAGATGGGATTACTGTATTTGGTCAGATGTGCTTCTGAGTAATCTGCTTTGACTGGGGAGCTTGCACTGCTGAGCATGAAGAGTTTGTTCTTGCCACGTAAGAAGGAGTTATCTGAAATGTTAGCTGAGCAGAGACATGGTTTATTAGAATGAACTGAAGCTGGTGTTGAGTGAACCTCTCAGCTCTCTGCCCAGATAGACCTGATCATGCAAGGCTCCTGGACCACATAAGTTTACAAAGAAACGTGTCTTGTCAATATTTATACTTTGAAGAAATTCAATCAAAACACAAAAAAGAATGCAATCTATTTTATGTCTGAAAGTTTTAACCAATTGTTACCTAATTTGGTCCTGAGAGTTCTAACTTCTCTGATTAATAAGCTGCTGTATTTTCCCACACAGCTGTGCTTACAGTGTAATAAAACAAAATGTGGAAACAAAAATATTCTGTATAATACAAAGTAATTTAGCGTTTAAAATTATTTAGATTTAGCTGTGTGTCTGGGCTAATGATAATTTTGGTTAATAAACTTTTAGTAATTACGTAGCTAGCTGTGATTTAAATTCTTACATTTTTAAAGCTTAGCAGAAAAAGTAAAAACTTCGGTTGCTAGATTTCTAATCCAAACATTTTCCCATTGATAATATGTTTATGACTTCAAAGTCATGTCCAGTGATTAGCAGAACAGTTAAGATGTCGTCTTTGTTTTAGGAAGAATTTGGCTATAATGCAGATACACAGAAGCTGCTGGCTAAAAATGGAGAGACTCTTCTTGGGGCCATTAATTTTTTTATTGCTAGTGTGAACACCTTGGTGAATAAAACAATTGAAGATACACTAATGACCGTAAAACAGTATGAAAGTGCCAGGTGGGTATTGACCTTATGTTGTCTATTTTACAGGTGGCTTGCATTTAGTCAAAGTTTTTCATTTCTAACAAGAGAAACTTATTGTCCAATGTGAGAAGGTAATTAATGTACTAGAAAAAAAGGTGATTAGGTGGCCCCGATGTCAAAGATGCTTGTTACATGAGCCTCCTGATTGGCTTACCTGAGACCATGTAGAGGTGGAAAGACAGCCACATCCACAGAGCAATGCCCTCTTTTCCAAAACAAGAATGGCAAGTTGGAAGTTAATTCCCAAAACGAACAAAGTGGGAGAGCCAGGTTTTGAAGAAGGCAAGAACCAAAGCCAAATAATGCCTCAGGAGTTTTTATTAGCATATGGATCCGGGACCTTCGGTGCTTGGTGCTGCCACTTCTTTAGAAAAAATTTTCAAAAGCCCCTCAGTACTTCACCTCGGGACGTCCAGTTAAGCCTTCGCCATGCCCCGGCCTTGCTTGCTTAGAGATAGGGAAATGGAGGAGTTCTCAAGTCCAGTGTCCTCTGTCCTACCAAGTAGACACTGGAGTCTGACCCGGTGTGAGCCTGTAACTGTATTATTGGTGCATCCCACTGTGAGCAATCACACTGCTTCCACTGTACCAGCTCTTGATTTTCATTTACCCAGGTTCAAACTGCCATTAAATGTTTTCACATTTGACCTTACGCATAAATATTTCCCTTTATCTTGGTGGTTTATAATACAGATTTCCATTTTATTATTTTATTTTAAAATAATGTACTATTTTATATGTATATCCCTCTCATGATTTTGTTAGGTGAACAAAATGTATAGTAATAACTAACTTTAAATATCTAAGAATATTCTTTAAAAAGTACCACATCCATAATAACTTTTCAACTTTTGACTCCATGTCCATTTTCCTCTGTGTCCCGACATTGTTGTTCACTGTCGGCATCGTTTTCTGGTAGTGTTCTCGGAGCACTTGGAACGCTGTCTTTCTGGTACACTTCCATACCATGGTTGAAGATGGTACTAAGTCTCACTTTGTAGGAATAGAACTCGACCTTTGACCTCTCACCCTAGCTAATGGCAGTGCTTGTGAGAACTCTGAAAGCACCAGTCTCACCATTTTGTGGCTGAGTGCTTATTCTTAGGTCTGTATTGTCTGTGTTTTGTACAGGTCAGACCCAAGTGTGTGGCAAACTTAAGTTTTGATTTTCATTATAAGGGGAAGTGCTTCTGTCCTGTGCTGTTTGTAATTTCCAGTTTAATATTAATGTGGTATTGAAATAAATAAAATTAATGTGGCTTAGAAATAAAGGTCATAGTAACAGCTAAGACTATCTGGTAGGAAGTGGGAGGTTTCTGGTTTTCCAAATTATTTAGGCTAAAAGACTTATTTTTATTTGAATTATCTATTAACATGGTAAAATCAGGTGGTGAAAATCGGTCTATGTAGATGCACTTCACTGACACTGAGAGTGTGTTGCTGGAGCTCCTCTCCACAGCATCTGCAGTGACTGACCTGCCAGTCTGCTCCAGTCCTTTCCTGGACATGGACTCATGTGCATATGGATAAAAGAGTCGTTTGTCTTACTTCTGTCTGGGTCTGTGCTAAATCTGTCTATCATAATCTATCTCTAATCATTTTAAGCTGTTTTTCAGTTTTTCTAGTTCTTATGACACTAGTCGATTCAAAGATAAGAATTCTCTTTTACTTGGCTGCCTGCTGAGTGCTGGGGCCACAGGCAGGCGTCACCATGCACAGCTCAGTACAGAACACATTTGATTTACAGAAGAGTAAAGTAAGTCTACAGAGACCGAATGAGCAGTTTGCTTACCTGGAGTTTCAAATGCCCATTTGGCTTCTTATATTTTAATGTAAAATTTGGGCTGCAAGTGTAGTTCCGAGGTAGTGTTTTTGCTAGCACAACAAAACAAAAGTAATATAATTTTTTTTATTTTTTTATTTTTTTATTTTTTTGGTTTTCCGAGACAGGGTTTCTCTGTGTAGCCCTGGCTGTCCTGGAACTCACTCTGTAGACCAGGCTGGCCTCGAACTCAGAAATCCACCTGTCTTTGCCTCCCGAGTGCTGGGACTAAAGGCGTGCGCCACCACTGCCCAGCAATAATGTAATTTTTAAAACCATAAAATTTTCATGTCTCATAATGAAAAACACTTTTTACATATTGTAATGAGAACCTCAAAGGATAATGTGGTATCAAGTCTCAGGCTCTATAGTATTTTGGCTTATTTGGAACCTTTGGATAGTTACTTAAAGGAAACCTTCAGACAACCTCATTTGTATGTTTGATAAACCAGCAACGACCTCAAGCCATAATCATTCTTTTTTATTCAAATTACACTAGCACATTCTTTAAGTTTAGCTTGGGGCTTGATTACTGCTAATCATTTCTTTGAGGGCTTGGTTAATAGTAATACTTGGACATTGGCTTCTACGGGATAATATTGAAGAAGAGTCTAAACTTCAAAGTTTTAAGTAGCAGTTTCTTTTTCGTTTGACAGATTTACTGCCTCTTAGGGCAAGGGTCATCCAT
Source organism: Apodemus speciosus (assembly GCA_002335545.1). Lineage (NCBI taxonomy): Eukaryota > Metazoa > Chordata > Mammalia > Rodentia > Muridae > Apodemus > Apodemus speciosus. The sequence continues at coordinate 1,537,746 of BDUI01000004.1, forward strand.
TTGACCAGCATTAAAAGCGGTCATTAAGGCAAACACTGGGTGGTCTGTTAACCCGGTTTGCATTGTGTACAGCGGGTCCTTCCTGGCCTTCGCGTAACAGCCCAGTGTTTCTCCACAGCAGCACCAACAAGGCAGGCAACTGTGACCTGTTCAGATGCGGACACCTGTTCTCCGTAGAGAAACAAGCTCAGGCTGGCAATCTGAGGTGGAAGCTGTGCCTGGAAGGTTGGGTGCCCGTCCCTGGGTGGCACTGCACTGAGTGCTCTTAGAGAAGCGTTGCTGGGAAGTCCTGCTTTTGCCATTTACAAACTGAGTGTCAAAGCTAAAGAGTGCAGGGTCAATATTGTAGCTTTGCTCTATCTCAGCCAGTGCTGCTATTTTAAGAAATGCTCTGGAGGTTTGGAGGGTGCTTGTGACATCCTACCAGCTTTAGTTTGTCTCTACTTTTTTGATTGTAGCTTGCTTTCAGCTCTTTCTTTTTTAATCCTAAGCATTCTAAAGGTTTTGATTATTGCCCAATGTCATATGATACACATAGGTATGAAGTTTTGTGGGAATTATTGTTCCCATTCATAGATGAAAAATGGAAACACAAAAAAATGCAATGCTGACTGAAGACAGGAAAGCAAGTGAAAGGTAGTTTGGTCTCTAAACCCACGGGTTTAACCAACTTGTTGCCAAGGTTAAGGTTGTCTTGCCTCATGGGCTCTTTATGTCTGTCTAAATCCTTACTGCCTTTGTTCTAGTTCTTATCCCCTTAGTCTTGAGGCTGGCCCATTTTCTTAGTCTACCCAGTCCTTCTCCCTTCCATACCATTAGAGGGTCAGTTCTCTATCCTAAACAAATGAAGTCAGGCCGAATCACAACTCTTCAGTGGCTTTTTACAGCTTGTTCTTGCTGGCTTACCTCCGAATTGTTTATCAGGGACCGTGGGGCTGCCTTCTGTCCTGACGGAAATGTCTTCCATTACTGGGCATTACTTTTGGGTTGTAATACACAGAATTAATCCTCACCTGCCTTGCCAGTGCCCATACTTTTCTCTTTTGGAGGCTGTTGTCTACCAGTGTTGTCGCCTAATGCTCTTTTACCATCCTGCAAATGGTGTCATAGTTTTGTTCTTTCTTAAGTGTCCAGTCACTCGCGCTGTCTGTAGTGATCGCATGCATTATGCCATTTTGTTACAATTGGATACTCACAAGCATCTTGAGGATGAATTCAGCTCTCTTTAAACTCAGAAGGCATGATAACTGCTAGATGGATCACCATTAGTGAGCGAATGAGTGGTCCTCATCGTCCTGAAAAGATCTAGTTTGTTAAATTTAGTACAGGTTTAAAATAAGCTGGGCTTGGATGCCAGGCACAGAAGCATGTGTCTTTAATCCCAGCATCCAGGAGGCAGGCAGAACAAACAGGTATCTGACTTTGAGGCCAGCCTGGTTTTTAGAATGTGTTTAGGACAGCCAGAGCTACACAGGGAAACCTTGTCTCGAGAAAAGTAAAAAATAATAATAAAAAAACTTGGGAAGCAGAAGCTGGCCCATCCCTGTGGATTCAAGGCCAGCCTGGGCTTCATGGTGAATTCCAAGACACCCAGGGCTATATAGTGAGACAGTCTCAAAAACCCAAAAACAAACAACAGACAAACTAGGGTCTACTGGGAGGGACTGACATAGTCCTTTTCAAGTTAGTGTACAATATAGTTTATTACTTAGCATATTCTTCATTCTTGGACTGGAAGATATAAATCTCCCTGTTATCTGAATAAAGACCTTTGGCTGTAGCACATAGACTTTTTTACTAAATTAGAGGTCACTTGCTTTCTTTCAATTGAGAACAGAATACTTGAGGCAGCTGGGAAGGTCATAGCAGTCATGGCTATGACAGAGGTGCTGTGGGAGAACATGGAGTAATAACTATTTAGAATCATTAGGGCAGAGCATCTCACAGAACCAGGCCATATAGGAGACACTATAGGTCATTTTCACATTCTGAATGCTACTGTGACCAAAATCCCTCTAGCATTATACTGTCATATATACCTGTCAAACACTGAAATGTGACCAGTGTCTGTTGGAATATGAAGATTCCAAGAGTCGGTACCCAGCCCCCAGATATAAAGTAGCTCATTAGCAATTGTCTACATTCATTACATATTATAGCAATAGTATTTTCAGTGTGATGGGTAAAAAGTGACATTAGTATTTATTATTTAAATACAGCGATGAGACCATTTTAAAGTGCATGCATCACATGCATTGGTAACTCTCAGTATGACTTCTCTTACCAGTTTGCTAGGCATTCTAAGTTGGCTGGTCTCTCCAACTTTGTCTTATCATTATTAACCAGTTCACATTAAGGATTGATAACTATTTTGAACTTGGTTTGACATCAGTTGAGGGTGACTTTTTTTTTTAATTTGAGTAGTTGCTAAATGTTCACGATTTTGTTAATATTATAAATTTAGAGAAGAAATAAATAGTAGATGAGATTAAGAAGTAGGCCCTCCCTATTCACACATATGCGTGTGCATGCACAAACTTTACCACAGAGCCAGAGTCTCTCACAGTCTGAAGCATTCTAGCACTGAGGTTCCCCACCCCATTTGTATATTAATAGATCTTTATTTTTAGGGAAAAATGATTTCAAAAGCATCAAATGTAGACTGTAGGGGAGGATTTTGAGTATTGATATGACACTGTTGTTTTCCAGTCCATCTCTTGCCTGCCCCAGTGTTTTCTGGTATGCATTATTTATTCTCCTCTTTCAGAATTGAATATGATGCGTATCGCACTGATTTGGAAGAGCTGAACCTTGGGCCACGTGATGCAAACACTCTGCCAAAAATTGAGCACTCCCAGCATCTGTTCCAAATACATAAGGAAAAATATGATAAAATGCGCAGTGATGTTTCTGTCAAATTGAAATTTCTTGAGGAAAATAAGGTAAATTTATTCTTTTCTGATAGCTTTTCATGGATTTTTAAAATAGTCACTTATATTCACAGAAATGATTTATTTCTAATAACTTATTTTCATGACAATTGCATGAAGGAGTTTGGTTCATAACTAATTTGAGTTTAGATACATAATTTCTGTTACAAGATTTATCAACCATACTGAGTCATGTGTGCTCACATGTAACAACTGGGTGGGTAAAAACTATACTTGTGTTCACCTTTGACCTTTAGACTGATGTTGGAGAGCAAGTGCTTTAAGTAGTTAAACAACAGAGCTTTGATCACTAGATTTGGTCTAGTGGCCCAGGCCTATAATCGCAGCATTCCTGCTTTTATTGTATGCTTCTTCTTGGGTGCTAGGGATTGTGAATCCAAGCCTGGGCATGCTGGGTAGGGAAGTGGTCTCCTACTGAGTGTGTTCTCAACCCTTCTTTTCCTTTGTGTGAAGGATCGGTTCCTGTAGTTGACATGTCTTCCTAGTTTTCTGTGGAAGACTGTAATTGTAAATGAGAGAAGCAATAACAACCATGGCACAGCTCGGGGTTGCTGTCCTGTGAGTGGATGTTTCATGGGTACAGTTCCTCTTCCCATGCTGTCCGCATCCTCTGAAACCCAGCAGGCCTTCAGCCATCCTTGTTTCAGGTGCCCTCTGAAAATTGGCTGCAGTCAGTCAGTGTGTTATGGCAGCGTGTACCCGAGACAACTCATTTATAAAGTGAAAAGGTTGGCTTGGCTCACTGTTGCAGAGGTCTCAGTAATAAGGTGTATCCTGACAGGAGCGTGTGTCAGACAACCCTGTGGCAGCCAGGGTGACCCTATTACCTTACTAGGCCCAACTGCTTTGGTTTTTCTTCCTTTGTTTGTGGTAAGTTTGGTTTTTGTACTGCATTGTTTTTTTTGAGACAAGGGCTCACTATAGTCCTGGCTGTCCTTGAACTTGCTATGTAGACCAGGCTGGCCTCAGGCTCACAGAGATCAGCCTGCCTCAGTTTACAACACTACACCCAGCTGTTGTTTATATTTTGAGACAGTGTTTTAGTAGATAGAAAAGAGCTGCCTTGTATTCATGATTAGCTCTGCTCTTGAGTTTTTAGCTAAGCAGGTGTGTGCCCTGTGCCTGGCCTTAGGCCACACTTAAAGATTCTACGATCTCCCAGTAGTGCCGTAGGCCAGCAGGCAAGCCTTTTAGCACATAGTCCATCGGGGACATTAAAGATGTAAACTGTAGCAATTATTTTTATTTACTTCTAGAAAACTGTATTTATATGCTCCCTCATGACATCAAAGGCTTATATTAAATTATTACCTTCTTGTTTCCTTTAAGCCCATAGCTACCATAACATCTGCAGAATAACATATTTCTTTGTGTTCTACCATGTCTAGGAATGTTATTCCATTTTTAAAGAGATTGTGGATGAAAATACCCACCTGGAAGCAATATAGTGATAGGAAAAAGAAAGCTAAGTAGATTATCAGAGAGATTGCCCAGCATGATCGAAATAACCCATCCTTTTAAAGCATTCATTAGCTAAGGTCCACTAGATTATGCTCATTTCAGTGTCAAATGTGTTAATCATTACATTGTTAAGTATTTTAGTGGATATTATATCAATATTTACATATTTGTTGACATTATAGTACTTAGAAGAGCCCTGCTCTACAGTAATGTGTATGTTGATGACTTTGCAGCCAGCCAGGCCATTTCTAAATTTTTATTACTTGTTTTTTCTTTTTTTTTTTTTTTTTTTTTTTTTTACAGTCCACTCATCCCCAATCCAGTCTGTCCTCTCACAGTTCCTCATCCCATTCCTCCTCCCCCCTCCCCGCCCCCCCCCCMCGTCCCCAAGAAGTTATTCCCACCAGCCCTCCCCACTCCCTGGGTCCTCTAATCTCTTAAGGGTTGGATGCATCTTCTCTCACTGAGGCCAGACCAGGCAGTCCTCTGCTGTATGTGTGTCCGGGGCCTCGGACCAGCTAGTGTATGCTGCCTGGTTGGTGGCCCACTGTCTGAGAGATATCAGGGGTCCAGGTTAGTTGAGACTGCTGGTCTTATAGGTGTTGTCCTCCTCAGCTTCTTCCAGCCTTTCCCTGATTCAACCATGGGGTCCCCAACTTCAGTCCATTGGTTGGGTATAAGTATCTGCATCTGTCTCAGTCAGCTGCTTGTTGGGCCTCTCAGAGGGCAGCCATGCTAGGCTCCTGTTTGTAAGTACACCATAACATTAGTAATAGTTTCAGGTCTTGGAGCCTGTCCTTAAGATGGATCCCAAGTTGGGCCTGTCACTGGCCCTCTTTTCCCTCAGTCTCTTCTCCATTTTTGTCCCTGTAGTTCTTTTAGACAGGAACAGTTCTGGGTCAGAGTTTTTGACTATGGGATGGCAACCGCATTCCTCCACTTGATGCCCTGTCTTTCTACTGGAGGTAGACTCCCCACTGTTGGGCATTTCATCTAAGGTTCCTCCCCTGTTCCCCAGGCGTTATTTCTACATTTTAAATGCCTGTCAGATGAATATTATTACAGCATTATTTTGTAAGCACTGAAAACATTTTCATGTTAGGAGTAACAGAAAGTTAGTTGCAATTTAGACAGTCAGCAAATGTAAAGGATGAAATAGGCTAAGGTGGTGTGCGCCTTAATCCCAGCACTGAGGAAGCAGAAGAAGGTGTACCGGTGAGTTCAAGGCCAGCATGGTCTAGGGAGCAAGTGCCAGCCCGTGCTGCCTGGAGACCATGTCTCACAGATTACTTAATTTAAAAAATAAAGTGGATAGGTAGCATCTTGTAAGGGATCTTCTCACTAAGTGGACTGCTGAACAGTTTGAGCCCGGCTGTCACAGAGGGCATTTCTGTGGTAACGTAACAGGGACTGGGACCAGATGGGCTAAGGGTCCAGGTGACGCTTCTGTTTAAGCCAATGTCCAACTTTAAATAAGGTGGAATATTGAAGGGAGATGGGAGAAGCTGACTGTTGTATGTTCAGAGTTTGGCTTCCATGATAAAGGTCTAGGCATTACTGAAGGATAATATCATTGTGTCTATTTTTTATTGTAAAATATAATAGAAAATTATCCCTGTTCTCATGGATTTTGTGTTCTGGGAATATTGTCTTAGTGTTTGGAAGCTGCTAGAACAAAGTGCCATAGATACATACCATAAACAGAAAATACGTTTCTCATGTCTCTAGAGGCTTGGAGGTCTGAAGTGAAGGCAGCAGCAGACTTGGTGTCTGGTGAGGACCTGCCTCTGGCTCATAGATGGCCCTTCCTTCTGCACCTGCACCCAGCTGGAAGGGGAAGGGATCTAAGGCCTCTTTTAGAAGGGCATTAATCCATCATGAAGACTTGGGACCAAACACCAGCAGAGGCACATCTGTCCTGCCATCTGCTTGGGCTGAGGGTTTTGAAATGAATTTGAGGGGGCCCAGCATTCAGGCCATAGCAGCATGGTTGTCCTCATCTAGATTTCAGAGTGAACAGGAGTCAGCGAGGTCTAAAATCCAGTCTACGTGCCATTGATCTTTTATCCTTTTTACTTAGTGGTTTCAAATTAAGAGATATTGTCAAACTGTTATTTATAAGAGTTATTTATAATTTAAGACTTTGCTCCAGGAGGTGGTGGCACATGCCTTTACTCCCAGCACTTGGGAAGCAGAGGCAGGCAGATTTCTGTGAGTTCAAGGCCAGTCTGGTCTACAGAGAGAGTTGTGGGATAGCCAGGGCTATGCAGAGAAAGCTTGTCTCAAAAAACAACAAAACAAAACAAAAAGGACTTCGTTCTGTGAGAGAACTTTGCAGGCTTGTATGGTTTAACAACTTGTACTCTTTATAATAATGAGAACAAAAGGAACTGTCTTTCATACAGTTTGCTTCCTTGACAGCTTTTAGTTTAGTTTTGTTCTATTAAACTACTTCTGAATTAATTGCTTTCTTATACACAGATGTAAATAATCTATTTAGGAGTTGAATTTTAACAAAATATAATGCAGTTTTTGGTTTTTTTGTTTAGTGTGTGTTGACTTTAAGAATAGTATTCCTAGCTGGCACTGGTAGCGCACACCTTTAATCCCAGCACTTGGGAGGCAGAGGCAGGCGGATTTCTGAGTTCGAGGCCAGCCTGTTCTACAGAGTGAGTTCCAGGACAGCCAGGGCTACACAGAGAAACCCAGTCAAAAAAAGAATAGTATTCCTGAATGTGGTAGTTTATAATTTGATGTGTTAAGGACCTGGCCTTGTATTTCTTCATGGTCCTGGGGTGTTCTGTACTAGTTCTCTGGCTTTTAGCTTTCCATGGTGATAGTTCTCAATAGGCAAGCACTCTGCAACCGAGTTACATCCCCAGCCAACTCTCTTCTAAAAGGAGAGGACAAACAGCGAGGTGCTAGATAGATAGTTCATACAATCAAGGCAGAAAATCTTTGAGTACAGAGCAGCCAAGCCCTGTGGCAGTGCTATTAAGTCTCAGTGTTAGTGTTTTTGTGGCTCCTTTTTATAACTTTAAAAAAAAAAAAAAGTGAGACTGGCCATAAGATAGGTTCTTTGCTCTGTTTTAAAAGTCAAGGTGTTTCCAGTATGTTCTTAGGATAGCCTTGCTGTGCTTTGGCAAAACAAAATGGACGGGTGTATGAGCGGCAGCAGAGACCCTTAGCCTGCAGCTGAGGAGCTTGCCCCTGGGGACCAGCACTCTGACAAAGCTGGTCCTTAACTATTACACCCCAGAAGATCATTCCAGGGCCAGAGGCTACGCTTGCCTAACAGGGATTCAGTCCCTAGCGCAGGGGAGAAGAAAAGATTTACAAAAGATTGCAGCCCCGCATTCGAGGCTTGAGAGGCAAGAGGATCCATACACTGAGGTCGGTCTACACTGCATCCTCAGAGGCTAGTCTGAGCTACAGGGGGAGACCATATCTCAAACAAACGAAATGAATTTCAGGGCTGAAGTGAGCCAAGATAACCGAGTGTAATTGTCAAAGATAAAGGAAGCACACATCTTGGATTTTATCATACCTGGGATGGCAGGGAAACTTAAGAGGTAAGGTGGCTTGGGTGTGGGATTGTCGGGAAATAGAGGCACATCTTGAGTGTCCTAACAATTTTGTTGTCTTTGAAGTTACATTGCTCAAAGAATATAATCTATAACTAGGTTAGAAGATTATAAAAGGTTAAAAATTAAGGTGGTTTGCTCATCATAAAGAAAATTGTCTCCTTGTAAGTGAAATTGTGAGGTGAACCTGCGGCGCTTTGTTCAGACATAAAGGCCCGCTGATGTGTTAGTCAGAGACACAGGCCCTGGCCCTGAGGAGCACAGCCCTTGTGTTGCCTTTCACTCTCTTGTGTGAGAGCTCTCTGAGTCTCAGTTACACACCCCAGGTCCTGGTGTAAGAGAAGGCTTTCTTTCTTTCCCGTGTTCCCTTCATTTCCCTGTTTTCTCCTGCTGCAAGTGTGCACTGTACACTACTTTATGTGTGCATCCTCTAATACTGAGGAGTAGCTGGCCATATTTCAACTTGTTATTCTCCCTTAGTAAGAACCCAGGCTCCACTGTAATGTATGTTTTCTGCCTTCCTTCCCCATGATGTAGTTGCTGGCCTTTAACTTAATACAATCCATATTACTCTCTGATGTGCCCTTCGTTGTTTGCTAAATAACACTGGGTTCATAGCAGTGAGGACTGAGTTAACTAGATTCTTGGAATGTTTCACCTTCCACCATTTCTCCTCTTGGACCTTTAAATAATGTGGTTTGACATATTTTGTGACCTGAAGCAGCTTGTTTTTCTGCCATTTGTTCTTTCAAGACTCAAAGCAAAATATAGGCCACTTTAGTAAAAAAGAACAAAAAAATCAACATTTTTGGTGCTCTGTACAGGCTGTGAAAATAGGCACTGAGCTCTGCTTTAAGCCTTCATGGCATTCAGGGATGGTTCAGGCATTCACCACAATGTGTGCACTCTTCCCCACAGTGGAAGGAAGTCTGCTGCAGGAACTGCTTGGCCATTGAGCCTGGCTCACTGGCCTGAAACACTGGCTCTGACTGGCTTTCTGTGCTAATTGTTGATATAGAAAGAAGCAGATTGCCGGGCAGTGGTGGCACACACCTGTAATCCCAGCACTTGGGAGGCAGAGGCAGGTGGATATCTGAGTCCGAGGCCAGCCTGGTCTACAGAGTGAGTTCCAGGACAGCCAGGGCTA
>BDUI01000004.1:1555679-1567959 GCA_002335545.1 Apodemus speciosus
ATAGTTGCTAAGGTTTGAATGCATCTCTTCATGCATAGCTAGTACTCCCGCTAAGCCATCTTCACAGCCCAGCTCTTCCTTATTTAGAAGCCAGAGCAGTGTATAACACAGCAGAGAGTGCCGGCTCCATCACATGAGTGTGTGCATGACGCAGGGGGCTAGCAGTGAGTGTGTGCATGACGCAGGGCTAGCAATAAGCAGAAAAGCAAGCTGTCCTGCTCTAAAATCAGGAAGTGGATGAGGAGTTACTTTGATTTACTAATGTTTTGAGTAGATAAGTGAGTTAATGTTTTAATGTTCTTATTTTAATTTATGCCTGATTTTTAAGACATTACTATGAACACTAAACACGTGTCTAAGTTGTCATACTCAGTATTGACAGAAAAATGAATGACCTGTTTTGGCATAAGATAAAGTTAAAACTGTGTGGGAGGAGACAGTGGCTTGTGGTATGACGTGAGGATGGAAGTTGATGCTGGATTAATGTGGGGAGGGCTGTTTGCTTGTGTTCTTTCCATTGCAGCCCCAAAGCTTTGCAAGTAGGTTGTGTGTCTTCAGCAAGGACAGCCCACATGCTTTCTTTAGATGGCTTTTACACATCGGCCTCCTCACGGCTGGAGACTATCTTTGTGGCCGAGTATCATATTGTTTTGTTGTGAAAACACAACTAGAATTTAGCCAAAAAAAAAAAAAAAAAAAAAGCCTCTCTGTGTGTTGCATGGATTGTGCTCACTGTGGGGTGGGGGTGCTTAAAGCACAATAGGTGCTCCAGTCAGAACTCCATGAGCTGCATGAAGCGCTCTCTCTCTCTCTCTCTCTCTCTCTCTCTCTCTCTCTCTCTCTCTCTCTCTCTCTCATTCTCGCACACTCTCTGTCTCTCTCTGTCTCTCTCTGTCTCTCTCTCTCTCTCTCTCTGACTTGTGTGACTTTGTGGGTTAGCTAGTTACAGCTCTTTACAGATTCAGTTCATGAATTAAAGTCCATCTTCTTCTGTTCTCTTTCATTGAAAAGTGTTAGGAGTTAAATTTCAGTTCAGGAAATATACTTGTGGCCCAAACAGCAGTAAAGTGACCAGTTAAAACTTCGTTGAAGAAATTGGACTTTCATGATCAAAATATAGTGGTCCCTTATTTGCTGTGTAGTTCAAGAATCATCCAAAATAGAAGTACAAAAACACAGGTAGAGCAGTGCTTTTGATAGCAGAGCAAGGTGGAAAGTACCTGAGCCCTTGGCAGGTCACTGCTGGGAAGGCCTCAGGCAGAGGGAGGCTGTACTTGGTAAACTTTATAAAATGCAGCCGGCAGTCTCCGCTCCTTCCTTCTGGTCTCCTCCACAGAGCACGGGGCTCTTGCGGCTCGCCCATGCTGCTTGTAATCAGTTGCTTGGTTCTTCCTGTTGTTGAACATTACCCATCTTATGGGACTACCCCAGTGCGTCTAATCACTGTAGTTGACATTCAGGTTGTTTCTGCTTTGAAGCTATCACAAGTAAATCAACCCCTTACTCTAACTAACCCGGCCTGACTGAGCCCCCCTGTGTAAGTGTCTGTGTGCACCTAGGTTTCACTCTCTTAGGTAAATATCTAGGAGTACAGTAGCTGGACTGCAGATTAGTCATGTGCTTGACTGTTAAGAAACTGACAGGCTTTTCTGTTTCTCATTTCCACAACCTGTGCTGGAGTTCAGTCACTCTGCATCTTTACCAGTGATGGGGTCACAGCGTGGGATTAATGTAGATTTTCCTAATAACTAAAGATGTAGGAAGTATTTCCATGTGCTTAGTTAGCCTCTCTCTATATTCCTTGGTAAAATAAATATTCAATCTTTTCCCATTGCATGTGCAGGCATTAACATCTTACTAAATTATTTATATGTTCTGTAATCAAGGTCTTTACATGTTTACCCTTCATTTTCATGGGGTGTGTAAAAAGTAAATCTAAAAGTAGTGTTGGTGTGTTCTTGGTATCACTATAAGTAATAAGTAGTTGGAAATAACTGAGTTAAATAAATTTAAATAAACTGACTTTCTGGGCAATGTTTGCTGCTGTTTGATTTCTTACCAATAAACAAACAAACAAACAAACAAAACACAGCATCTAAAAGTATTCATCCTACTCATATTTATGTAAAGCTGTGTCTTGATGCTGCTCACACCTGGTAAGTACCTGGTGTTGTATTGTAGCATGCTAATTGTAGATAATGTTTGTTCCCTTTTCTATACCTCACATGCTTTAAATATACTTAACTCCAGAAGGAAATGTGATGCTATTTTTTGTTAATATTCTCAATAATGTTGTTTGGAAATGATTAATAGGACCGGATATTAACTCATTGGTAAGAGTATTTTCCTAGCCAAATGCAAGTTCCTGAATTCTGTCTCCAGCAATGCAAAACAAAACTTCCCAAGTCGACCTTTAGGTAATGAAAAGGTCACTGAACTGAACAGACACTGTGTACCTGGTCTTTGTGAATGTTGTCATTATATTAGAAGGGTTCTTTGGGTGACATGTAAATTAGGGATGTAGTAAATCTCACTGTCTGGTATGCTGCCCGTGGTATAATGCTTGGCCTGACACTCTGCCCTGTCCACAGGTTAAAGTGTTACGCAATCAACTGGTCCTTTTCCACAGTGCCGTTGCTGCCTACTTTGCTGGGAATCAGAAGCAGCTTGAACTGACACTTAAGCAGTTCCATGTCAAATTGAAAGCCCCTGGAGTGGATGCCCCGTCTTGGCTGGAAGAACAGTAAACTCACCTGGAAAAGAAGGAACAGTGTATTGTTAAACAACTAATGAACTAGTAAGAGTTAAGTAGTGTTGGGAGGCGGCGAAGTGACCACCATTGTAGTGGCTCTTGCACAGAGAGCTTTCATTTTTCCTTTTTCATACGTAACAATTGAGCTGTTAAATTTCATGGGAAAGTAGATGATTTTTATGTAAACATACTTTCTATAATTCTAAACATAATAATTTTCCTTTTTGAGAAATCCTTTTTGTATTGTGAGGGTTATGGCTATTTCTGTAGGTTGAAATATTTAATATAGATTTGCACTGACAAGATAAAAAATTCAAGGCTTTTTTTGGTCCCAGAAATGAGGGCCAGCTATAGTTTTTCAAGGGAGGTTTACATGATTTGTATCAATGTCAGATATTTTATATATGAAAATATTCAACATCTTAAAGAAGTTCATGTTTGTGTATTATCTTAAAGAAAAAAGAAGCTATTTTGCAGAGTAAGTTTTATGATGTCCTGCAGTGTCACACGAGGGACAACTCGAATAAATGATTAATTGGCCCATAGCTTGTTGCAGATACACTTTAAAAATTAATCTGTAACACTGTAATTTTGTTTAGATATTTTTAAAGGCCCAGGAATCACACTGTCATAATTTTTGTGACATGTTTAAACTTATGAATTTGACAGTTAGCAATTTTGATTTATAATGAAATCTGCTTAAGAGGGGTAGGTTTGGGGTTTTTTGTTTGTTTGTTTGTTTTTGTTTGTTTGTTTTTTACATGTGGACATAGAAATGGAAATTTTTAGCAGTTTCTAGAGTAGAAATTTGTAGATTAGAAAGCTAGTTTTGGAGTAAATTCTGTTTTGATAGAGAATTTCCAGACCATGTTCATTGGCTTCCATGTGTGACTATGCCAGGTAAGCCTTAAATCACAGATACGTGCCTTCTCAGATGCAGTAATTCTCGTCCAACCATTGTACATACATGAAGAAACCCCTATGGATAACATTTGATTCATCTGTAACGTTGGGATTTTTTGTCCTTGTAAAACCACACTTGAGGTGGATGGCAAAACCAACTTTTGAATTTTTTGTTTGGTTTCTCTTGATTCCTCTTGAAGAAGGGGATGATGGGAGAATTTTTCCCACTTGGGTAATGAAAAGACTGTGTAAAGTGTGTGGAGGTCCTAGGAAGGGAAAACCCAGTGCTGGGTTACTGCGCAGCACTGTTGGCCTTGTGTGTGTGGTTGGCTTGTCTACTGTGTGCTTCCTTGGTGATACAATCTTGTTTAAATGTAAAGTTCCCTTGATTTTGTCATACATATAAATGATTATTTTTAGAGACACCACTTTACCTGTTATTTCTATTGTGTTGAAATGAAGTACTTAAAATTACTGTTATATGTGACCTTTGTAGACTGTATGATGTGTTACATATGTCCAAATGTCTTTTAGCTGGCCTTTTTATTAATATGCCTGTTTTGAGTGCTTAATACAGTATAATGTGATTGTAAGTCGTGAGCCTATTTCAAATCATTCCCTCCTGTGTATGTCTACTCTGCGAGCTCGTTTTATTCTTCCAGCAGAGTAACTGTGATGTTAGTTACGTGCCCCAGAGCGTGCCTCTGGGGGAAATTCCGTCTTCTCATTAAAGTGTCTGCTGCAGTATCCAGTTGCCGTGGCCTTTTAAATTTTAAATAAGAAGTAACTATTTGGACCTAGAGAGAATATACTGTTCTAATCTTTACGGGACGTTTCTTCTCTTCCTCTGCTGTGCTCCGACTCCTCAGTCTGAGTCTCTCAGGAGCTGAATACACCCAGTCTCACCAAAGTTCAACAACAGTTGTAAGTGAAGGACTAAATATTAATAGACTCATGGATTAAAGAATCTTTTCCAGAAAAACTAAAAATAACATTGCTTTCTGAATAGCGAGCACATAGGCAAAAGAAGCGCAGCCTATGTTAGACCGTGGTTTGTCCATGGTGGCTCGGAGGCAGTTCCTAGCTACTGCAGCACAGTTCAGCAAGTGGACTGGAGGGGCTCTCGCCATCTGCAGGAAGTCACCTAAGTCAGGTTCTAGGTTAGCATGATACACTCGGGTGCCTAAGTCAGGTTCTAAGTTAGCATGATACACTCGGGTNCCTAAGTCAGGTTCTAAGTTAGCATGATACACTCGGGTACCTAAGTCAGGTTCTAAGTTAGCATGATACACTCGGGTGCCTAAGTCAGGTTCTAGGTTAGCATGATACACTCGGGTGTAGATACCCCGTAGTCAGCTCTGCTATCCTAGGGTCTGTTTACAAGAACAGAAAACAGGCCATCAGAATGCATACACACTTTAAAGATGGTTCTACATTGCTGGCTTGTTTGCAGGAGTAAAATGTGCCCATTTACAGAAGCATATGTAGGAACTTGAGCATATTTTTTAAGCAAAAATATAGAAAATAAAATGATTCTTGAATCAGCAGGAGTCACTGTACGGGTGTTACAGTTGTAAAGGGAGCTGCTGTCCAGAGGATAAAGGATAAACAATCTGAGGAGTTTGGAGATGTGCCCCAGGACAGCGGGGTGGGGGAGCATGGCTCTTCTTAATTGAAATAGAAGTTATTCTAGGAAAACAAACACTGAAGAAACTGGCTTGCTAACCTCTGTGCACCTGCTAACTAGCCAGCGAGCTTCCGGCTGATCCCCAGGTCAGGCTGGGCGCTGAGGTTTCAGGTGCACACTGCACTGGGCTCGCACATCCAGTACCCCCTGGGCCACCTCTCTGGCCCCTGTTCTTTTAAATCAGTCTGAAAGGCCCCCAGCCTCGCAGGAACAGTCTGATTAAGTCTAGACATTTTCAAGGTCACTCCCCACATCGGTTCCCCCCCAACCCGGCAGATGTGGGCTAGCCACATTAACTGCCTGGGAGACTGACGGACGCAAGTATATAGTCGGTAAAATAAGGAAACAAACATTTACTGAGAAATCATGGCATTTCATTTAAAACAATTCTTAGGTATACATATAACTTCACATTTATTGGAGACAGGTACAGATCGGCATGGTAACGAGATGGGTGCGCTTGCTTAGTTTTAACAAACAAAGCACAGTATCCAGTGCTACGGAATGGCATCTCCGTTTCTCAGGGCTGATCAGGATTTTGATTTTCTAATCACTTGGTAGCACCAAGAACCCAGCTTTGTGTGTGTAGAATAAAATGACTGACATGTTCTTAGGGACATTTCAGAAATTGTGGGAAGTGCCGTCCTACTAATCTCAAGCCAGAATTTGCCTAATATTTCTTTGCATGAGATTGCAAACAGCGGTTTTGTTTTAATTGTTATTTTCACTTCCTGGTGTTTGGGGACAGGGACTTGTGAGGTCCCGCTTGAACCTGCTGTGTAGTCAAGGATGGCTTTGAACTGAGCCTCCTGCTCCTGCTTCTCTAGTGCAGGAGTCACGGGCAAGCTCGACATCAGACATGTATTTTGTTTACATGTGTATATGTGCACTAAGTGTGTGCCCGGTGGCCCCAGAGTTCAGGGAAAGGTATGCGTCCTCCCCTAGGTGAGCCATCGTCCCAAACCCACGGCCTCTGGAAGAGCACCAAGTGCTTTTAAAGGCTGAGTATCTCTTCTGCCCCCAAACAGCAATTTTTCAAATTAAACATTCTAACATGGTACGATCTAGAGCAGGGGAAGATGGCTCATCTGGAAAAGGTACTTGCTCCCATGCCTTATGACCTGAGTTCAGATAGTGCGTCTCAGGGTTTTACTGCTGTGAAGAAACTACATAACCAGGGCAACTCTTACAAAGGAAAGCATTTAATTTGGGTCTGCCTTACAGGTTCAGAGGTTCAGTCCATTATCAGCGTGGCAGCATGCAGGCAGACATGGTGCTGGAGGACCTGAGAGTTCTACATCTTCAGCCACAGGCAGTAGAGGGATTCTGTGTGCCACTCTGGGCGGGCTTGAGCATAAGAGACTACCCTGCTGTGACAGTTCCTCCAACAAGGCCACACCCACTCCAACAAAGCCACACCTCCTAAGAGTGCCATTTCCTGGGACTAAGCACCCAAACACATGAGTCTATGGGGCCAAACCTTTTCAAACCACCACATACATCATGGGGCAAGGGGACTCCTGCAACTTGTGCTTTGACCTCCTCACACAGGCATGTTCTTATAGACAGACAGACAGTGGGGGAAGGGACTGGAGAGAGAGCTAGCTCGGCAGGTAAGAGCACTGCTCTTCCAGAAGACCTAAATTTGGTTCCCACATCCATGGCAGGTGCTTGTAAACTGCCTCTGCTAGTTTAGGGAATCCATCTCCCTTTTTTTGGCCTCCAAAGGCACCCACATAAATGTAAGCAACACAGATGCTCTCCTGTCTTAATAAGCAAGTTGGGGATGAAAGGGTTAATTTGGTTTATACTTTTATATCATTGCTGTTCATCAGTGAAGGGAGTCAGGGCAGGAACCTGATGGCAGGAGATGATGCAGAGGCAGGCCATGGAGGGGTGCTGCTTACCAGCTTGCTCAACTTGCTTTCTTAACCCAGGACCACAAGCCCAGGGATTGCCCCACCCACAATGTACTGCCCCCTAATCACTGATTAAGAAAATGTCTTATGGCTGGATCTTATGGAGGCATTTTCTCAATTATGGCCTCATCAATTCAGATAACTCTAAGTTGACATAAGACTATCGAGCACAACTTATACACCTAAAAAAATATAAATATATTTATGATTGTTTTTTTAATTACAAGTTTTTATGTTGGTCTAGGTCTTTCTAGTTGTGAACTCACTGTTTTCTGATAAAAGATGTAGTTAATTTTGCATTTGTTCCAAGCTTTCCCGAGGCCATGCAATCTTAACTATTATTATAGTGCCACAGGAGCTATTATTAAAATAGAAAATGCAAACCACTTTCACTAAATTCTGTGTTTGCACTCAAAGGCTTCCTGCCCAGCGGGTTTTCTGGCATAATGGTTTTTGATGATAAATTGCCAAGTGGTCCACTCAGATGGGCTAGAAGCAGAGGCTGCTCTGCAGGGTCATGTGTAATAAGGAAGAACTATATGTCACTCTGCTGTTATCCGGACAGGGAAGGGAAATGAGGCCCAGTCTGAGACCCTAACACCACTGCAGCTATATTGTTGGAGCTGGGAATTTGGGTGACATTTGTGAGACTGACCACAGAAATAAAAACACTTAAAACTTCTGCTTGGCCCCAGCGTGCTTTTCGGGGAAATACAGTCTTCTGTTAAAGACTTGAGCTTAAGTCTGTTCAAATGACCATGAATTGTTGAATCACAAGAAAGGCCTAACAGCCGGGCAGTGGTGGTACACACTAATCCCAGCACTCGGGAGGCAGAGGCAGGCGGATTTCTGAGTTTGAGGCCAGCCTGGTCTACAGAGTGAGTTCCAGGACTACCAGAGTTAAACAAAGAAACCCTGTCTGCAAAACAAAACAAAATGTCCAAGAGGAATTAGGTGCCTGCTTAGGGAGCTAGGGAAATGCTCAGTCAGAAAGTGCTTTCTGTGCATGCATGAGGTCCTGAGTTCACATGAAAGCCAGCCATGGAGCCATTTGCCTATGACTGGGGAGTGCTGGGGGAGTGCTGGGGACTGGGAGACTGACACTGGCCACTGTTGTAGGTGAGTGGAGAGCTCCGGGTTCAGTGAAAGAGCCTCTGAAACCTAGGCGGAGGGCTACTGAGAAGGCAGCAGGCCTCACCCTCGACCACACACACAATTCAGAACGTTTGCCGGCTTTGAAGGTGACTTTCTGTAACATTTTCTTATCGCTCTGCTTCTGGCTCTGGTGTCCACATGTTTGTATAAATCACGTCAGGGTAAAATGTGGGCCTGGCCAGCATAGACAGACAGAAGAGTAAGCCATGTCCTGTTCATGCTGTCTTGGAGCTTTGGCATCTGAACTGGCCATCCAAGGAACTACAGACTCTCACTGTGGCAAAAAGGAAAAAGTCACCACAGCGGCATCAGCAAGCAGCGAGGCAGGAAAAGGTGGTAACGGTCCAGTTGAGCTACCTGAAGGGAGATGCGAAAAGTGACGTTTGAAACGGAGTAAAACACTCAAGAGAAATTATATATGCTACCTCACATAAAATTTTTTTGTACATTGATTGATTTTGTGTGTGGACACATTAGTGTCACAGCATGAGTGGAAGACAGTAGACAACTTTGCAGGACTCCGTTCTCCTGCCACATAGGATCCAGGACTCGAACTCAGGCACCAGGCTTGGCAGCAAATGCTCTGACCTGCTGAGCTATCTAGACAGCCCACTGAGTACTCCACGTTTAGTCTTCCTCTGAATGATTTCTGACTACATTAGAAAGACACACACACAAAGTACATATACACACATATTACCTGTAGTTTGGGGCAGACAATTACAACTTTCCTTGAGAAATATATACTTACTATGGCCAGACACTGACCTCCCTTGCATCTGTACTCCATAGTTTGAAAAGCCAACCAGCTGTATGAAACCTTGAGAGAACCGCAGAGTACCTTGAATGTGTTTGATGTGTGAGAGGTTTTGCATGAAGTCTTTAACTCTGCCACTATGGGGTGGGGGAGGGTACCATTATTAGATGTGTGTCAGAGCACACGTGGAAGGAGCATGAACTTTGCTTTTAAAAGGGTTAGCTGCAGCATATTGGTGTATAACCATATGTGGGAGAAAGAAAGGAACAAGTCCTCTTTTGGCGTTGTGGGACAAGGGCTCACTGTATATCCCTGACTGGCCAGGACTCAAGAGGTCACGTCCGTCTGCCTTCTGAGTGCTAAATTTAAAGGGATGCCCTTGAGTGCCCAGCAGGAAAAGGTTTCTTAGATAATGGCATAATGCTTCTGGTGAGATAGTGAGATAGATGGGTGGTATCTATGTGGGGTGGTAGTAGTAATCAAGTTTTCTTAAAATGTTCATATTAATAAATACTAATTTTTAAGTGGCAGTCTGGTCTAGAAAGGCAATAGGATTCTGTCAAGTCTTTCTTCTTCCACTAGGGCGACAGTGGGATATTATTTTTCTTGCTCCATACATAAAGATTCTAGAATGTACACCACCTACGCCAGCACGTGACAGGAGCAGAGGTAACAGCAGCAGCAAGCGAAGGCACAGGAAATGCCACCAAGGCTCAGAAACTCGTCCCCTAAGCCAGGTGTCCCCCATGCCTCTCCTTGGCTCTTCTCTGACAAGCTCTTCGAAAGCTCAAGAGAATTAGGCCCAAAACAAAGCTAACTTTATTTTAGCTGAATTAGGATAATTCTGTCTCAATTGTGTGCTCTCTGCTCATGAACAAGCATATAGTTTAGTACTTTTCTGTACTTTCTAGTTCCTTAAAATCTAGCTGATTGCTTAAAAATGTTTTGTTTTGTTTTTATCTAAAAAGGTACTTTTCTGAGGTAGCCAGGTTATCCCTAGTTCACACTAATAAACTGTATAAAGTTAAACTGACTGTATAAAGATAAATCCTAGATGTGTGTATTCTCACCGTGGGTCCCCTCTCCCAGCAAAGACTGGGAACATTACTCCAGATCCAGATGTCCTAGCCGGCTCATGGTCATAAAAGAAGTCACCGAAACCCAGGCAGTGTTTGGGCACCGAGGTCTAACCATGGCGATGGTTACTATAGAACCGCTGCTTATCACGGGAGCTGTGAGTGTGTGAGTTTAAACTCACGAGTGTTTGCTGAAAGGCTGGTCATGAGTGTTTGCTTGTGCTGACCTTCATTGCCTGGTCCCACCAAACCCTGAAGAGGACCGCATGGTTCCCGAACCGGATGCCAGCAGGCTCTCCTTGGAGGACAGGACCCCCCCCCTCCCCATTGCTGAGATTTCCTGTGTGGGAGGTTATAAAAACATAAGCCAAGGGTCTGACAGTGAGGTGTGGCGATGCTGCTTGTCTGGATTTGACCCCAGGACAGCATCCCCACCACCCTAATCTAATCTCGTGTCTACTTTTCAAAAGGACAGGATTTTCTAAGTGACTTTTAGTCAGCGTGACCCTCCTATTAAGCCAGCTGTGAAATAAGAGAAATTAGTTAAGAATAATAAAACGAACAGTTCTTAATATGACAAAAGTAAAACGAAGTCTTGGTGCACTGAGATGGTGCCTTACTCACAAGGAGAGGAAAGTGCGGCGTTTAGGCTGGCGGCAGGCTCGGGTCCTAACTTGCCTCTTTGTCCTTCTCAAACAAAACCGCAGTGACATAATGGGCTGTTGTGCTGTGCTGGGGTTTTCGAGACTTTAGAGTCACTGTTTGTGCCCATGAGCAGGGCAATGAAAACAAGTCCTTTTTCCCTTCCACACAAGTCATTCCAGTCCACGCCACTTCAGACTTCCTTGCCAGCGACCTCCACAGTGACCTTGGTTTATTCTAGGAAGAACTCTTCCCATTCAGTTCTTGGAGCTCAGTCTTGACTCTGAGTTCCTGCTCACTGGCAGTGAGTTGGGTTCGCCCAACTAAGGAAGCATTCGCGATTATTAGTGCGCTGACATTTCATTATTACAATATTTTCCTCCTCTCTTGTCCCTTTGGCAGCCTCACACCGGGCTTGTAGAAGCAGTTTGGCCCTAAGCCGTGAAGAGGCAGGCAGCTGTCTTCTTCCCAAGGGCGAACGTAAGTTGTCTTCAACTGGATCAGGGGTCCTCTCTTCTCTCCGGTAACTAAAGCAGCTGGGGTTCCACGTGGAACGCTTCAGTCCTCATCCTCTTTGCTAAGTTTTTGTTTTTGTTTTTATTTCACCTGGAAAAAAAAAAAAACCAATCCCCTCTCATCACTCCTTCCCAAGCCCTGTGAGAGAGAGCTTGTGTTGTTTCTCAGTCCACCTGTGGGCTGCCTGGCTTCAGGTCAAGCACCGGCATGTCTTTCTGAAATGTTAACCGGCCTGTGCAAGCCTACGTTTCTTCAGTTCACCATAAAATGCTATGATGCCTGGCTGTTGCCTTCATGTTTTTATATCCTGCTTCAAAGAGCTTGCATCTGTCCGACGGCTCCCTCCGTACGGCAGAGGCAGAGGCGTGTGGAGGACGGGGTTGAACGTTTTGTAGCCTTCCCTGTGGCTTGCATATCAAAACAGTGTTCTCAGCAAAAAGAAAGGGGGAGATTCCTATGACTGAGGCCTCTGGCCTTGAGTGACTGACGCCTTGCAAGCACTGGGCGGTTGTAGGGAAGAGAAGGACCAATTCAGAGAACGTATTTATGGTTGAGTATGGAAGCTGCCAGCTAACCAGATAGGAAGGCTCAGTTCTATGCCTGTGGCTGTTGGGGGTAGGGGGTGGGGGGAGAGGCAGCATGGTCTGTGAACACAGCCCCATACTTCCAGCCAACTAAACCTTACATCAAGCAATCTTAGAGCACAATAATCCCTTTGTAGGCTTTCAAGCTTAACACCCACCCCCACTACCAGTCCACACAACATAGAAGGCTTGCAGTCTTTTTTTTTTTTTTTTTTTTTTTTTTTTCGTGACAGGGGTTCTCTGTGTAGTCCTGGCTGTCATTGATATGCAACCTCGGAAAACCTTCCAA
>BDUI01000004.1:1567995-1637654 GCA_002335545.1 Apodemus speciosus
CCTGGCTGTCCTGGAACTCACTCTGTAGACCAGGCTGGCCTCGAACTCAGAAATCCGCCTGCCTCTGCCTCCCAAGTGCTGGGATCACAGGCGTGCGCCACCACCGCCCGGTGGCTTGCAGTCTTGACTCAGTTTCTCCCAGTGACATTTTCGCTGAATTGGGTGGTTTTGTGTGTCAGCTTGACACAGGCTGGAGTTGTCGCAGAGAAAGGAACTTCAGTTGAGGAAATGCCTCCATGAGATCCAGCTGTGGGGCATTTTCTCAATTAGTGACCAAGGTGGAAGAGCCCATTGTGGGTGGTGCCATCCTGGACTGGTAGTCTTGGGTTCTATAAGAAAGCAAGCTGAGCAAGCCAGAGGAAGCAAGCCAGTAAGAAACATCCCTCCATGGCCTCTGCACCAGCTCCTGCTTCCTGACCTGCTCCAGTCCTGACTTCCTTTGGTGATGAACAGCAGTGTGGAAGTGTAAGCTGAATAAACCCTTTCTTCCCCCAACTTGTTTCTCGGTCATGATGTTTGTGCAGGAATAGAAACCCTGACTAAGACTCTTCACCAGTAGATTATGGCTGGGGACCTCTCAGGGACAAAGCAGATGGTTCATCTTCTCAATTTTCAGGTTCTTATCATCAGAGAAGGAATGTAGAAGTGAGACCAGGCAAAAATATTGGGAAACTTTATTATATAGTGTAAATACACACAAAGACTGTGGAGAGAGACAGATAGACAGTCACCCTTTTCTCACTTTAGGGTCACACTTAAGAGAGGGAAGGATTCTGGGTATTCTATGGTGGGATATCCTGGGACTAGATGGGGACTTTCCTGGAATAGGGTTTACCCCCCCCCCCTGGCTTTTAACAGGAGCCTCACGTGCTTACCGTGGTGTCAGATGCATGATGACAGCAGACAGCTCTGCAAAGTTAATATGGACATTAATTAGGAAAATGCACAGACCGGTTCAGTTAGCTGTTGTCTTGGACCCTGTTAGGTCCACTGGTTTGGGAGGGTCTTGTGTCTACTGCTTGAGTGGGCACATGATGTCCCGTTGTGACAGCTTTCTAGAACACAGGCCTCCAGCATCTTGAAGACTACCTCTTTTCTCCTGCCTGACTAGCTCCCGTCAGCCCTAGGCTTGGGCAGTTGAAATGACAGAGTCATTTGAGCCTTGTAGGTTCAGGGGGCGGTGGGCTGTTTCCTGTCTGACCTCAGTTTCCACTCAGAGGGAAAGGAAATGAGCCCCCAGCCATGGGAACGTGTGGATTATAAACAGGCATATAGACTAGGGAGCGTGACTGTTTCAAGGTGATCCCGGGAGACCTCAGAAGCTGTGCGCACGGTTTTCTGGACCTTGAAAACAGCTCTGAAAGATACACCCTTTATTGCAGCTCAATGCAGAAGAAACTGGCTTTTCATGACATGAGACACGTCCAAAAATACCTAGTGTTTTAAAATAAAAGTCCTTGTTGGTCTTCTCAACTGCTTTGGCTAAAAGCGTGTGACTTTTATGAAAAGTCTAGATGCTAATAAAAACTGGGATGAGTCAGGATCTTGTCAGCTCCATTCTCCCTCGATGCCCAACCCCTGCCCCAGATTTCCCAGCTGACAGATGCATCTACCCCACCTCTATACACAGCAAGGGTCCCTGAGCCAACAGGCAGGGTCTGCAGACCCTGGACCACGAGCATGGAGAGCCCAGGGTCCCCTTTCCCCATGAGCTCCTTTAGGTGAAACCTAGTTATGCCCAGTACACAAAACTGCCACTCTCAGAAACTGGTGTCCTTACAGACAGAAGCCATGGCGCTTACAGAAGAAAGAGAGCTTAAGTTGGAAATCCTCATGGTGGGGGATGTGAGCCAGCATGGAGCTGTGTGAACACCTAATACTGTTGTCTGCTGTCTTCAGTCCTTTAAGCTGTAAATGCTTATGACCCCAAATTTTGGTTAAGTAAGAATTCACAGTAACTTGCCTGGGAAGAGAGAGTGCAGTGTGTGTGTGTGTGTGTGTGTGTGTGTGTGTGTGTGTGTGTGTGTTGCCATTTCCAGCATAAAAATAAAACTAATTTGTGTGTAGATAGGCTTGCCCTAAATCTATTGCCTTCCCTCTTGGAAAGAAGACACCAGAGTAACTGGGACCAGTCCCCCTACAGGAAGCAAGGCCATTCAAAACACTAAATTCATTGACCTGTGCCTTCCACACAGGGCTAGAATGTATTGAGGAACTGAAGTTACTTAAAAACTCTGCCACCTTTCAAGAAAAATAAATAAATGTGAAGTTGTGCCGTCTTCTCCGTACCCCAGGTCTGAGCGGTCATCACCAGCGGAGTCCGTTGTACAAATGAGTTTTACTGTATTAGCTATTAAACATTTTAATAGCTACCGCACAGAAGTTGATTATATGTAGAAAACACTACATAAAAGAGATTTAGGAGTGCGAGGAATTGTTTTCCATCCATCCTACGATACTGATTGTCAAGTATTTAGTAACCCCTTTCTTCAGAAGGAGGCTGGTAAGAAAGGATGAAAAGCAACTCCTAGTTTTAACCCCAACAGACCCAGCTCCTGTTTTAACATTAGCCTGATCTGGCTTGGGTATGGTGAAGACTATGTAAACATGAACTAATTGCAACACTGAACATTTCATAGGATTTCTTTTTGTACTCCATATCGAGCTAAACGCGACCAATAATATCCGCAACAAAATACCCTCTGCACTTGCTCAAGAAGATGGCTTCTTCTCTGTGTCCACCGGAAGCAGGAGGATTCCGGTTAGGGCCTAAGTGGCATGGAGCCTTGGGTCCATCGCAAACACTGCCCAAAGCAAGCCAAGCCCAAACAAAGCATGCATTATTGTGGGCTGGTCTTATTATTGCCTATCGGCCCTAAGTATGATTATTAAACCTGCTTATTAAAAGCAGAGACGTGCTGCAGAAGCATTATCTTCCACGCTTTTCCAAGCTAAGTATACTCTTGATTCCCAGGGGCACAAAGGGGCTTTTTTTTTTTTTAACAAAGTCAACAGTTGGTCCTTTCTCCTACCTTTATACCTCCTACAAAGTCTTTACATAGCATTCCCACAGGAAAACACACACACACACACACACACACACACACACACACATTGCTGATTCCTTGGTTTGTTTGGGAACTGCTTATACAATTAGAGGTATGGCTTCGAATTACTCTATTTGTTCTTCTAGCTTCTCGGAAGGGTAAACAACTTGGAAAGCCAAAGCCAGTAGCAAAATAAACAGGCATCTGGCCATTCTAACTTTTATCCAGGCCAGGAAGGAAAGAAGTCCTGGGCTGTTAGAGCACATTTCGCCTTTATGTGTTCTGCTCCAAGTTGGAATGCTGTTGTCACAGGCAGCGTGTTCTAAACACTGAACTGGGGGTAAACTCAAACAGTAGGTACGTGAAGACTGAGGAAATTCAATGTATAATACCGTCTCCCTCTCCCTTTGTCTCCTACTCTGTGCTCACCTTCCAGAACTCACACACTCTCTCTCACATGCACACACACACACACACACACACACACACACACACACACACACACACACACCTGAATGGGGAAAGTGGACAATTTGCTTTACAGGCAGGCATGGACAAGGGTCCTCAGCTATCTTATTACCCCATACCTATGTTGGGTAAGAGTTATTTTTAACCTCTTGACTCTTACCTCAAACAAACTGCCACAGTTACTGACAAGTACCCGCACAGTCTCAGGAGATGTCGTTGGTGCTGCCGTAGATGTTCACAGAGAAAGCACTTGCTATAGAGCATATTTGGAAATCCGTTTCTTAGCATCTTACAAAGAGTTCTACCCTCTTAACGATCAGAGCCCAGTCAATGTTTACTAAACGAAAAGGCAACTTGCTATTTAAGTTCTGTAGCCTGGGGAAATAAATTGGCATTTTTCCAGTTTAAAAAAAAAATTGTTAGAGTGGAACATGGCTCAGTGGCTAAAGGTGACCCAAGTTCCATCCCTAGAACCCATGGGGCAGAAGGAGAAAACTGGCTCCTGAAATGGTCTTCTGACTATTACACACACACACACACACACACACACACACACATACACACATACACACACACATACACACACACACACACACACACACACNACACACACACACACACACACACACACACACACACACACACGCTTTATAAATAATTGGAATAAAAATGGGGGGAATCCCACAAAGCTTGTTTGGAATATTATAAGACTATAACATTTTCATTTTTTCCAGTAAGTGTTTTAAGTTTGCATCCAGACTGATAGCCACAATCCGCAGGTTTCATTTGTTGTGTGATTTCCACCCTTTAGAGGAAACAGTGTGCCAGTCTCCCTTAGCAGTGGCAACTGCTAGGCAGGTTCGTAAGCCTTTCCTTCATCTGCCAGACTGTTTAACTATAGAACTGGCCATTTCTTTTTTCCTGCAGTTCCAGACCCCAAGAGGCAAAGCTAAACGCTGAGCAAGTGGCCCCATCAGGTTTATCTTTTAAGAAGAATAAAGATGAAAAGACTGAGCTCAGCAAACACCAGTCTATTATAAACATGGGAGAAGGAATGAAGGGAGGAGGACAGGGAAGAGGGATTTAAAGTCAGCTTGTGTCTTCAGATGTGTGCCTGGGGGAACTGACTTCAATGTGTCCGTGGACCTGTGGAGTCAGCACACAGGCTAGATCTACTCCTTTAGCAAATAAGTCTGCTTTAGAATGATGAGATGCGATTTAGAATGGATGCTGAAATGGAGTCATGCCAATTCGAAGGCTTTGTTCAGTCAGTGATTCCTAATGACAGATTAAACACTATTCTAAAAGAGGTGGGGGTCGGGGGAAGTGGAAGCCAGAAGAAAGAAAATTCATTTGGTGACAGGAATGGAACTTTCTGGAAAGACTATTCTGGAAGAGGGCAGAGCAAGCTGCACAGAGAGCAGGAAAAGTCGGTGTGTCCCAAAGGACGTTCTGCTAGCTCTGGGTGATAGTCTAGCCACGCTAAGAAACTAGCATGCTTTGAGTGTCTCGCTTGGGAAGAGACTGACCGCACCACCTTCCATTCGATCCCCAGGGGCGGCAGCAGCAGCAGCAGCAGCAGCGGCTGCCACCCTGAAGTCACAAATCTGGTCCCGGGCTTTAGGAGCCTCCTGAGCCTTCCCCGCAGGCTGGTTAGCAGAGCTCTTGGCTGGCCACAGCACACCTAGGGGAGGTGTGGACATCACATGCATATATTGCTTCCTAGGCCGGAGAGCTCTGCACTGCTTCCTTCCAGGGCTTTCAGAGCATCTATCGTGCAAAAGGAAATCAGGTTGAAATAAGCGGAATCTATCCTGAGGCGCCTCACACAAAGCTGCTTGTAGGCAGGGGAGGCCCAGATGGCAGGAGATGGTGCAGGGTTCCCCTGCTTCATCTGACTGAAGGCCACATCTATGCACACATGACCCAAAGGACACAGACCAATGTGGAAAGCCTTGGGATCGGCCTGTTTGTACAGCAAACAGTTCCCTAAGCAGGTTCTCGGCGAGTGAATTTGGTGAAGAGGAGGAAGGAGTCTAAGGTTCGGGATATAGGTGTCCAGTTACACTTCCCCAGGGTGGAAACCAAAATGGAAGGTTGGTGGGTGGTGGGTGGGAAGACACCGGGTGTCCCACTTGTGGTAGGCAGTGGAAGGGCAGCGCAGGCCACCTTACTCTAGAGTTAGTGTGGGTGACAGTGGGGTTTGAACTTCCCAAGCCAGACATTAGAGAAAGAGGAGAGGGAAGAGTGAGGTTTGAGGGGAGGTGAACTGGCTTGCAGGCGTTGGATCTGGACGGATATGGATCTGAGGTGCTGGCATACTGAAGGCAATTGGTCCTCATTTTTCTGGGCCCCTTCAGAGGATGGAACCCAAGGCCATGTGTATTCGGTTTTTACTGCTTTTCTTTCAAAAAGGCACCCAGATTCAAGTCAGAAGCGAGCCCTATGGGATTGTAATGAACAATAGATCAAGGGTTGTTTGACTGCACTCAGAGGAAAAGAAGGGTCACCAGGGAGGGCCGGAAAGCAGAGGGAAGGTCTGTGGGCCAGACGGGAGCTGCCGACCAAAGGCCAGAGGAGGGTGGGTGCCGGGCTTGACTCCTCCAGAGTGCTTTTTTCTTCTTGGAAATCTCACCATGTTGCCAAGGCTGGCTTCAAATTCCTAGGCTAAAAGCTATCCCCTTGCCTCAGCTCTGAACCCGCTTGTCTCAGCAGTCTGGGACCACGGACAGGAGCAGAAAGGGGCTGGTCTTTCTGCAGGTGCTTCCTACAGTGTGAGGCCTTGCAGGCCTTGGAATGGTGGAGGGGAGAGATAGATCTCAGACTAAAGCAGGGGAAGGGGGCTGGCTCGGTGACCCTTGCAGATCTCTGTGATTGGGGGACAGCCTGGTCAGCAGAGTGATTTCAAGGACATCTAGGAGGAGAGAGAGAGAGAGAGAGAGAGAGAGAGAGAGAGAGAGAGAGAGAGAGAGAGAGAGAGAGAGAGAGAGAGATCCTGTTTCAAAAAAACAAAAATAATAATAAAATAAGGGAAGGACACGCTCACACTTAACACTCAATACTCTTTTACCTGGATACCAATCAACATTCATTGAACTAACGTGTGTCCCCAGCCTGAGACCAGCCTTGATATTTTCAGTGTTTGTGGGTTGTGTTAAATCGCGAACTACATTAATGGTCAAAGAACCATCAAGAAGGCCAAGAAATAGGCTGCCGCAGGTATGGGGTCTTGGATCCTGGGCTGGTTTGGACTAGTACTTCTCCTTTCCTATGCCAGGCTCGCAGAAGGAGGCGAGGACTTCTGTCGGAGTAGCTGGAAGTGCTCAGGCCCCAGAGCTGGGGAAAGGAAAGCCCTGGTCGGTTATCTGGGCGCACCCAGGGAAGGGTAGGATGAATTCATTCCCGCAGAGGGCGCTTCCCATCTCGGCAACTGAGGTGCCAGCAGCCGGTTTGTCCAGAGTACTGGACTACTACTTTGACTACTCACTTCGCTCTCTGCCTGGCGTCGTCGCAAGTCACTTTGAGAGAGAGAGAGAGAGAGAGAGAGAGAGAGAGAGAGAGAGAGAGATTAGACTGACTTCCCTGTTTCCTTCAGTGAGTGGGCGGGCTCTTCCCAATTCCCAGACAGAGCTCCTTCATTCAGCTAGGTCTGCCAGACTTTTTTTCCCCCTTTAATAAAGCCGAAAAGTTTGTTACCATCATTCAAACAAAAGAAAATAAAGGAGAGGGGAGGGGAAGGGAGGGAGAGGGAGGAAAGGGTGGGAAGGCGAGTGGGAGAAGAGACGATTTGGCGTGCCCCACAGAGGACCTGACCTCCAGAGCGCTCTGGACCTCCTGAGAAGCGCTAAGCTCCAAAGAGAAGCTACTGTGGAGCGGAGCGGTGCTGGCGCCCGGAGGTTGTGTGAATATGTGTGTGAATGTGAGTGTGAGTGTGTGTGTGTGAGTGTGTGTGTGTGTGTGTGATAAAGGTGCATGCGTGCTTATGAATATACGTGGGGTGTCCATGCGTGTGCGCGTGGTAGGGTGCCCAGGAGACTGCCGCAGAGGTTCCTTTTGTGGAAAGCGGTGACCTGCTCAGTAGCGACCATGACGCCTTCCCCCTCGCTCCATTAGGACACCAAGGTTCATCTTTTCCTGCAGCGATTTCCATCTCCCTCTAGGGTTGCCCGCCCAGCCCCGCGCTGGTCTTCAGGTGCCAGGAGCCGCGTGCTGGGCGGCGGCTTTCGAGTCTCGGGATCCCGGAGCTGGCGAGGGCGAGCGCAGTGGCGGTGCTGTTAGGGTTGAAGGGGGAGCGAGGGAGGCAGCCGAGCAGGAAAGGGCGTGCTGTCCTTTGCAGCCGGCTGGAGGAGCAGCCGGGTAGGCAGCATTGTTACCTGCAGCGGCCCCGCCCCGCCCCTCCGCACCGCCCTGCCCCCTCACCGTCCCTGGCCTGCAGTCCTGCGGAGAGACGGCGGCGCCGGGACAGCGGGCGGAGGCTGCGCGGGCGCCGGGAGCGGGGGCGCGGTGAGTGCGGGACGACGGGAGCTAGAGCCGGGGCTGCGAGGCTGGGTTCGGGGATGCCGGGCTGAGCGGCGGCACGGGGAGGATGCGGGGAAGTGCGAGCTCTGTTCCCGATTCTGGGGACCTGATCCTGGAGCGCAGGCCCTGTGCCCCGAAGCGCGTACGCGCGGGACTGGCCCGGCATCGGACCCCCGAGCTCGGTGTGGCGCTGTCCGCGGGTGGGACCTCGGAGGTTTGGTTAGCTTTCGTGGCGCTTATGCGGGTCGCGCAGGTCACAGGAGCCCCTCTTAACGAGGACTCGCCCCTACCACAGCGGTGTGGGGGTAGGCTTTCCATGACTGCGCACCTCCCTGGAAGTTCACCTCCGAAGTGGCGTCGGCGCTTGTGGAGTGGCGGGCTAGCAGTCACCCGTGGTCCCCAAGCGTGATGGTTCCGGAGCGTGCTGGGTCTCCGTCTCCAGCCCCAGGAGACTCCTTTTTGCGTTTCTGTCGCGGGCTCATTCCCTCTCCCTTGGTGCAAAACCGCAGTGCGGCCGAGAGCCGTTCTCCCTGGAGCCCGCGCTGGGGACCACACGGTGTCGCCGCAGCGGTAGTCCAAGCGGCTGGCGGCCCCTGTTCCGTGAACCACGAGCTCCGCAGAGAACTGGGACCCCGGTTTGGGCGGGGAAGCCTGGACAGGACGAACCACTCCGGGTCGGATCAGCACCGAAAGAGCCCCAGGGGTTTCGCGGCTGGCCTCCAAAGGCCTCTGAGCTGGTCCGGGACTGGGGAGTGCCGGGCACTCATAGAAGCGGAGGGTCGATCCTTTCCCGGGAGGGTTCTCTCTACCGTCCCCTCTAGGGATCCTGCGTGGCGCGTGTGGGCGTCTCTTCGCCGCGACGTGCGCCTTCCCGGCCCAGATAAGGCGGCCTCTGAGCTAGTACGGGGACCGCCCATTCAAGGCTCGCCTGCTGTCCCGGGATCCTGGGCTGCGCGGCTGCTGGACGCTGGTGGCCTTGGGGGGGCTTGGGCTAAGCGCGGCGGAGCCGGCGGAGCCAAGGGCCTTTTGGTGAGTGGATCCGCCAGAGCGAGGGGCTAGAGACCAAGCGGGGTGGTGGGCAAGACTTGGGAAATAACTGCGTCCATCCTGACTGGGAAGAAATCGCGTTCTGGGTGCTCCCTCCCTCCCCTGTTCCGGGCGGGTTTCACAAAGACCTGGAGCTAGTGATTTTTTTTTTTTTTAATCTGCTTTGAGCTGGACACTCCGCGAGCACCCTTTTTGATCCCCGGTTGTCTTCCTGGAGCTTCTGTCCCCCCAGGAGCATCCTTCGGCTCTCCTGGGCCTATTCTTCCTGGTTTGGGAGCTGGGAGAGAAGAAACTAGAAAAGTGCTTTCAGAAATAGACAGCTGTGAATGTTTGTTTATGTGACGTGACAGATTAAACCTGCCGTCGTGGGTTCTCTGGGCCGGCTGAAGTGCCGAGTCAGACTGTGCTGCTCGCAAACTGACTGTGTGTACTTCTTGATCAAGAAAGGGTTTGAAAAGACAGGTCGAGGTGGAGGGATGGTCCCTGAGGGGTGAGTAGAGAAGAGAGCAGTATTTAAGAAAGGCAGGAACTTTCCTCAGCCCTGGCCCTCTTTTCTCAACCAAGAATACTGTGTGTGTAGCCGAGCTTCCTCCAGGCCTCGGTTCTTCAGATGGACGGCTGCACTTCCAACGCATCCATGGCACACGTCAGGAGGCAAGAGGAAAGCCGTCTGGTTCTGTGTCCCTTTTTATTATTGTTGAACAGAGCGGTGCAGACCCTCTTTTGAAAAAGCCCTGGTTAGAGCTGGGAGCCGGAGAGCTCTTCCAAGAACCCTTAGGGACTTTTTTATCCTAACCCTGTGTGCTGGCTTATCTTACGCGCTGAAGCGTACGTTCCTGATCACAGCATCCCTTCCTGAAATCTGAGTTAAAAGACGCTCAAGGGAGCAGTAGTGTCCCCAGTGGGAGGGACATTAACCCCACCTCTGGTTGTCACTCAGCAGAGCTGAGGATGGGTTCTGTCTTCAGAAAGCCAATTGGTGACAGCTCTGCATTTCACAGCCTCCTCGCTGTAGGGGAGACTCTAAATACTAGCCTGCCCCTGTTTGTCTTGGGGAGATTGATGGGCTGCTTGGTGGTTCCCAGACAGAATCAGGGCTGATCCCATTGTTCCTGCTGCCAACTGCCAACTGTGAGAGGCAGGGGACAGTGTCGTGTGTCAGGGTGTTTGCATCACCTGCATTTCTCTCCGTGTCTTTGAGATTGTGTGGTGTCATCCCTGTTGGGGGCTGTATGGTAGAATGGTTTTTTCGAGTCCTCGACTTGAACACAACATGTGGCTGGAAAGAGATGGGATGCCATCTATGCCCTTCTTCTCTCAGCACCTCTTTAACAGTGACATCCTGCCTAGTGTTAGTAAGAAGGACGCCCTGCTTAAGTAACAGGAATAAAAGCCGTAGCATGCAGCCAACCATTGCTGGTACGCTAGGTGCTGTTGGAGCTAGGATCCTTGACCATCATGGGAGGGCGTTGCCAGGGGCGAGGAGGTGCATTCCCCTTGGTTCCTTTAGCTTCTTAAAATGACGTTCTTCTCTCAGGCTGGGCAATAGTCATAGAATCATATCAATGCAAGTTCATGTGTGTCTCTTCTTAAGCTTTGCACGCTTTTATCTGGTGCTTCCACTGTGCACAGCACAGCACTCAAAAACAAAAGTCTTGGTCCTTTGGGGTGTAGGTGTCGGAAGACAGTGACTGCGGATATCACATTATCTTTGATAATTCATCTCCTTTATTCAGGATTTCTACACACACACTGAGGGGTTAATACTACGCCTGTAAGCGTCTGATACAGAATGAGCATTCCTTTCCAGATCAGACAGTTTTTTAGTGTACCCTCTTTTCTACCTGCCTTGCTGCTGGGGATCCGATTCAGGGCTTTGAGGTAGAGGACTTGCCTGGCATTCGTGAGGATTCTGTGTTCATTCATCACTGAGGTGGGTGCGAGGTGGGAATAGCATAGAAATACGTCGGTCTCTATGGAACCGGAAGTGATTTGGAGAATTAGAAACTTTAAAAGGTTTCCTTCTTTGCACAGAAGTATATAAAATATGTGAGAATAAACTGCCAAAATTACCTGTACAGTCTTGAAAAAAAAAGAGTTCAAATGTAACTATAAACTGTAATTGACAGTGAGTCATGCCAGCTTTAGGGGTGCCAGCTATGAAGACAGCCTAGTTATGCCCCTAATGGTAATTATGAAAACTCCTTCTAAAAGCCAGTTTCATCTCTAGTGAACCAGAAGTCAGCTTGGATACATACTTACAACTTCGCTGATTTAGAAATTACCTAGTGGTGACAGCTGAATGTGCTGACGCCATTGAATTATACATGTAAAATCATGAGATTGATTGTTTTAGTGTTGAATTAATAGTTGGAAATGTCATTTTCTGTTCAACAGTTAAATTGTCAGGGGATGGCAATGTAGCTTGGTGGTCGAACACATCCTGGGCATGTGGGTTGAATGCCCAGGTCCAAAGTAAAGAAAGACGGGGCTATCTGAAGAGCAGCTGAGGATGGTTGCCTGGCTGACATGCTAAGGGTCCAGGTCCAATCCCCTCAGCACCACAGATTAAATAGAGACCTTAGACTGTTAACTATCTCATAAAAAGCCAGTCCTATAGCATAGAGATGGTTTTTAACATGTGGTCACTGAAATTTTTGTTTGTTCTTTTTGAGACAGGGTTTCTTTGTGTAGGACTAGATGTCCTGGGTTCCAGACTAGGCTGGCCTCGAACTCACAGAGAAAAGCCTGCCTCTGCCTCCTGAGGGCTGGGATTATAGGTGTATGCCACCACTCCCGACCTGTTGGCCACTGAATATTAAAAGAGGAAAAAAAACCAATCTCACAATTCACAGACTTTGGTAGCAAAGTGAAGATATGACATGTATTTCTAGAAGCCAGAACTTTGGCATTTCATCTACAAACTCAAGACATGTTTCCTTTTTAAAGGATTGTTTTAACTATATGTTTAAGCATGTGTATGGACATGAGTGCATACATGTGTATGTGTGTGTCTGGGTGTGTATATGTATACTTGAGTGCAGGTGCTTTTGGAGGCCAAGTGTCAGATCCCCTGGAGCTGGAGTCCTAGGTAGTTCTCAAGCTACCTGACATGGGCACTGAGTCCTCGAAAGAGCAGTATTCACTCTTAGTCGCTGAGCTGTCGGTGCAGAGCCCTTCCCGCAAGTGTTTTTTAAGTCAAATTTATTGTTTGTGAAGATAAAGGGAAACTGCGTATGAGCGATTATTATTAGAGATAGTTACTACTTTCCTGGTTTTGGCACAGTTTCCTTACACACGCCTATGGAAAAGGGGGTCTCCGATTTCATAGCTGAAACATGCTGAAATTGAAGTGAGGTCATCCACCCTGCTCAGATTGCAGCTCAAGGAAGTGGCAGAGCTGGGCTCTGAGGGGGAAATGTTTCTAGACTCCGCTCCTGCTCCCCAGGAAGTTCTGCCAGTTGTGGGTACAATGGCTCATAATGTCTGAATTAATGCTATCAGGTGGTTCACATCTGTCTAACCCAGTGTTGTGGGATCCACTTGTGTCTGCAAGTTGAGCTCTGACAGCGATGACATAAGTGGATAATTAGAACCAGAGAAGCCTTGTCACACGCTGGGACACTGAATTAATGCCTTCCGTGGGTTCCTGTCATGCCTTTGGTCACGTGGCTCCTAATGAGAAGAAATGAAGTTTTTTTTATTCTGTTTTGAATTGGGTTAGTAGTAACCAGTATAAAGCCCAAACTAAACATCTGTAGGTCCATGAACATACAAATCTTCAAGATAAGTGAGTTGGATGAATAAGGGCGAGGCGTGTAGTGAGCTGGATAGGGGCCGCGTGCCCTTGTTCATCTCCTTTGCCAACAGTGTCACAGGGGCAGAAGAGGGAGGTGACAAGTTTTGGGCCTCAGCAGAGTGGCTCTTCTGGAATCCAAGGTGACAGCGTCTGAAGGGGTGATGGGAGCCGTTTAATGTACGGTAATTCTGTAGAGGAGAACATGGCAGTCTGGCGCGGTGATGTAACATGTCTCACACACATTCCTCTAGCAGGGGGAAACGCATCACCCTGTGGAACAGGAACATGGTGACCCTGGCTCCAGGGAAACAAGCTGAGCCATTCCCGTCTTCTTTAAGCGCCCTATCTGCTCTCTCCAACATAGAAGGTGCCTTTTGACCCAGTGATTGGCAAAAACATGTCCGGACTGGAAAAAGGCAGGGTCACTAAGCACCTAACGCTTCAGCAATTTGGACAGTTTCCCCAAGGGCTGGTGTACATCGTCCAAGAAAGCCAGGAAGCTCTTGGTGAACAAGTAGTTTATTCATAAAGGGAACTCTCCTGATCCTATAGCCTGCGCTGCTTCATTGATTAATGGGAGATTTCCAAACTGGTTTTATTGTTGATTCCTTGGCAGTTTTTTCCCAGTAGCAGAAATGTAGTTTGGATTGAGAACGATATGTGCTTGTTACAGTGTGCTTTGAGATGTCCTCTTGACCCAAATATCTCACCACGGTGGGCCAGCCGACCCTGGCCTCTGAGGGATAAGCTAGTGTGAGAACATTTACTGACTCTGAACTCGCTCTGTCTGCGCAGGTCTGGAAGCTGACATGCAGCAGGGTTGCCTTCTCTTCTGGCAGCAGACTTAGGAGCCAAGAAGAACGACTAGAGTTTGATGTTTCCGCCTGCTTCTCCAAGGTTAAGGAATTAGCTCCTTAGAAGGCAACAGTACTATGCATGTTATGAATTGTGTCTCCCTGGCCAGCGATAAAGAAAATGGGACTCTCGCCACAGCAGCTGCATTCATGACTGGGCAGACGTCACCCTCTGCATCTCCTCCACCTCCTCCTCCACCGCCTCCACCTCCACCGTGTCCACATTCAGGGGAGGGCTTTTCCCCCTCCCCTCCTCCTCCTCTGCCACCTCCACTTCCTGGGGGGGGACCTCCAGGCCCCCCTCCTCCTCCTCCAGGACTACCCCCAGCTTCTTACCTGAATGGCTACAGCTCCCTGGGTAAGAAGAAACGAATGCGAAGCTTTTTCTGGAAAACCATTCCGGAAGAGCAAGTTCGAGGCAAGACCAACATCTGGACCCTAGCCGCCAAGCAGCAGCATCACTACCAGATCGACAAGAAGACTATTGAGGAGCTTTTTGGGCAGCAAGAAGACACCTCCAAGGCTTCTCTCCCCAAGAGAGGAGGAGCTTTGAATTCGTCCTTCAGAGATGCCCGGGAAGAGGTGAGACTAGAGGATGGGGGGTGGGGTGAGTGGGTGGGTTTGGGAGGGGCGGGGGCCTGTGGTCACGCTGCTGCTGCTCGCTGTCGGAGTTGCATGTTTCAGATCATTTGGTAAATTTCCCTGGGAAATGAGAGCGTGCAAGCTAGATGTGCTTGGGAAGCCACAGAAAGGGCCAGCAGGATGAGCTGGGGCTGAGCAGCAAAAGTGCAGGGAGCCTCCCAGGCATCCCCACGGATTATGACCTCACACAGAGAGCACAGAAGTCGGGGCTGCTTAAATTGGCTCTGGCTTCTCAGCACCGCCCTGTTGCTGGTGAATCTGCTGTAGTTTTCTCAGGGAGAGAAGTTCAGCTGGAACCTGGGTTTCGTAGTCTCCCCTGGGACAGAAGGCTGAGCTCCAGAACTATCCGGCTATCTGGGATGAGCTGCGGCCATCTGGGATCAAATGCCTTCTGTTAAGAGACATAAGTACTAGAAGGCTTTGGGATTCATTCCCCTCCCGTGTGCCCTCACCTCAGCCCTCAGCGTGTGTTTTGAGATGGCCTCGGTGCCTCAGATCTCTGAATTAAGCCACAGCTTTTGTGGAGATGGATTTCTAAAGAGCCAAACCGTCAAGCTATTTTTCAGACAGATTTTATTGGAAGCGCGTCTCCAGTTAGCACTAAATGTGTTACTTTGAAGGAGGAAACAGCTGTTAAGTTACTAAACACATATACAACTTAATGTGAATCCTGTGTTTTTTAAACTGTTGTAAAGGAGCAGAGAAAATAGGTCATTGATGGAGCTGCCCAGATAAGAAAGCGGGCAGGGCCCTGGGGTGAAGTATTCGCTCCATGCATTATTGAGTTCTTGAGCCAACAGTATTGACCTCTTTTCCTGCCTTAGGAACGTGTTAACTCCCTCCACCAGGCGCCCGAGAGCCCTTCAAGCCGGCTGTATGAGCCCTCCCAAGAGGTTTCTTCAGAAATACAGGGACCACAGTTGTGACAAATGGACTGTGAAGTGAATTGGGAAAGGGAGTCATTTGGAGAAGCTACAGTGTCTTCAAGGACTGGTCACAGGCTTTTCTGTTTGTCCCTTTGTATGGTCAGATGTCCTTTCGGTATTGGAAGAGACTCAGTCATTTCCTTAGTGCCCTGGCCTTGGCCCAGCCCCCAGCAGAGGTGTCTGACTGAGCAGCTGGTCACGCCTCACCCTTGTCCCCTGGTTATCCTTACTATGATGAGTGGACAGGTGTGTGTAGACTTGGGGCGTCTGTCCCAGAGAAGCACCTAGAACAGACGGGGTTCCGCTTGGTGTGCCCCCGGGAGGCGGCCCTCAGCTGAGAGAAGCGGTCATCCCTCGGAGCTGGGAACATTTCAAGGTGTTAGGGACCACTTGATGCTTTACAGCTGAAAGCTGAAGAGCAGGCTAGGCCCCTGAGAGCAGGCTAGGCCCCTGAGAGCAAGCTAGGCCCCTGAGACCAGGCTAGGCCCCTGAGAGACGAAGCCAGCAGGCAGGGCTGTGAGTTGTTCTCAGTCCTGACAGAAACAGAATGATCCCTATCTGGGCCAGATCCAAATTTCAGGAGCAAATGTCTCTCTGTCCAACCTCTTCCATCTCTGAGGCCTACATCACAGACTCTTTTTTTTCTTTAACCTCCTGTTTGAAAGGTTATTTTAAAATAGTGTGTGTGTTCATTTGAGTTGAGGAGTGTTCACATGCTACAGCATGTGGGTGGAGGTCAGAAGACCTCTCTCTTGGTTCTTGCCTTTTATCTTCTTTGAGACAGAGTCTTTCTTGTTTACCACAACCTTTACCGCAACCTAATGCCAACTGGCCCACAAGCTTCCAGAGATTTCCCTGTCTCTGCTTCCCACCTTCACGCGGGAGTGCCGGCACTGGGAACTCTGTGTTACTGCGGCACGGTTTTCTGTATGGGTTCTGAGCATGATCAGGATGGCGATGGTCAGGTCATCATGCTTGCCTGGCGAACAGTCCCGCTGAGCTACCTCCCTAGCTCTAAAGAAGTCGTTTTAATTTTGTAAAAGATTTATTCATTTGATTTTTATGTGTGTGAGGGCTTTGTTTCCATTGTGTCTGTGTACCACATGTATGCAGTGCCCTTGGATGAATGCATTGGAAGAACCTGGAGTTAACAAATGGTTATGAGACACTGGGTGGGTGCTCACCAAACCTGGGTCCCCTATATGAGCAGCAAGCGCCCCTAACCACTGAGCTACCTCTTTAGCCCGTGCTGTTGTTTAGATGCTGAGAATGGAATCCAGGGCATTACATAGACAAGGCAAGTGTTCTAATATTGATCTGCACCCCGGCCCTAAACGTATACACTTCAATATAAATTCCATATAAAATGTTCTACCTTAATGGTT
Organism: Apodemus speciosus; assembly: GCA_002335545.1. NCBI lineage: Eukaryota > Metazoa > Chordata > Mammalia > Rodentia > Muridae > Apodemus > Apodemus speciosus. The sequence goes on from BDUI01000004.1 coordinate 1,584,682, forward strand.
TCTAGTGCGTCCATATTGGGGTGCACAGACTACCATTCATCTCCAGAACTCTCAGCCTGCAAACCCGAGACGCATAGCCATTGACAAGGGCTTCCATTCCCCCTCCCTCTGGGCCTTGGCAGGTCCATTTTTCTTTCTGTCTCTGTGAATTTTATTATTCCAGGTACCACATTTGTCTTTCCATGGCTGATTTATTTCTCTTACCCTGATGTCCTCAAGGTTCATCCAAGCTGTAGCATCTGTCGGAGACAAATCCCCACAACATTCCTCTGCGTGTTTATACCATGTTTTGCTCTAAGTCCCTCCATCCGTGGATAGTTGGGCTGCTTTCACTGTTTATGAATGCTGCTGCTGCGAGCCTGGGGCAGAGATAGTACTTTTGACGTGTATGGGTCTGACTCCAAGAGATAGCATGTTAAAAAGTTAACATGGCCGCGTGCCAAGAGATGGTCCAGCCCGTCAACTCTTCATTATGCAGGAATACGGAGTTTAGATTGGTCCTTTGAGGTCCATGCTAGTTGACATTGCCACCTACGAGATTATTGGGGGCTATTTTTGACTTTCTACATTACCCTCAGCATGACTAGAAGTATTAGGGGTGCCTTTCTTTTCTGTGGAGATAGCCTGGTGTGTGCCATTTTCTTTCCTGAGTGGAACCTCTCCTAGAGGAGCTATAGCTCAGCAGGGCTACACTCTGACAAAGATCAGCCATAAATCTTCCAGCTCACCCTGCAGTGAGAGAAGTCCAGGGTCAAAAGCACCAGTCCTCACCCTCTGTCCCGGTGCCCTAGAGAACATGCTGAGCAGTGTGTTCCTCCGAGGGCTGGCTCCCGAGCCCAGACGACAGGTCGTAATTCTGGAGGCTCAGACGTGCAGAGGAGCAGGCTGGGTCCCTTGTCCTATAATAACCTCGCATAGAAAATGGCCGGATATTATATGATTGGCTTTTTGTTTTTAAAGGCCTTAAAGAGCATTACTAGAAAGTTCCACTGTGGTCCAGAGGAAGAATTTGCTGGAGGGGAGGGAAGATGTTGGTTTCGGAATGCCAGGCATAGAAAGAGGAGCACTTAAAATAGTAAATGGGGGAAGGAGGTTACGAAATGCTACCATCCTTGTATCCTTGTTACTGAAAATTAACTTGGGAGATCACAGATGTGATGGTGTCATCGTAATTAAGCGGTAATAAAGCAATTGGAGATGTACTGATATAGCCTGGGCTCCTAATAAAAGGTTCAGCTCAGACTTCCTTTCACGGTCCACTGATGCCATCTACGATCAATTGTCAAGTTTCTGTCCATCCATTCCAGATGTCCCCAGTCCTCAACACTGGTGTAGTTGTCTCTGTGTCCAAATATCGGTCTTAGTCAGATTTCTGTCTCCCTTCATAATCTGAGCAATTTTTTTAAAACCATATTTTATAGTTTTAATGTTTATTTATTTATTGTATTGTTTGCTTGTCTGTATGTGTACCACATACAGACAGGAGCACTCAGAGGCCAGAAGAGGGATTCAGACCCCTGAAACGGAGCTGCCGTGTGGGTGCTGGGAACTGAACCTGGGTCCTTTGCTAGAGCAATAAGTGCTCTTAACCACTGAGCCACCTCTTTAACCCCTTTGAATGACTCTTAAGGATAACAATATGGCTTATGGTTTATCAAGTTGGTGAACTCTAAAGAAAATGAAAGGAGAAGCAAACAGAACAGACCCAGGGCGAAGGATCCATCTTCGTAGGGGAGGACAGATCAGAATGGGGCTCGCCAGCTGTCATTCACCGTGGTGACTGTGTGGCACCGAGTGAACACTCCCACAGTATAGATGGTGGACCGGAAGACGAGGATGGGAGAGGAAGAGGGAGGAGGAGGAGCTGGRGGCGGGGAGGGCGGCTGCAGGAATGATGGCTCTTTCCAGAGCTGTGAGCAATGCTGCCTCACACTCCCACGCCCTTGTTGGGGAACCAGTCGTGCTCCTGTGATCGTGATTACATCCCCATTACGTCCTGGGATTCTGGGACATGCTCACGATCCAGAACTGCAGAACTAGATAGTGTGTGTGGATTAAAACAATACATGTACTTCAGGTTTCTTTCTTCCCGCCCCCCTGATAAAATATCTTCCAATAGATAACCAAGCAAAGCTAAAACAACGGAAAACCACATCAGACACCGGAGTGACATGTAGCCTGTGCTGAAAGGAAAAAGATTTAAAGTTGCTTTGCTTTTCAGGTTTTAAATGGGGTGAAAATAGCCACTGGTTCAGGTGACCAACATATATGTAAGGACACCCACCCCCTTTGACATGGTGAAATGAAAGTGGTTTATAGAGTTGAGATTTGGTTCAACAGCGGAGAGCATACTTAGCAATGCGGAGGCCAGCTTTCAACACCAGCCCCAGGAAATCAAAACCCCAAACCACAAAACCCTAAGCACACCAGCAAGGAAGCACACCTAGTGAATTAAAGGTTCATTCCTTCCACTTGAAAACACGCTAAATGAAATAAGCCCACTACGTAGGGGAATTCTAATTCCGCCTACAAGAGGAATCTAAAGGTCAATTGTTTTGAGGTCTACACATGTGCATACATGTGTAAACACACACACATACATACACACAATGCACACATGCATACATGCCCCCCCCCACACACACACACAAAACTTAAAAAGTAGAAAAAGTGGATGAAAATCTCATAGAGACAGAAAGTACCAACCAGGGCCATTGGCTAGGGTGGGGCGTGGTAACTACAGTCTAATGAATTCAGGGCTTTGATCTTGCAAAGTGTGAACACTTGGGAGCTGGGTGGCATCATGGTACCATGTGGAATCACATGACGGTCCTAATACTAAATACGTACAGCTTCCTACAATTGAAACAAGTCTCTCCTCCTTGAGATACAGGAGGCAGGCTCTGTATCCGACTGATGCTAAGGAAGAGTGTGAGAACTGTGGGGTGGTAGGTAAGCTCAGGAGAAGGGCTCCCGTCTTGACTGACATGCCAGGCCTTGGGTTCTTCCCCTATAGAGAGAATGGGGATGAGGAGAGACCTGGTACAGGTGGCATGGAGCTGGAGAGCAAGGGGACAGTGGTCACGGCTGGGTTGGCACATCCTGGATTTGGCACCATGTCTTCTCTGACTTAGCTTTTACAGCCCACTGGGGCTTTTGTCAAATGCCACTGTGCGTGCATGGTTTCAGCACACCACAGGCAGTCCTAGAGGGCTTTGCAGCCGAAACCCTAGCTCCGTGGCAGCCAGAGTTTGGGAAGTGAGATAAGCTCCTTACATGGGCAGTGATAACCCTCTTTTGAAGGGCTTTGACAAATACCTTTATAGCTGTTATAAGGATCCCATTTGATAAGACGGCAGAATCAGTCACTGGGTAGATCTGAGGGTGCCAGGGAGCAGGCGCTGTCCTGAAGTGCTATCGTTTGCCTCTTGTCCCTCGTTTGGGTGAAGTGCTGGCCTTTGTTTTCTTGGTAAGCTGATCGGTCAGGACCAGTCCAGGCTTTTCCTTGGGGACTGGCTGACTGTGACCAATTTCAGAAACTGCTTGGGCTGTGGGGACATCCCCTGCAAGCTGGAGCTGCCCCTGACTTGAGCATGTTGGCTACCCCTTTGAGGGGCTTGGGCCCCCAGAGGTTGGTCTATCTGGTGAGAACATGACGCCACCTGGCATCTACACTAACAACTCCGGGGATGCCCCTCGACTTGGCCAGGGGCAAGGATGCTTGGCTTGGATGCTTTTCACAGACCTGTCCCCCCAGCCCCCCATTTCTGGAGAGACCTCCCCACCTTGGCGTGGGAGGAGGCTACTGATTCCATGGGAGACCCACCAGTACTAAGCTCACAGGAACCCAAGGGGAGAAGAATCAGAGAGAACCAGGCTAACACTCTGTGCCAACACTGCTTTGGGGGAAGCCACAAGATGACACTTCTGAGGCGCAGTTTCCTTATCTGTCAAATAGGGATAATAAGAGTAATTTCTCCCTTGCTTTCCAGCAGCGGCGGCTGCAGACCTGTGCCAAGTATTCGGAGCCCCAGAGGGTGGAAGGGTGAACAGGATGAGGGTGGAGTTGGAAGTGGGGGTGGGGCGGGGGGAAGGATGCTGGGTTAAACACTAGAGGTGGCAATTTAGTGATAGAGAATTATACAACATGGAAACAATGGCTTGTTTCCACTATAGGTAGACAAATATACAACTGTATCAGTCTATGGTATACGTGTTAGTTCTCCAGGCCTTTTAATTTACAAGTTTTAATGAGCAGTTTTCTATCTTAAGAAACTGAGATTCCCCTTTCCAGTGGGAGTGTTTCTCTTCAGAGTGTTAAGTTTCACAGGCTTTATTTGTCCCTCTCTTTCTCTTCCTTCTGAACTTGAGCCGAAGTCCCTGGGTAGGATTCTTGTACGGAGGGTGCCCTCTCCGCCTGGAAGTTTATTTTATGGCTGGCAGGTGATTGTGTTGACATCAAATAAACCCATAGGTTAGTAAATAACGAGATTGTTTAAGATTAGTCTTCAAAAGGAGACAACTATACCTTGTAAAAATTTAACCTTATAGCCAGGAAGTGACATTAACGATCTTGCTGTTGCTTACAAACTCGAATAGTCCAGAGATGGAGAATTTGGTCTGAAACCTGATTCCCTTTTGTACTCCAGGAGTCTCCTCTGGTCCTTATTTCACCCAACCTCCCTTTACCAAAACACAAACAGAACGTCGGCTTCTATCCCCTCTCCTGAATGAATACTTCCAGAGGCAAAGATACCTTCTCAGCAAACCCCTAGACGGTCTCATCTATATTTTAATAAAATCTTTTTAAATTATTGTTTCTGAATATTTAAAACTTGCTACAGTCCAATCTGGGTTTTGATGGTACAATAGGATAGTTACATTAGCATTTGTTAAATCAAAAGATGTCATATAATGCCCGGCCTGGTGGTGCACTCCTTTAATCTTTGGGATTTTGTGAGTAGTCTGGTCTACACAGTAAAACCAGATATTATAAAGTACCTTCTAACTCAGAGACATAAAAAAAATAAAGACTTCCTGGCAAAAGAAAAATGTTTTAAAAAACTTCTGAGCAAACAAAATGTGCAATGCTTTCTTTTTTGAGACAGTCTCTGACCTTGAACTTCTGATAACCCTCTTGCCCCAGCCTCCTGACTGTTAAGATCATAGGCATCTACCCCTGGTGGCTACGATTCTTCCTTACTTTCTCCTAAATGGGTGATTTGTGTCTGTCAATCAGACCCTGGCCCAACCTCAGCAGCATCATTGCTTTCTTCTGCCATTTCAATTCTCATTTGATAAGTAGGGGCTGTTTGTAAAAGAAAATTTTAAATCAAAGTAGAACATTACCTGCTTGAATGTATATACTAGTATAGTAACCGTATATCTTGTGTATTGTTTTGGGACTAGAACCCAGGACCCTGAGCTAGGTAAGTGCTCTACCACTGAACTACCCAGTCCAAGAATGAATTTGGGTGGGGTGGGGCCATGTGGCTATTGTCATATAGACCAGGCTTGCTCCAACTCACTTTATAGCTTAGGCTAGCCTTCTACTGCTCCTCGTTCCTCTGTCTTTTACGCTAGGGTGACAGGTGTGCCCCCACACCCAGGGCTGTGTGTCATTTTTACTGCTAGGGAAGGACAATAAAAATTTTCATAAAACTATATTAGGAGCATGTGTTAATTACCATATTTACATGTTAGAAACTGTTCCCTTGTGCACCAGTATTATACTTTGAAGAGGTTTTAACTTGTTTTCCCCAGCCACTTTTATTTTATTTTTATTTAGTTATTTTGTTGTTTTGAGACAGGGTGTCTCTGCGTGGCCCTGGCAATAACATGCTAGAATTCTCTCCGTAGACCAGACTGACCCGGAACTCACAGAGATCCTTCTGCCTCTGCTTCCAAGCACTGAGATTACCAGTGTGTGCCACACCCTGCCTGGGCTACGCTGGTTTACTTATATTTAAAACGTCTTATGCGTCTGTTTCTTTCCAGATCACCGTCTTGGATGCAAAGCGAAGTATGAACATTGGCATATTTCTTAAGCAGTTTAAAAGGTAAGATTTTTGCATATGTCTGGAATCGTAGCCATACCCATGCTATGGGGGTGTGGCTGAGCTGAAATTCAGATTGTGACCTTAGCTAGGGACGTTCCGTACTCTTCCATGTCCTCCCTCGATGTGTGGCTCTGTGGCCTACAAGTGTCTATCTTTGCTGTGAGCTCACGGTCTTAAAATGAGGAAGAAAGGCCCTGCAGTGTCCACTGGAGGCCTGGATATCAAGGTGTGTGTGTGTGTGTCTCTCTCTGTATGTGTCTACATGTATGTGTGTGTATGTGTGTATGTGTATGTGCATGTGTGTGTGTCTCTCTGTGTGCATGTGTGTGTGTGTGTGTGTGTGTGTGTTGTGTGTATGTGTGTTAAATTCCTTGATGATATCACATACACATACACAGGTTAGGGAATTTAACCCCTTATTACTCGCATCCCTGCGGCCCCTGAAAATGTTCTCCCTAAAAAGCTAATGAGTCCAATTCTATTTTGATGTCATTTTTTTTAACCTACTCAGTTTAAATATGGTTGTTTACATGAGTGAGGGGGTCATTTACAGGGACACAGGCACGGCACCAGCCCCAGGACCCATTCCTTGTTCATTGTGCCTCAGGCAGGCGCAAGGCCTCCCGGGCCCTCGTCAGGGAAAGTTTTCACTCATCCTCCCCTAAAGATCCCAGTGGCTGGTGCTGCTGTCCCCTCCTTCCTGGGATTCCTGGGGACTTTCTCTGGAGGAGGGAACCTTAGAGTGGTTTTCAGTAGTGGCACTGGTAGGTCCTCTGGACCAGGAAGAAGCTGGTGGAAGAGATGGAGGGGGTGCTCGAGGGGGAGGGGGTGTGATTTAGTTTCCATTGGCTCGTGTCCCTGTTGGTACGGCAGGCAGTGAACGCAATTCCGTGTCTTCTCAAGGTCGCCTCAGTCCATCGTAGAGGATATCTACCAAGGAAAGAGTGAGCATTATGGATCGGAGACGCTTCGAGAGATCCTTAAGCTTTTGCCAGAATCAGAAGAGGTAAGGACCGTGGCACGCTGAGTTTTGGGTGTTTGGAGTGGGGTGCAAAGCTATTTGTTCTACTGGGTATCAAAGGCCCTGTGTGAAGGGTACTGCCCTTCCCGGGATCAGAAGGGTCTCATGTCAAAATAAAAGGTGACAGACAGTCCGGTAGAAAGAGCCAGGCTTACAGACTCAGCGCGTCTGTTCACACGGAGCGGTGCAGGAACTGAGAAACTCCGGCAAGGTGCTGAACACCTGCGAACTTTAGATTCCTCACCTGTAAAATGAGGACAATAGCCTTACCTCATCAGTTCCCAAGGTGACTAAGTCCTGTTTATACAGCCAGCATGGTGCTTGGCACACGGGAGCTCAATACATTTCAGACTTCTTCTCCATCATCTTAACATTTGAACTGTACTTAGAATGAACCCACGTCATGATACCGACACCTTGGGGTGTTCTGTTTGCTTGTTCTTTGAGGGTTTTGTTTGTTTGTTTGTTTGTTTTTCAAAAAGGAAAAGAAAAGCAGTTTTGGATAAAGATACTGTAAATGTCGGTATTAGCATAGGACATTCCTGTCACTGACTAAAACGGAGGAGGACTTGCTGTGGTCACAGAAAGTACTGTGCTAGGAAGGTGTTAGTGTTGCTTAGACCAGATTAGTTAGTTATTGGGTAGTTAGGAGCTTCAGAGGAGAAAAAGAGAACAGCAATTTAAAACTTTATAAAATATATTTCTTATTATTGTGTGTGTTGGGGTTGAGCGAGTGATACAGTGTTCCATTGGAGGTCAGAGGGCAGCTTTGTGGCCCCTGAGGGGCAGACTCAGCCCACACACACTGGACTTAAAGGCTAGAAAGAGCCCTTCCCCACAGAGCCAAGTCCCTGACCCTAGGTGCTAGACTAGCAATTGTTAAAACCGTCCACAACTGTGCCGATGCCAACCCTTATTTCTGAAGAAAGACTCAAGAAGAAATTGCCCATATCCATATGCTACTAATCACTGAAATCAAACAGCGTATACTTTTATAAAAGATTTTATTTCTGTAAATAAAAGTGAAAAGAGACATTTTTATAAGTAAAAGGTAAGGAATGGCTGGAGCGTGGCTCGAATGTCTGAGGCACTGGTGGCTCCCAGGCACCGTAAGGAAACCACATAAAGGGGGTAAGCATCTCACGCCTCCTCTTATCCAAAAGTCCTGTGGACTCCTCACATGAGCCCCCACCCCAGACATCATTTATGAAAGTTGACTTTAATGCCATCAATAACAGGAGGGATAGATTTTTTTTTCTTTTATGGTATTAAGTTCACGATGGCTATTACTGGGTAACTGGAGACTCCAATTACATTCACATATGTAACTTTGCTAGGACACGTAGGGCCTCGTTAATTCCTGTTTCCATATGACTGCTTGCTCTCAGCTCAGAGCGCCTCCCTAGCGTGCATGCAGCCCTGGATCTGAGTGGGTCTGAGCCTCAGTTCCCACACGGCCTCTGTCCTGACCCTCCTCAGGGTGGTTCTGAGTGCTCGGCCCTAACAGAACTCATCATTTTTTAAAAAGAAATCATCAAATTTGACAGTGCATGTGGAAGCGCTCCCAAGGCTCCTCATGGTAAACTGAGGCCCGGGGGAGGCTGCCAGCTTCACGCTGCGGCGAGCTGGGAGACGCTGTTTGCCTGATATTTGGATTTTTCATGTCCAGTTCAAAAATGAAATGAAATTAGAAAACACAGATTAGTTTTTTTTCCCCCCGAAGAGCGAATAGACGTCAAAGCGCCTCTGTTTTGAAGATCCTTTTTCTGTTGTTTGGGTTTTGTGGGATGTCACTGGAGCAGAGACTGTACAGGGGCGGTGGGGGAGAGGCAAGTGAGGAAGAACCACCTAAGAGCTAGCCTGGTCTCCCGGGTCCCCCAGTTCCAGTTAGTGAGCTATTTGCAAAGAATCCTGGGATAGGGCCCCTGATGTATCCCCTGACTGCAGCCAGAGCACGCGCGTGGACACACACACACACACACACACACACACACCCTGTGCAAGGTCATCCTCCATCTAATCCTGTGACTGGCCTGTCCCTCATCTTGTTTGCATTACTGACTCTTGGCTGCATCTTACCTCACCGTCTCCACTCAGCTTTGGCAGAAACACCAGCCAGGCCTCCCCTCCTGGAGCTGCCGGGTGTGGGTGTGGGTGTCGTGCTSTCCAGGGCAAACAGAAGCTGCCTTAGGAATGCTTTGTGGCCTGTGGTAGTCTCTAGACTCTGAGAGCGCCAGTGGTCTATGATGGAGGTGAACGGATATGCTAAGGACACGGGGGAGCCTGGGCCAAGTGAGAGAGGTTTAGGAAAGTGGCAGAGATCCACGGCGAACAAACGCTTAAATGTGTGGGAATGTAACACGGAGCTTAGTTTTAGCACAGGAAAGGACTAGACCTCCCAGGAAGCCCTCCTGTGCCAGGCACTAGACTGGACAACATGAAATCCTGCGGTGCCGTATTTAGAGCACTTACCCGGTGACTAACAGAGAAAGTCCGACAGCCATGGAGGTGATTACTCTGTAGCCTTTTCTTCATCTGCCTTTCGAGGAACATTAGGAGATTCACCTTATTTGCAAATTGCATCGGCTCACACAGGTTAGATGGTGTCTCAAGACTGCTGGGTGACACAAGAGGGGTGGACTTGAACCCGAGTTTTTTTGACCCTGAGTAGTTCTTTCTGTTGCCCTCTGCTACCTTGCCTTGGAGGAAGGAAGGGCGAAGGTTGTCAAAACTGCGCGCCCCACACCACGTGGTCTGGCGGCCTTTCATCACGTCTGCTATCTCAGCCGCCGGGTGACCAAGTGTCACTCGAGTCCTCCGGTAACCTTATCAGCATGCTGACAAATATGAGCGGAAACAGCCGGTTTTCGCTCCTGCCCGCCGGCTCAGCTGACAGGCTGGCCGAAGCCAAGGTTAATTTGTCATCAGGAATCTCTCTGCCCTTCACCACTTACCCTTTATGTGGCCTGTCCGTTCATCTTTCTCCCAGTGTGTAGTTAACCCATGCAGAGGAAGAGCTGGGCCCCCTGATAAAAGTTCGAGGTGTGCTTTTGTCTACCAGTAATTTCCATGCCAGGGATGAGGGCGAGGAGTGACAGGCTCGAGGCCCAGTTTGGCCAGCCCTGCAGTCTCTGGTGGACACTCCCCCTACCCCGTACTGAGGAAGAAACCCTGGGCTTCCTGAATGCTGGAGCAGCCCCTTGTCGCTGAGCACACCCTCTTCCCTCACAGTTTAGTTGCTCGGCCCCGGCCTCTTCTGTAGGTAGCATGTTTGTGGGAAGCCCTGCCTCTCTGAGGCTGTGCCAGTAGAAAGGGGCAGGAGKAGGAGGCTGCCACTGGGCCTTGTGAATCTTAAGAGCATGTTCCGGCTTTTACAACACACCACAGGGCACAACCGGGCTCATAATGAGAGGCCCTTGGCTCAGCCGGCAAAATTGCGCCTTACAGTGTTTAAGGCGTGATTTTTGATAATGACGGAGAATGAATAATAATTACAGTTCGCTCACCTCTCCTCTGGCCTCTCCGCCACTGGGAAGGCACCTTAATCCCTCGTAATGACTACAAGGCCTGCTGGGAACTAACATGAAGAACTATATGCACGACACTTAAACTTGTGTCTTCCATCTCCTTTCCTTTAAGATCTATAAACAGTTTTGGCCTTCTGCCTAAGTGAAGGAGATTAATCCTTGCTCGGTCACAGTTTAGCGTATGTTTAGGAGAAGTACTTAAAGTTTACTTAGAATGGCCCATTCTCGTGCCTCAGCCTGCAATTTGTGCTGTTTTCCTAAGCTTTGCACACAGTGAGCAGAGGGTCTTCTGACGGGTTCAGCCTCACTCTGCCCCTGCCCATATATAGTGAACTAACTGTTCCTTCGACTCAGCTCCAGGAGGAATCAGAAAGCAGCCTAGGGCTGTCTCTGCTCACAAGCCAGGCACTAGCTGGGGTCGAGCTGAGCCAGAAGTGTTCAGAGTCCATAGGTGCAGCAAGGTTAAAAGTTGGTCAAATTCACTTTGCGGCTCTCTGCAAACGGGGCAAATGCAGTTTTATCCGTGGCTGTTTTCTGCCCTAACCAAGAAACGACAGCAGCAACAGACGAAGTCGAAAAGCATTCCGCACGCAGGTCGGTAGCAGAGCATTTGTGTAGCAAGCATGAGGCCCTGGCCGGCTTCATTCTAGCCCTGTAAAAATGAGACAGGTGAGAAAAGCAGCCTTGAGAGAGATCCAGCTCCAGGCTCCCAGGTGCCACCGGGACAGGCTATGGCTTCCATTGCTTCAAAGAGCTTGAAATCATGCTGCCAGTAATACTCCAGGGAGAGGGAGAGAGCAGGCTTGCAGAGAGCCTTGGGATGGCTGGGTGGGTGGCTCCTTGGTAGATCTGGCGTGGAGCATTACAAGACCCTGGGTTAAGATAAAGTGCAAATGGGTCAGTACTTCCTCTCAACCGTCAGCTGCAAGCGTGCGTAGGGCCTTGTCACTAACGGGGCTAAGGTACTACTCACCGTGAAGACTATAATAGGAATGTCTTTAGAAGTGCCTTGCTCTCAGCTTGGGCTGTTTTCTGTGTGGAGAAGGCAGAACTTTTCTGTCTCATCAGCTTGAGAGCTTTGGATCTCTCTGCCTGCTGGTCCTTTTGCTGTATTCCTCTTTACTACAGGAGGTGGATGTGTGTGTGTGTGTGTGTGTGTGTGTGTGTGTGTGTGTGTGTGTGTAAAGACCTTCATTTAGTTTTTTTAAAAAAAACTTCATAGTAGATATGTAAAAATAATTAAAATGAGGAGCTAGTAAAAAGAAAAACCACTGGTGATGTTGCCACTTGGTTTACAGAGATCTTCCTGTCCCCTCTCCATGTGCTTGTACACACACACACACACACACACACACACACAAACACACGCACACACATGCACATGTGCGGAGGGTGGGGTGGGTAGGGAGTGTAGACATTGTTTCTTCTTAATTTATGGGAATGTGATCTTCATACTGTATTGACTGTTTATTTCCTTGTCTTTTCATAGGGCAAGTAATATTTATGTATCTTCAGATTAAGTTCACTACGCGTACATGTTGGCGGGGTTGGTTCCGTATCATGTGCATGATAGCATGTGCGGATCAAATCCAGCTCCCTTTGTCATGTCCTCCCTTCCCTGGATGAACATACGAATTTCCACCCTACGGTCAAGACGTTTCTTAGCTTCTGTATAGGACAGACAGTATCCGGTGCGAGGCATTCAGCCGTGGGCTTACTCCGTTTCCCATGATGCCGTCTGGCTCCATCCATTCTGCTATCCAAGACTCTATGGCTGAGTGATGCGCCACTAAGTATAACTCTGCAGTTTCTTTTTCTATTACCTGCCGATCCGCATCTAGGCCTGTTTTATAGCTTAGCTACATCACAGGCAGACATCTTAACATCTATTGCTCCGGCGAAACTTCTTTTCCTTCTTATTACCTGCTGGAGATCCAGCCTGTACTCACTCCAAGAGCGTAGTCCCGGCTGGGCTGTAACCCAGTGGAAGAGCGTGTGCTACCCATGTCCAGGCCCCGGGGTCTCTCTCCCAGCACTGGGGGTGGGCGTGAGGAGGAGCCAGGCAAGAATCCGTAATCCTAGCATTCAGAAGGCTGAGGCGAGAACATCAAAAGTTTGAGGTTAGCTTAGGTTAAATAGCAAAACCCTACATAAAAAGAACACACAAATTAACAGTTGTGTAGCTCTACATACAGTCTGTTGCCTTGTCCTGAAAGAAATTAGTAAGGGGGGGAAATGAGTTTATTTAGTTCAACCACGAAGAGAAAAAAAAAACCTTGATTTTTCTCCCCACTGGTGCCCAAGGCACTCTCGGACTTTATAGGAAGCCAAGAGGCCCAGGCCAGAAAATGCGTGGCTTTAGTGGAAGTGTTACCTGCCCTTTCCTCAGGGAAGGCAAGGCTGCCTCCTTGTATTCACTAGGCTGTGTTCATTCTCTTGGTGTGGAGGTCACTAGTGTGCCTTTAGAATTTAGAAGCTCTCCTCCATTACTCCACTGGGTTCTCCTTCAGCACAAGCCACAGTATCTAGCACCGAGCATCCAGCACCTGGCGGGTTGCGACTGACTTCAATGCTACCGTTTTATTTTTCTTGTTATTTTTAAGCTACTCACTGTGGATCAAAGCCATGGTGCTAAAAATACACCATCTGTTGCTTTCCCCATGAGCGGGCGCCCTGGCTACAGCATCTACCGGTCCAGCAGTAGACCTGGGCCTGGGCCTCCGAGGTAGAATGCTTGACCAGTATGCTCAGGGTCCTGGGCTCATCCCCAGCTATAAAGATGGTCAAACAAGCAAGCAAACAAATAACAAGGTTGTTGCGGATTTCCTTTTCTTTCTCTTAGAGTTACAGTTTCTTATTTATATTTCTCACTGAAACATTATTGTCTTAGAACAGTTCTAGGATGAAATGTAATCTTATTAATCAATGATTTGGGTTTTTTTTCCTCTCCCCTTTCCTTTTGTCTTTTAGGTAAAGAAATTAAAGACATTTAACGGCGATGTGTCCAAGCTCTCTCTGGCGGATTCCTTTCTGTATTGCTTGATTCAAGTGCCAAAGTAAGGACACAGTCACTGGTGGCTGTTCTTGCGGAGCGGGGTTGCTCCTGACTTGAATGCTCCAGCTTTCTTAATGTTTTTTAGCTATTCACTTCGGATCGAAGCCATGGTGCTAAAAAAGGAATTCTTGCCATCTTGCTCTTCTCTGTACAAAGACATAACGATACTGAGAGCTGCTACGAAAGGTAATTGAATACGTGCTTTCCGTAGCTAGTTTTTGTCAGTTCTGATAGCTGTTTATCTTTTTTAAACAAAAGTCAGAAATGGGAGGTCCCATTTTGGGATCACCTGAAAAGGAAAAAGGTGTAAGAAGGGATGAGCAGTTCAAGTAATGAACATTAATTTGCATATTATCTTTCCGTGGAAGAAAGTTTCTTTCATCTCAGGCTTCAGAGTAAACCTTGCAAGACACAGCCTGCCCTGCTTCTCGGCGCTGTTAACTTTCCATGGTGTGTCTGTGTGTGTGGTGTAGATGGTATGTAGTGTGTGCAGTGTGAATGTGTGTGTGTGTGTAATATCTGTGGCGTGTGGTATAGTGTGTGTTATGTATATGTTGTAAAGGTGTTTGCATTATGCTGATGTGTGGTGTTGGTGGTGTATAGTATGTATGTGTGTACTATATATTGTGTAGATAGTATGAAGCGTGTGGTTTTAGTGTGTGTGTAGTGTGTGGTGTGTGTGATACATGTCCCTGGACCGTCTGCGTCTTCCTTTCTCTGGCCTCTGTTGACTAGAACTGATCTTCCAAAGCAGGCAGGCCTCCGTTCCTGGCGGCATGGGGCATTGCGTCTTTTCCTGCCAGGGCTTCTGAGTTCTCTGTTCTGTGGTTTCTCTCACCTCCTGTCCCTCTGGACTCCAGCATCTGGAGGTCTGTTAAGTCTGAGATAGGTAGGCTGATCCTTCCACCTCTTGTAACAGCCGGGCTCTTCTCCTCCAGCCTCCTCCGTCCTGCTCTGCCTCCTAGCACGGAGGCCTTTGTTCCTGGCGTTTTGTGGGTCTCTAGAGTGTGAGCAGCCCTGCGGCTCTCTGGCTGGCACTCACCACCCTGGCACAGGCAGGTCCGCCCGCCTTCCCATCCTCAGTCCTCCAGCCTTCACCAGAGCCAGCCTGGCTCCCTCACAATACCCTCTCTGGTTATTTTTCTGGAACTGTCTATTTGGTGGCTCCTGCCTGTGCTGAGAGGAAAGCTGTCCTTCCGGCCCACCACGTTTTCTTCACGTTAGAGCAGCACTAAGAAGGAGGACATTTTTCTTCCAATATGGAGGCCTCTTACAGTTCTTCCCGTTCTGAGGTTATTTGTTGCTACAACGGTGAAAGCTTCCTGTTCATGCAGCCATGGGCGAGCTTGTTTTGGTATTGAGCAATATAAATTTGTGGGCATGGAGGAAACGTTTCTTATCTACGTAACCTTCCCAAACTGGCCTTCTCAGATAACAAAATACGGGCACTGATCCAAATATCATGTTTTGAAAGTAAGGCCAGACTTGGTGGAGTCTAGTGACCTACAAATATCATAGGTGACATTTTATTACCAATACTGTCATTTTAATAACTGAGTGTTTGTTTTAGCTTTCCAAATACATAGTTTTAATTGTGTTTCTTCATAGAGATGTATAAGAGATTTTGTGTAAATGAAGAAATCGTTTACCAATCCAAATGAAATGTGCTTTGAATAAAATGGAAAGATGTTTTGGGTAGCAGGGGCCTGAGGGTTGGTGCTTTGCAAGTTATTTACATAACATCTCAGCTTGCTTCTGTTTTTCTAACTCATTGGCTAAGCAAGATGTTGCTGGCTATTGGTTTTCATATTTCATAAAAATGGTCTCAATGAATAGTGAGAAATTGGGGAAAAGTCAAAGAATTATCTGCTGGGGCGGGGGGAGTTGGCCTCCACAGCACAGTTTGAGCTTCCATGTTTTCTGGGACTTGGAAATTGTTAGCGAACCATTTTGCGTCTGGCTGCCGTACATGTTTGATCCCCAGCTAAACACCAGGACACAGACAATCTATTATTATCATAGACACGATTATGGCAGAGAGTGTTTGGTTTGGGGTGAGCTTGCTTCACACACACACACACACACACACACACACACACACACCTGATCCTGGATGTGGTGACTGTCCTTCATGCGTGTGCGGCCTTTCTAATGTGCAGTGGTGTGTTCCTTTGAACAGAGCTGATGCTATGTGAGGAGCTACATTCAATATTACACTTGGTGCTCCAGGCTGGGAATATCATGAATGCGGTAAGTATAATCCCAAACGAGGTGTATAATCCGCCCATCTGCTGTCTGGCCGCAGGCTCCACACGGTTCTTTCTCTCGCCTTGTCTTCTTTAGGGAGGGTATGCTGGCAACGCCGTAGGATTTAAACTGTCTTCTCTTCTCAAACTGGCGGACACAAAGGCAAACAAGCCTGGTATGAATCTTCTGCATTTCGTAGCTCAGGTAAGTGATGTGGCGACAGGGAGAGTGTGAAGACCTGCGGGAGACAGTGTGCTTTTCCCCAGGCGTGAAATGGTTTCTCAGTTAGGAAGAAGACAAAGAGTGTGCCTAGAAGATTCTGGTTTGGGAAGCTTTCTGTGTGGATCGCCAGTTTGATCTACTGGAGGGGACTGAGCAAGGGAGGCAGTGAGGCTGGGTTCGGAGAGCAGGGAAGGATTCAAACGAAAGCGGTGACGTTTAGCGTTCACGCTCTAGCCGTGGGAAGCAGGCAGACGTTTGCCTGGTTTAACGGCGCAACCAGGCTTTCTAGTATAAGAAAGTAGGACACGGTAAAGGGTGGGTTGAAGAAGAGCAAGAGATTGGTCTGGGGAGACATCCTGCTGGTAGCTGCCTGATAGCTTGGTGCAGGCTAGAAAGGGAATCCACTATGGAGACCGAGTGTAGAAGGCTGGGCGTGGAAACCTCAGGGGTAAAATGAATTTGATTTGTCATTAGTCCCTCGGGAACTGCGCATGGGGTGCGGTGTTACTGCAGGATCTGGAGTGTGACTCTATCCACAGTTTCTTTCCTTTGGAATCTGGGGATGGAAACCATGGTCTTACCATGCTGGACAAGCAGTCTATCAAGAGTTCCCCTACCCACCCTAGCCTCTCGTCCTCAGTACTTGGTTAAAAAGTCAATATTCAAAGCACTGACATGAGAGACTGTTTCCTCATCTAATTTGAAACTCCATCTGGTGGGTGTCTTTTGGACAGACCTGAGCATTGGCTCTCTGTGGCTTGGCCCCTGCTCCTGTAGGAAGGAATCCCCTAAATGGTTCCTTCCCACCTGCCCTTCCCAGGTCAGCCTCCAAACAGCTGAAGAATCTAGACACCTCCTTGGCTTGTATGCCTCTTGTTAAAGTTGGTTTACAAACTGGTTTAACTGTCGACAGCATCTCATGCCTTTATTGAGGCGCATGCTCATGGAGATGGCTGGTATTTAGGCAGGGCATATTGGGTTCTCTTGGAAACAATGGGTGCTAAGCTGCTACCTCATTCCATTGAGTTTAAATGCACATGAGTTGAATTTCATGTGAGGATCATTTGTCTTGGGAAGGTTAAAGCTATCTGAACAGTGCGGGCAGTTCTGGTAAATCTTAGGAAGAATATCAGAGTTCCTGTCTCAGGGGATTGCTTTCTATATGATTTTCAAGCTGAAAACTAAGAGTTGTTTCTGAGGCTCCCTGAAACTCTGAGGGAATGAGCCTCCCCCTTGCCCCCCAAGATTTACTCATCTGGTAAGAAGAATGTCTGCTTTTGTTCCAGGAAGCCCAGAAGCAAGATGCCAACCTTCTAAACTTTTCTGAGAAGTTGCAGCATGTGCAGGAGACATCGAGGTGAGCACCGAGACAAACTGCACTGTGAGACTTGGTTTCCTGGATGGCCTTTCCGTGAAAATGGCGGAGTGATAAACACTCAGACTCCAGTCTGAACTCTGAAATGTGTGTGTGTGTGTGTGTGTGTGTGTGTGTGTGTGTGTGTGTGTAATTTGGGACTTTGAACAATTAATTGTTATTTTTAAACTGAAAGAAACCACTTTAGTCTATTCTAAAGAGTATCATTCAGTCTAAGAAAAATAGGGATTAGGGTTTCAAATCCCTCCCACACCCAAGAGGCTGAAAGTGCTTAGCTTGGGAGTTGGTTTAGATCAAACTTGTAGGGCCATACATCACTCTTTCCCCGTGGACTCAAACGTGGTACATTTATTTTCCATTGTAGTTAAAGAGTTTGGAACCACACCAAGGCCTGTGGAAGGACTTGATTCTAAATTAGTCACTCGGTTTTACAGAGAAAGTGTCTACAACGCACGAAGCTCTAATTACATTACTCTAATATGCTTCTAAACCTAATATAGAAGATGCGTGCTTTAATGCAACAATGATCTGTGTGCATATTACCTCCAATATGTTATTTAACTTATAATAGGTCCAGGTAGCCTCTGATAAACACTGCGGTTAATCGTTCTTCCAGAAAAACAGTCTTGATTTTTCACATTTGCTGATGTCTAGTCCTTAAATACTGCTAACCTGACTGGCTTCTGGCCGCTAGTGCCGAACTACTTCATGTAAAGTTGAGAAGAAATGCACAGAGTTGCTGGCTCAGCTCACTGCGGCTTGGATCAGCCCAATTAATATGATACACTTTTTTTTTCTTTTTAATGAGGGCTTACTTTGTCACTCAGGCTGACCTAGAATCCCTGAGCTGAAATGATCCTCCTGCCTCAGCTTCTTGAGACTCTGGGACTGGAGGGATATGCTAACATGCCTGGCTATATAATGTCATTATTATGCGAGAGACTATAGTCACCATGACAGCACGAACCATCTACAAATAAGGAAATAAACCACAACTCAATCCTGTCATTAGACAGTGTCTAACTGTTACTGACATCTAGCCACAGATAATGTCTTTCAAACAGGATTACCATTACAAAGATTAAACACCTCATAATTCATGTTTACAGTTCACTGGATTATGCCCCAAGAAAAACAAGACATAAGATACAAACTTTTTAAATCCCTAAAATAAATGAATATGCAAACATTTTTACTGTATTAGTACTATAGAAATATTATATAGAGAGAAAAGTAAAATGTATTTGAGCTAGCATTTCTTGTTTGCATTGGAGAGCTTCAGCTGAACATCATAGTCTTAGAGAAACTCCTCCCAACGAGGTCTGTTTATCTGGAGCGGAAGGTGAATAACACACAAGTAAGGTGTAGTGAATTCTCCAGTGGGCACCAATGGTCAGTAATGGTGGAAAACTTTTTGCACAACAACAACTCTAAAATCCATAATAGCAACATGAATGCATCCAAATGTATAAAACTCCCCTGGATTCTGGGTTCTGCCTGCTCCCTTCCCTGGTGACAAAACTATTGTGGCCATTCTGCTGATCTTGATTCAATGTCTAGAACAAAATCCAGCTGCTCATTTGCAGAGTTGTTGGCCATGTTCCCACTCTCTGTAACATATAGGGAGAGGTAGACTCTGGCTGCCTGTGACATATTAGAGGACGTCTAAAAGTTAGCCTCTGTCGCCTGGTTCCTTGTCAGTGAGAGCACCCTAACACAGGGAAGGCAGCTGCTCGCATCTTGCTGGATTTCAGTTATGATGCTTGTTGCAGAGGCGCTGAGACCTCCTGTGTGAAAAGTAACCCCAGCCCCGTCGTCTGTGCTGGTTGGCAGCCAGCATTCCTTAATTCTTGAGTGTCGAAGAAGCACTCAATGTCTTTAAAAAAGAGAGGAGAGAAAAAAAAAAAAAACAGTTGGAGACTCATTTGGAATTAAACACAAGAGTGGGTAAATGTGACCCCCGTGACACGATCCTTGGCGTCCTGGTGCCCACTCTCCCCTTCCTTCCGCAGACTATCTCTGGATATCACCGAGGCAGAGCTGCAGTCACTCTTTGTCAGAACGAAATCACTGCAGGAAAACATCCAGCGGGACCAGGAGCTGTGCCGACAGATGGAAGACTTCCTCCAGGTCAGTCCCTCTTAGCACCCAGCACTCTCAGCGGGCCTGCCTGCTTGATTTGTGGAGGCAGCAAGCGCCCAATCATGCTTTTACCCCTCCCTGCGCCCCACTGCCCTTTTCTGTCAGAGGATGCTCAGCGATGATGATCTGAGCAGGAGAAATGGCTTCTGATGACAGTGCCAGGGTCTTCTGATCACTCTTTCCTGTGCTGAAATGGCAGCAGGGCAAGCCTCTCTTCCGGAGACCCTGCCTGGTGCCTTGAGATTTTGATTCTGTAGTTTTGGAGAGAGTTCCACAGAACATCCAGACACCGGAGCACCTGAGCTGATGCTCCTTCTCCTGTTTCTATAGAAGAGTGAGACCCATTGTACCTGTCGTGATTTCTGCTGGGAGCAGCAGGGCGCACACAGCACCCAAATATGTCATCAGCCCACAGGGTGTGGCAGGAGCCACTCTGAATAACATCAACAAAAACCAGTAGAGTGGATGTGTTTGTGACAGCTCATGGTGACTCACTAATCACATAGTCTGACGCACTTTTTTTTTAACCTTCCTTATTTAAAAAACAAAGCCTGTACCTCCATCCTGTTGCGTTCGGCCTTCTGTGACACCCCCTGAGCCATGGCAGGAGGCAAGGACGGATGCTTGCCCATCAAAGTCTCCACTGCTTTGAAACCAAGGCCTCGTGCCTGCCAGGCAGTTGCTGTGTGTGCCACCTACGGTGCGACTGCAACCCAGAGGCAGCTGCCATCTTGGAGCCCAGAGCAGTAACAAGCATGGTCAGGTGTATGATGCCAAGCAGAAATCCAAGAAGAAGAACGGAGGCGGTGCATCAAAACTTAGATTCTGTTTGTCTCCTTCAGCCTCGTTCTTATTCTAACTATCAAGAGCTTACACTAAATCCTCTGGTCTGGAGATGCCAGGGCTTGAACCGACGGCTTTGCACGTGCTAACTGCATGCCCTCCAGATGTAGTGATGCTGGCTGCTTTTCAGTGGCAACCTTGTTTTAGATCTTAATTGGGGGGGGGGGGTCATGTTTGTTTTAACGGTGCTGAGACTGGAATATTGTTCATGCTGGACCAGGACAGGACCTTAAAGTTACAGCTCTAGCTTCAGCAGGCCTTTCAACCTATATAAACAGAAGATGCCACACAGATGGGCATTTTCTAGAGTGAGATGGGGCTCCTGGGAGTGGGCTGGGGTGGGGCCACTGGCCCCTGAACACTGGTCAAAAGGTGATGCATCTCTTGCTATGAGCAGCTCAGAGCTCTTCAAGGCTTGTGGCCCTGTTTTCTCGTTTGTTGGGTGACCGGGTTTGCTTGTGTGTGAGTGTGTGCTGGGATAGGAACCCAGGGCCTCATACATTACTGGAAAGTCCTTCCAGCCCTTATGCGAGGTCTTTGAACAGAAAGGTGACAGAAACGCTTTTCTTCCATCTTTATTTCATCATTTTTGATCCCACTTTGGGTGAGACTTGGGCCTTGACTTTAGCTCACAGCAGGTCAGCAAGTTAGTGATGAATGCGCAGGTTCATCTCAGAGCCACTAAACTGTTAACTCCTTGGCCAGAGCAACTTTGTTCTGGTTCTGTGCAGGATGCTATAGAATTTATAGCGTCAAACTCCACTGTGGCTACTTTTCAAGCGATGTTTAGAATGTTTGGTTGTCCTGGGTGCCGAGGACAACGTGGGCTCTGTTAGACTGTTCCTTCTTGGTATCCATCCATCCATCCATCCCCACTGGGTCTGCAGCTAAGTCATAGGAGGTGTGGATTCTTGTCAGGAGGTCTGCTCTTCTGCAGCTGTTCTTAGCTCTTTGCTCTGCAGAAGAATGACAGACAAGGCGTAATCTTTCTGTGAATACCCTCTTCTCTGTGAAGGTATGTCAGGAAGGCTCTCGCTGCCCCAGGCCATCAGCTCAAGTGGTTTTTCTCTCTCAGGTTTCACTTTCCTAAATTGTTTTGGTTTCCCACTGCCCCTAGACCTTAAGTGGTTAAGCAAAGGCTTACTAAGGGGAAAGTGTTTGAATTGCTACACTTCTGCTGTGTAGCTGGCTGAGTGTTCCCTCCTCCAAGGAGGTCAACCTGTTTCTTTCCTACACCTTAGGCCCAGCCCCTCGCTCCAAAAGAACTTGTTCATAGGTAGACTTTCTTAAGATACAAACATACGTCATTTCATGAAGTAATATGCTCCCTACATTCCTTCTCCTAGAATCCTGGTAAACATGGTAGTAATGAAAGACATCCATGAAGTAGCTCAAAGAGTCCGTCCCTTTTCTCTCCACACACCGCCACCTCATTACGGCTCAGAGGCTGTCGCTAACCTATATCGGGGACCTATGCTTCGTGACCCTTGGACGTCACCAGACCCTCTTGTCTTGGGAATGTGCTGGGGACACACAGTCTTCTATCATGCCCAGTCCTTTGATGAAGTAGCACTGAAATTCTTGGCAGCAGCCGTACCCCAGAGGAGCCAAGGAAAGCCAATCAGGAAAGAAGGGGTTGGGATAGGACCCACCCGAATCTCCTGGGTGTTCTGATACAGCCCAAACCTACTGCACGTGGGGTACAGCTGCTCTGGGAGCACCCCAGTCTTCCATCCTGGGCAGTAGGGATAGTGACCTAATAGTGTGTATTTGGGATTAAGTGTAGATCCCCTCTCAGCAGAATGGCATGGGCAGCTTGTCAGGACAAGTTAACTTCTGAGACCTTGGCCCAAAGGAGAGTCTGTCTTCAGAAGAGAGAGAAAAAAAATACAGCAGAATTTCTAAATGACGACAAGCTGTTTTTCTCGGCAACTTTTCTCGAGGTCTTAGAGGTAAACTCTTGGTTACTGACAGGCTTCATGAGGGTTAAGGCTCCATGTTGACTGACTTAGAGACAAAGTCTCGATGAATAACCCAGCTGGCTTTGAACTCCTTGTCCCTCAGTCTCCATCTCCCAAATGCTGGGATTACAGGTGTGCATCCCCCCCTCTGCCGGCTGCTTTAGTTGGTTTTGTGGCCTCTGGGTCTCAGGTAGGCGGTCGCCTTGTTCTCTTAAGCTTTGGTTTGGGTTGACTCCTTTTCCTTTTGGCTCCGAGTGGCCTTTGCAGCCTTCCCTTTCCAGAAACCTGAACTCTTTGAACCCTGGCGGCGTGTCCGCCTCCACTGACCTTGTTTACCACATGTGTCCCTGTTTGTTTTCTTGTAGTTTGCTGTGGAAAAGTTGGCGGAGCTGGAACTCTGGAAACGGGAGCTGCAGGCCGAGGCTCACACCCTTATAGATTTTTTCTGTGAAGATAAAGAAACCATGAAGCTGGATGAGTGCTTTCAGATATTCAGAGACTTCTGTACCAGATTCAACAAAGCAGTTAAGGTACGGCTGGTGGCCCTGCCCCGTTCCCAGGGTCCATGGGATTTTTATTTTCCTGCTTGCTGACCCAGTCTCCTGCCCGTGGCAGAAAGATGACCATCAGTTCTTCGGTTTCGGGACCGTCTGGCCAGGTGGCACGCCAGGCTCTTGGCAGGGATGAGTGGGAGGTGGCTGTGTTGCAGTGTCAGGACTCTGGCACGGTGGCCCCTGGCCTGTGCTGCTCATACAGCACATGGAATATCCTAGAAGCATTTGGCTAGCCAACACTGCTTTATGATGGTGGGACTTGGAAGTTTCCTGCTCATTTGGCTCTTTTTCTCAGACCCTCCCTAGGAGGAAGTGTCAGCCTCTGGGGGCGGGGTGGGGGGGTGAGTGACCAAGAAGAGAGGCCTCTCTCTTGCCTGTTTTCAGAGCCACACACTGCTGGGTGTGGCGTCAGCACCCTGGGGACCAAGCTGTCCTTAGCAAGGAAGGTCTCCCAGATTGTGCGGGGCCTGCTGCCTTCACCATTCTGGCAGTGGTCCCTTAATTGAATTCAGAAGTAGAAAACTTCCCAGGTTGTTGGTCCTTGGTAAACGAAACATTTATCTGACCATGGGAACACGGCAGCCTCTCATCTCTTGACAGCTTCCCTCTCGGATCCCCTTATTTCAGGTGACATTGAGGGAACAGCTACTCCTGATTCATCTGCTGGACATATTTTATTTATTTACCTGCCTACACATTGATTTACGGTGTAGGATTCAACCTAGGGTTTGCACTATTTCTTACAGACACTGTTCACATTTCTTCCGAAGTCCTTTGGGTTCCTCTCCACTCCTTTATCTAACTGAGGGAGACAGGCCGAGCTGAGCCTGCTGCCCCGTTAACATGCTTCTGTCCAAGCAGGGAGCTCATGTGGGGGAGGCCGTGGCGGGGTGGCCAAAGCCAAACTGACTCTGAGGCTCTTCCGCTCCATCTGGATCCTGTGAGGCCACTGTGGATGCTCTTAGACCAGCTGTCATGAGAGACAGGGCCCGGACCACCGCCACTATGTGAAGGCTTAAGATATCAATACCCAGAGTTTGGGGACCCCGGGGAGGCTGCGGCTGGAGTTGCAGGAGCCAAGACTCCCCAGGCAGAGCTCCACAGGAACTTGGAAAGGAAAGCCCACTGGAAGAGGAAACTTATTGTCAAATAAAAGCTGACAATAACACAGTTGAGGTGTCGGCATAACTACATGGTTACATGGGCTTCAGGACCCAAAAGAAACTCTTGAGTTATGACACAAATGCAGCCGTGTCTGCATACTTAAAACGCCTGCAGATTCGGCCAACCACAAATTGGAAATCATGTTTAGAAATTACATCTGTGCTAAATGTCTATAGATTTTTTTCGTCATGCCTTAAACAGTGCATATGTAACTCTTACACAGCATTAGCTATAAGTAGAGTAAGGCATATATGAGGATATGCATAGGATATATGTAAATTCTATTTTATTTTGCATAAGAGACTTGAGCATCCTCTGATTTGGTATCCAAGTAGCAAACAGGAATAAGTCCCCACATAAAAGATCACACAGAGAGGCGACGGACACGCTGAAGTCTGCACTTGGGTCTTGTGTCTTTGGGAAAGGTTGATTGCTTTCCAGTCTACATGACTGAAGGATCTGTAAAGCACGCCTGTTTTCTTCTCTGATTGTAGGACTGGGCTTGCCCAGGCATGAGAGACAGAGCCCTCACCTCTGCCTCAGGCTGTGCTTGGCAGAGCCACCAGGGCATATTTGTTCGTTTCTTTTCATCCAGGAGCGCTCCAAGAACACAGTGAAAGGCACCTCTGGATGTCTTTAGCATATGCTTATATACCCAAATCAGTGGTCAATAGAGAGTATATGTGTGTTAACTTAGCGAGGAGAATGGATAGAGCCACGCGATCGGCTTGTGCAATTCTGGGTGCACTCTTACAGCATCCGTGGTCTCTACACCTCTGCAGTGGCTTCGGTGGCTTGGCTGGTGCTGAGACTGCATGCACATGTGGAATCATAGCCCAGGTGGGAGGCTGGACACTGGGCCGAGGGATCAAGTGAGGATTGCAGACAGATTGTTGAGCAAAGACTAGCATGTGCCTTTGTCAGATCCATACGTTGCTTTGGGAAGTTTGCCCACCACACACACACACACACACACACACACGTACAGAAAAAGGCAGTCTGTGTGGGACAGGACCCACAGCTGTCTATGAAAGTACCTCTCATTAAATGTCGCAGTGAGTGGGCTTAGTATTGCACTCGGGCTCTCTGTGTCTCATGCTGGCTTCTCTCCACTCTATTAGGACAATCACGACCGGGAGGAACAGGAGCGGAAGCAGCTACAGAGGCTGAAGGAGCTGGAACAGAAGCGGCATTCCTGGTCAACTGGGGAACTCGGGGGCTTTGGCAGGAGCAGCAGTGAAAACGATGTCCAGATGCTTGCTAAGAAGGGCACAGAAGACCTGCCCCCCTTCCTGAAGCCCAGGCCCCACAGCCCCTCCTATCGGCCCCCCAACACCCGTCGCTCCCGCCTCTCCCTGGGCATCTCTGCTGACCGTGAGCTTTTGACCTTCTTGGAGAGTGCCACCGGCAGTCCAGAGGACCCCAACAAATTCAACAGTTTGCCCCGGAGCAGTCCCCGGCCAGCTCGGCCCACCCTCGCCTGGATGGAACCCAGAGAAACACAGAACCAAGGCCCTAACTTTATACATGAACCTCAGGCCTCAAAGAACCAGGAGAAAGCCCCTCACCCTGCTGGGCAAACTCGGCTTCCAACATCCTGGCTGGAGGAGCCTGCTTCTCCTCTTCCACTGGCTGGACGGAGCAGGCCGAGCCTCCGAAAAAGGAACAGTGAACCTGTGGGCTTGGGTCCCACACAAAGCCCTCCACTCTTACCGTTGGATCTTGGCGTTAGGGAGCATGAGTTGGTCACAGGGCTGACCCAGTTTGACCTCCAGAGTCCCAAGAGCCTGGAGGAAGCATCCCAATGGACTCTGAATGGCTTCTGTCCCGCAAAGCTGCAATCTCCAGGGGACAGGAGTTCACAGCCCTTTGATGCTGGCGGTGACCACCTCCCACCCAAGGACACAGATCCCCAGGAGGTTCTCAGCCCATCTGGGGAGGATGACACGGCCATCTCTGATGAACCCAGCAGTGAGGCGCTTGTGTCTGTGGTTGTCACTGACACTGAAGTTAAGGATCCTGGGTGTCTGTTATGTGTCTCAGATCCCACAGACTGCTCACTGACTCTGGACTGCTCCGAGGGAATGGACCCCAGACCTGGCGGAGACAAGCAAGAGGAAGAGAAGGAAAGGGATGGCTCCGTGTCCTCCGGGGCTGGAGAGGCGGGAAGCAGTCAGGTTTCCTCCAACCCTGCCTCCAGTTCCCTTGGGGAGGCTCCTGCTCCAAAATCCAGTAAGAGCGAGACCAGCTGCCAAGGTGGCCTTCTGAAGGACAGACCCAGCAGAGGGAAGGATGCCATGACACCAAAGAGAAATTCCTTCAAAGAGGCCTCAGCGGGGGCTTCAAAGCCTGTCACTGCCCGGCGCAGCCAAGGGGTAGCACCCAAGCCTGTGAGAACCTTGAACTCCTCCGAGAACGAGCATATGCGCAAGGTGGTCCCCATCTCCAAGTCCAGCCGGGGAGCAGGGCCCTGGAAGCGGCCGGAACTGACATCCAGGGTTACCCCTCGGGAGACACCCAGCAGCACAGACACATCGCTATCCCGAAGGAGCTCCGTGCGGGGAACTTCCGATACTTCGCCCAGGAGGCCCCAGGTGAGTGGCTCTGGGACAGAGGAGCCCAGGCTGCCCCGCTCGAGTGGCAGCATCAGTGGACGGCCAGGGAAGGAAGCCCCACTGCAGCCCAGAGCCTCCTTCAGGAAGCCCAGCGCCAAGCCCCTCAGAAACATTCCCAGGCAGAAACCTGAAGAAAACAAGGTCAGCAGCCCCAACTCACGAGACCCTGAGAGTCCCAAGGAAGAGCCCAAGGCTCCTCAGACTCCGGGTGTCTCTCGAGCCCTTCCCCCCATCCCAAGTTTTGCTCGGAATACAGTGGCTTCATCATCTCGGAGCATGCGAACGGATGCTCCACCCACGGCCAGAGGCACTGGCCTCACCAGGACAGTGTCCCAGCGGCAGCTTAGGGTCAAAGGTGGCTCCGAGGATTCTGCCTCGAAGGACGGTGGCACTCTGAAGAGGGCCAGCAGCGCTCGGGCCTCCAAGAAGTGTCCTGAGTCCGCTGGGGGCTCAAGTGCCAATGTGGAAACCTCACTGAAGGGCAGAGGGACCACGGAACGATCCTCTCTCAGACTGAAGGACTCGGGGCAGGCCACCCTCGGGAGGATCCTCCATCCCCTGCAGAAATGATGAAGCCTCTTTGCATCTCTGCCTTGTGGGATTTTAGCTGCCAGGACTGGCTGCTGGGGGGGAGGACACAGGCCAGTCTTAAATGTCTTGTTACACATCGAGCAATTCACTGGTGCCACCTGCTAAAGGTCACGTCACTAAAGGTACACGGAGAACTATAGCCTGCTGTGCAGACTTCTGCTTCGAAGTCCAAGCTGAGAGTGCCCTTCTTCTGCACAGTACTTAGTTCAGGGGCTGGCACCTCCTGTCGCTCATACTCAGGACCCTATCCCTAACTCCTGCCCCGAGACAAAGATCCAATGATAGTCTGGACATGTAAGATGACAATTCTTATGTAACAAGTAAAAGAAATTTTTTCTGGCCAGTTTTTATATATCAAAGACTTATTTTTTAATATTATAAAAATAAAAAAGATGTTTTAGTTCCTTCTTCAGAGTGAAATGCCTCCCAGGGGTGGCGGGATTATCCTTAATATGAAAATGTCTGTATCTTCAGCCCCCACGCCCTGCCTCTGGGTTCCATCAGCGTGTGTGTGTGTGTGTGTGTGTGTGTGTGTGTGTGTGTGTGTGTGTGTTCGAGGACACGCACAGCCCCTAGCCTGCGGTGGCCTCTCACAAGCTCTTGAGTGGTTCTAGGGTTGAGTCTGTCTCCTCGAGAAGAACTTTTTTCTGGCTAGCTTGGGCTCTCCTCCAGTGACTCTGAGTGAGGATTTTATGTGACTAGGAGGGGTGTCAGATTTATACGGGTGAAAGTCGGATGTTACTGTGAGTTTAAGGGGGCCTCAAGGGTGTGAGGCCCTTGGGGGAGACCACGGCTATCGGGAGGTTTGCCGTGAAGATAGGACCAGCTGTGTAGGGGGCTGGACTGCCCACAGCCCATGTCGTGTCCTAGTGAGGAGACAGACAGCAGGCTGCTCAGCTGAGCAGGTCCTCCCCATTTGGGCAACGATGGCCACTTGCTTCCACTTGCTCCAGGCAGAGAGGGAAATGACCCTTTTTGGGGGTCAGGCTTCTTTCTCTCCTAGGGCCTCAGTGCCCCACCCCACCCGTTATTCTATTTGATTTTGCTTTTAGAGACTGGGTCTCACTATGTAGTCTAGACTGGCCTCTTACTTGCAATCCTCCTGCCTCAGCTTCTGAGTGCTGGGATAACAAGTACAAGGCACCAGCTTAGTGATACTTCTTGGTTTCGGCCTCTCTCCCTTGGTTAAGCGCTTTTCAAGTACAATTGAGAGAAGCCCAATCGCGGTTGTTTGTTCATTTTAAATAGACTCTTGCCCCGTCCCGCCCCCCTCCCCCCACTGACCAGAAATCTTAATAGTGGGGAAATTTGTACAGGAGATAGGTAAGCGTTGTGCAAACAGAAGGTTTTACCTAATGCTCATTTCACTACTTCTCTATTAAGCCCAGGAAGGAGGAAAAAAAATGCCTGAAATAAAAGCCCCGCCCCCTCCTCTCTGAGTCACTTCTTAAGTGAATTGAACTCTCACTTTAGATCAGACACTGGTGAGTGGATGAGCTAGGTCAACGAGTCACACTGTGTGGTGACTGCGGATGCTGCTATGGTCTCCTTTGGGGAAACCTCTCCATCTTTGTCTACGAACTGAGCTGCTGGCCCTGAGCTGCAGTAGCTGAACAGTCCAACGGCACAGAAAGGCTGCAGTCACCAGCTCTTGCTAAAAACAGCCCTGAGCAGGAATGTCTGGGCAGCTAGGAAGCCCCTCAGCAACGTGTTACCCTCTAGAACCCTCCAGAACCAGGCAGATAAAACTGCCTCAAACAGAAGGCTGCGGGTGAGTGGGAACGGATGAGAGAAGTCATGTGCTTACAGATTGGGGACACTGAGTAAGTAGCCCCATGGGAGAGTCCAGGGACCCATCCTTTGCTGTATTCCAATATCGTGTCACAAGCATCTACTCTCCCTAAGTGTCTGTCTCCCGGCCCATAGAAGTGAGCCAAGGCCTTCATGATGGTTTCCAGGAATCTAGTGGCTTCTAGGACCCTCTGCGGAGGCTGAAGAGCCTCCAGAGAAGCCTGTTGCTATGGTGCTGTCAGAGCACATTGGCTGTGTGCTTGGAAAAGCAGTGGTATCTCCGGTCCTGTGCACACCTGCGAACCTGACCTCCGGACCTGTGAACATATGGTCACTCCATTACTACCTTTTATATACTGTAAATTTGAAAGAATAATCAATGCAGCGGAGAAATGTAAAACACGTTTCTGCAAGCGTTTGTTGAGGATGAACTGAATGCATTATAAGGTCCTTTTCTATGTGCTTTACGGAACAGGTAGCTTTAATAAAGTTGTTTGTAGGAGTTATACCTATGCTATGCCTTTGTGTCTTAGTTGTCCTGACAGGAGGGCATTTAATTTTTTTACCAGAAGGAAGGTGAGGTGCAGGAAGAAAGGGGAAGGGTGTGGAAGTCTTTCCTCCAAAGGTTCAACAGTCAGAATAAAGTTCGGTGGGATGTCTTGGTATAGGCTCCTACAACACACACATCACTAAGGGCTTGGGAGTAAGCTTTGCTGAAGGCCTGTAGGGATCCGGGCACAGACTTCCCACAAGCCATTGCTGGAACACTTGATGCTCCTTGGAGCGCTCATTCCAGGCACAGCCAGGCTTCGTGTGATCTCCATGGGGCGCAACAGGTCCGGATCTGTCCCTATGTGTCCTCTTTGAATTGGGACACTCATTGGGAAATCACAGATCATTTCTGTGCCTGGCTCAGGAGGGAAGCAGAGGGAGGGAGGTGTTGAACTTGAAATGTGCTGTGAGTGCGCATTTGAAAACGAGAGCATTGTGGGTAGGTGGCACCTCCTACCTCAGGTTCTCATTACATCTCAGTCCTAGCTGCTCTGAGAGCAGATAGAGGGAGTTCCCAGCATCAGCATCCAGGATTCTGCACATGCATGTGTCAAGCAGAGAGATCCTGAAATACTTCAGGAGAACCATGAGTGCCTGTTCTGCAGTGTACAAATTCATGAACATCTGCTTTCAAAGGTGCAGTGAAGTCTGCCCCTCTGGCAAGGACTCTATTTTGTAAACTTAGAAAATTTTCTATGCAACATCATTTTTAGTTTTTTTTATTATGCTTTTACTTGTGTTCAATTCCTGCTTGAAACTATGAGTTTTTGTTTTGTTTTTCCTCCTTCCTCTTCCTCTTCTTCCTTTTCCTCTTCCTCCCCTTCCTCTTCCTCCTTCTAAATGTTCACAAACATAAATACCAAGCATATAATAAAATTTGAGTAAGGGACATGCTTCTGGTCATTCAGCAAATGTTTCTTAAAATAATGTGGGTTGGTGGCTCTGCAGACACCATACTTACCATCCTCTGGGTACGAATGTGTAGGTCAGACTGGCTACATGCCACAGTTGAGCACATAACCCGGAGTAACCTTTTCTGGGGGCTTCGCCATCTCCAGTTTCCAGTTAGCATGTGCCATGCCTCACTCGGCCACCTCAGTGAAGACGAGAGTAGCCAACAATGGCTTTTTTGTCTTCCAGTTCAGAGCTCTGCAATGGAGCTTTTGAGTTTCTGTTTGGTAGGAAAGCTGACTGAGCCCAAAGATCACCATGGCCTTGGAAGCCTCTGTCCATGCCTAGACCCATGCCATGCCATCAAGGAGCCTGGTGTCTGTGGCCACCATCCTGTAGGATGAAGGTGCTAGACCTTTCAATGAGGAAGTCTGCTTGAAGACCCCAGTGTTGGATTCACAGCAACTTGGAATCTGTCCCTACGCTCTGCTCCTGGCCACCTCAGGCTCTTCCAAAGGCCAGATCATGCAGACAGTGTCTAACCTGCAGGAAGATGCTGTTCTCAAAGTTTATCTGGGTTTTAGTTGAGGAATTGAGAATGCACTTTCCGCCGGGCGGTGGTGGCGCAYGCCTGTAATCCCAGCACTCTGGGAGGCAGAGGCAGGCGGATTTCTGAGTTCAAGGCCAGCCTGGTCTACAGAGTGAGTTCCAGGACAGCCAGGGCTATACAGAGAAACCCTGTCTCGAAAAAAAAACCAAAAAAAAAAAAAAAAGAGAGAGAGAGAGAGAATGCACTTTCCCTCAGTAATCATGTCTCACCCTAGAAGCAGTTTCTCAGAACAGCCCCTCTGCTATAGATACATTCTGAATGCTTACATCAGCCCTCTGCCTCCACACACCCCATCTGATGGAGGCTAAAGCCAAGATGGTGGCGGTATTAGGAGCTGGGGCCTCTGGGAAATGCTTAGTGTGAAGGTAGAACTTTTCAGAATAGGGTTAGTGCACTTACAAAAGAGCCTTCCACCATGTGAGGACCCAGTGAGAAGGCACCATAATGAATCAGGAAGTAACATCTCCTCTTTTTTTGATCTTGGACTTTGTAGCCTCTAGAAGGGTGGGAAATTAATTCTTGTTTTTCATAAGTTTTTTTGGTGTGTGTGGGAATTTGTTATAGCAACCTGTATGGACTATGGCACTGTCTATAAGAGGGCTGTGACTGTGATATTGTCACAAAAAAGGAACTCAACTTCCAGTGGCATTTCTAGGGCAAAGTACAGCATTCCATGTCAGGGGTGTCAGGAGCATTTTCCCCCTATTTCCTAACAGCAGTTGAGGCTAAGGCATGTGACCCGAGGGCACAAGTAATCAGTGATCTAACCTCTCCTCTCAAAGTCAGCCCCTCAGGACAAATGCAAAGACAAACAGAAGCGTAGAGCCCTTCTAGGCCAGCCCCAGGAAACGTGGGCAATTTCTCTATCTGAGATTTTCTTTCTCCTGTTCTTGCTAAGACATTGGCCCCACCAAAAGGAGATTGCTCCCTGTTTTCCATTTTCCAGAAAGAAGGCTAGATTCAACTGTTTGCTGCCTGGGCACCCTCGAGAGGGCGGCAAGCACGGCCAGAAGGTAGCCGGTACTGCCTGCTGGCGGTCAGGCAAGCAGGCAGTGTTGGTGACAGACAGGGTGCTCCACGCGGGCAGTGAGCTCTCCTTGGAGCCTTCCAGATCTGGGAACCAGCAGTACCAGTTGAGCGGAGGCCTCCAGTGAATACAATCATGGGGTCAATGATTCCTGCTCCCACCCCAGACCCACTGAGTCAGAATCTTCTCCAGGACCTCCTAGTTTTGAACTTTAAGCAACTTCCTCGTGGCTCACTGTTCCTCTGGCCACTGAGGGAGGCCGGAAGGCTAGTTGGCCTCTCTGCTTTAGTCTAAATGTGTGTGTGCTGCTTGGGTATCACCTCCAGGCCTGGGACGTCCATTGATCAGTTGTTCCTTCTTAGAGCCTAGGCTGGACACTGCAGTGCCTCATTCCCTAGGCAAATCACTCAGTACTTGGCCACAATTTTGAACCTGGACCTTTGAGTCATGCAGCGTCCCTGGGGACAACTTCCAGGGGACAGGAAGTGACATTTCACTCCATTTTTGCAGCAGCAGGCCTTTAGAAGGCTCAGAGCTTCATGCATGAGCACAGTAAGCAAAGCTGTCTCAGGGACTTTATCACCTGGTTTCCCAGGTGCTGGAGCATCCCACAGCCTCTGTGGGGTCACCAGATTGTTTGAGAGTTTAGCTGGGGTTTCTTCTTGCTCACTGCATCCCTGGGGCTGGGCATGGCCCCAGGCATGATGAGTGGTGAGCTCACTTATAGGACGAGGGTGGGCACAGCTCTTCAGAGTACTGACTTGGCATCTTGGGTAGGGTCCAGGTGCTTTCCATAGCTGTTTACAACTGAAGGAGAGGGCTATGGCTAGCCTTCAATCCTGAACAGAAAGAAGCACAGACTCACTTCTTCCCAAGGCTGTCCCCCCTTCCCAAAGCTATCACTCCCCTGCTGTAAATGGCTCCCTGCTGATCTGAGAAAGCTGCTGACAGACACAGACAGTCTTAGTCCTTTCAGGGACAAGCACTGGAGGAGACAAGCTTGAGTTCTTTGGATGAGAGTGACAGAGCAGCTTCAGAAACTGCTCCAGCAAAAAGAACAGTGCCTCTTTTCAGCTGTTGCTCACCGGTCAGGGTTATCGCCTGTTTCCCAAGGCCTAAGTGCTTCCCAGCAGCTGATTCATCTCGGGGAGGAGAGGAAAGCAGTGGGCTGCCTGCAGGGCAAGCCTCTTCACTGGGCTGAGAGAAAGACTGCAGAACCACCTTCCCGCCCCCACAGGACCTCCCACTCCCAAGTTCAAGATGACTCCAATACAATAGAAGCTGGAGTTGCTAGGCAGGCAGCTAACAGGCCCAGTTGCTCATGGCACTTTCCCAAGCCCCTGCTTTCCTCACTAGCTCGTAACCGTGGAGTCCGGCTACAGCTTGTTTCCCCCAAAGCGGATGGCTTTGCAAGTACTCAGCCACTAAGGGGCAAATTCCACTTATCAACCGGGGAATTCTGGGAGCCAGATGGCCACCAACACACTACCTTTGGCCACTTTCATGAAGCCATAGTACCAGGGTAAGGCCAGCTGGTCTGTCCATGTCTGGGCGCTGCCTTCAGCCTGGAGATCCACCTTCTGAGAAGGTCACTCATGACAGAGAATGACATGGCCAGTCAGGTCTTGACCGTTGTGTACACAGCTGAGGCCACTAAGATCATTCAGACTGAAAGAGTTATAAGACTGAGGTGGTAGAATCATCTTATTTTATGTCTTCCAAAGATGACAACTCTTAGGTTAACGCCAAAGCTGTGTGTCCTCTCCCTAGGTGAGAGAACTCTGTGTCCCTTCTATCGGAATGTTCCCAGCCTTGTAGGACTGCCCCCGACTCAATCTAGAAGTTCCAGAAGGCCATTTTTCATGTGCAAGGGACGCATCCTGGGAAGGACGGCGGCACCTTCTCATGTGTTGGGAAGATGCTCCTGATGGCCATTGCCAGCGCATCACCTCACGGCGCTGCCTGCTCTCGCCAGCATCCCGCTCTCGCCAGCATCCTGCTCTCGCCAGCATCGGCTCCTGCGAGCATTGCCATTTAGCTGCATGGCCTTGGCAAACTGCGCCGGGCTTCTCTGGCTGAGAACCACAGATGGCTGCCCCTCAGAGCAGCTCCCCAGCACATGACTGTCTTGAAGCAGGATCATCACTGGTACCAGGTCAGAGCCCAGATATGACACCCATATTGGGACAATAGGGGATGAGTGAGTCAGGCTCCAGCTATGCCCGCTGGATGGAAAATTTTCGAGAGACCTCCATGTGGCAGGCAGAAGGGCCAGCAAACTTCATAACTGCCCCATGACTGCACCCTCGATGGCATCCCTATCTGGCTGAGACCTTGGGCAGGTCACTGACCTGAAATACATTTTATTTTTGTTTCCTCCTCCAGTGGAGAATTCAAGGCAGAGTATCTCACCTGACGGTACCTAATAGCCAGGTCATGCTGCATTTATCAGATCTATAAAAATACATTTGCTTCTAAAGCCCATGATCTCATCCTAGAGGTCAAAGTCTTCAGGAGACTTCCTCCTAGTCAGATCTCCTGGAGTCCCTCTCTCCTGGGCAATGTTTGCCCAACATTTATAAGGTGCCCTCTATATAGCAGCGAGCACTGTGCCAGTGCCAGGAAAGGTCAAAGGTCAAAGTGTGTCCAGAGATCAAGTTCAAGTCAGCAAGTTCATTAGGATCATGAGAAATGAGGAGGCCTCGTGTCTGGGGCCCTGCACGTCATCCCAGGGTCACCTGCTTTCTCGTGGCTCTGCACTGTGTGCCCTCTGCCAATGTTGAACCTGCGTGCCCTGCTGCAAGCAAGTCAAGACACAGGGAGAAAGACGTTAGGGCCACTGGCAAAGAGGAAGGCCATCCTGAGCAAGGACTCATGAGATTCCCCTCTCATTTCATACTGCTTAGGCCTGTGCCAGTTGAATGTCTTCTTTAGACAGGTTTTCTCAGTGTCCAGCGATGGTCAGGCTCAAGGGCCACCAAAGTCCCCCACCCTGGGCAGGGTTCTTGGGTGCTATGGGCAGCTCTTGTAAGAGTGTTAGGGATGTCGAGTGCGTCCTCTTTACTTCTTCATGTTTCATGTCACCGTGACAACCATGTCACCATGTCACCTAAGGTACAAAGATCTCTCCCCTCTCCCAGCCTTTGCGCTAAGCTAGAGAACCTGGCCATTGGAGACAAATGCATCTGGCCAAATCCCAACTTCGCAGTTTACTAATGGGATTATTATTTAAGTTTCTCGTGTATAAAATAAGAAAGGCCACACTCACCTCTTGAGCAATTAATACACTCGGAAACGTTCTGGAACACAAAAGCTGTTGAGTTGGTGGTGACTTGGCTGTCCGGGAAGTCTGTCCTCTGACGATTCACTGAGTGCGTTGTGACTAGCCGGGGTTCAGCACGCTGACAAGGACACCCTGAAGAAAAGCCGTGGAGGCTAAATGGCTTCTGCTACTCTTTCACAAATGAGAAACTCTCCTCAGATAAAAGGACTCTGGCTTGGCATCTACTTCCAGAGAATTTCCAGAGAAATTCCAAGGTCTAAGAGCAAATTTGAGCAGAGCAAACCACGGCTTCTCGTGTGTGGCTACCCACACATGATGCATGCTTTCAGTGACCCATCTTTAAAGTTCAGAGGCCACATCCTAGAGGCTTTACTTTCCTCCAGTGGCCCATGCCTCAAGCCTGGGTCATATCTGCCCCATCCATGTAGACTCCTCCTGCCAGTGTGTCCCATGGGCCCAGCAAATCACTTCAGCCACTGGCTAGTTCTTGAGTATAGGTGGTCCAGGGTCAGCCGATCAGCCTGGGTCCCCTGCTGATCAGCAGGCTTCCTGCCAACTCAGGGTGGGGCTGAGTTACTAAGCCACTCTCTTATTTCCCTTTACGCTCCAGCAGTCCCCAGGTTGGGGATATGGCTGGTCCCTTGTCTATGTCACTTAGAGTACAGCAGGGAGAAGGGAGCTCATTTCGAAGGGGCTTTGATCTTGAATGATATGTGTCTTTGACCACTTGGCCTTCTTTCCAAGAACAAACTGGGACTGTTGCTTTGTTATAGATTTAACACCCGTGGGGGAAGAAGACTGCTGACTTGTTTCCTTTTCATTCTTCTGGTTGCTAAATAGACCTTCTCCAGAGAATTCTTCCAGACAATTGCATCTCTGGCTAGCCACAAATAGAACTACTGACATGTCTGTCTCACCCGGGGTCAGTAAAGGACTTAGAAAGAATGCACACACTAGCTAGCCTGTGCTAGCAGGCATTCCCAAGTACAGCAGCCAGCAGCCCAGTCTCTGCCCCTGATGTTGATAAAGCCAAAACTGGCATAAGGGGTAGCAGGGGAGATGGCACACTGGGTAACGTGCTTGCTGGACAAGCATGAAGACCAGCGTTCAGATCCCCAGGACCCATATACAAAACCAAGCGAGTGAGGCAGGTCTGTGCCCTCAGTTCTGGAGGGATAAAGACGGGAAGATCCTGAGGTATAGGCAGTGTATAGCTGTCAGTGCAGCCGGGTGATGATCTAGACTTGGAGAGAGATCCTGTTCTCCAAAATAAGATGGACAGGATAGGGGGTGATATAGACTTTTGATCTCCATATGCATGTACACAAGAACCTGCAGTACACACACACACACACACACACACACACAGAGGACACACACACAAACACACACACGCAGACACATACACACAGACATACACACAGACACACGCACACAGACACACACACACAGAGACACACACATAGACACACACATGCAGACACATACACACGCATACACAGAGAGACACACACAGACACACACATGCAGACACACATGCAGACACATACACACAGAGACACACACAGAGACATACACACACACAGAGACATACACACACACAGAGACACACACACACAGAGGACACACACACAGAGGACACACACAGACACACACACGCAGACACATACACACAGACACACACACAGACACACACACACAGACACACACAGACACACACACAGACACACACATGCAGACACACAGAGCAGACACATACACACACAGACACACACATACACAGAGAGACACATATAGACACACACATACAGACACACACACAGACACATACACACAGAGACACACACAGAGAGATACACACACACATGCAGACACACAGAGCAGACACATACACACACAGACACACACACACAGAGACACACACAGACACACACATGCAGACACACACACAGGCACATACACTCAGACACACACACAGACACACACACAGAGACACACACAGAGACACACACAGAGAGATACACACACATGCAGACACACAGAGCAGACACATACACACACACAGACACACACACACAGAGACACACACAGACACACACATGCAGACACACACACAGGCACATACACTCAGACACACACACAGAGACACACACAGAGACACACACAGAGACACACACAGACACACACATGCAGACACACACCCGCAGACACATACACACAGACACACACACACTGTGCCCGTCTATGGTGTCAGAAGCTACTCTTTGAAGGGTAAGTAGTCATGTGGAAAGGATAGGTAGAAAGGGGCTTCTGTGATCTGGGAATGTTCTGTGCTGATTCCATGGGCGTTTATAGGTTCTAAAAAATTATTTTGATTTATACAATTTCATATATATTGTTATTTAATAATAATAACAACAATGACACAATAGCATCTGATTCACGAAGGACCTGGGCTACTAGGAAGAGGAATCCATTTGGAAGCCCGCTTCTCTGAGGACTTATTGTTCCACCTCATCTGCTAGAAAAGGACGGTCATAAACTTTGGCCAGGGCCCACGCTGATACCTGTGCAATTCTCCTGTCAGCAGCTTTATGGACCTGCGGTCCCAGCAAACTGTTGACATCAGCATGGTCTGCCCACACAGGGCAAGGGTTCTGGATCGGCTGCAGATAGAGCCAGTGAACAGGCTGTGGGAAAGATGGTCCCTTCAATCCCTTCTTCTGCCTCAGTGCCACGGTGACATCATATCCTCCAACCAAGATCCCTCCCACTGCAGCCTGGGTCCTGCTCTCACCTGTCCAGAGACGGTGAGCTCACCTGAGTTTTGAGGCCGTTGTCCTGGAAAGAGAAAAACATTCAACAACACTGTGACAGCAGGACAGAGCCTCCCCACCCACTAGGAGACCTGCCCCTTGGACTGCACACAGGCACAGGACACTACTTCAGACGGGGTACCCGTGGGCTAAGACAAACACAGCCAAGCCCTGCAAAACAAATGAGAGGGAACACTGTCTTGAGAGTTTGGAAGCCGGAGCTTTGGCAGAGCCTGGGACAGGAAGGTGCAGCGGGAGGCTAGAGCAAACCTCTCTTCCTCTCCTGGGTGTGAGGGTGTCTGGCTGAGCTTTCTCGCCCTCTAAAGCTTCAAGATTCTAACCCCTCAGGTGGGGAATTGAGTGACGTCATTCCTAAGACCTCTCCAAAAGACAGAGTAAAATTACTGTTGCCCCGAGAAGCTCGGGGGTCTCGGGTTCACTGGTTGGAATGGGGTGGCCTTGTTTGGGGTGATGTCATGGCAGCAGAGGATAAAGCTGACAGCAGTGTACAATTGTGACCAGGTTGTGCAAAGCCCTTCCAAGCGGGTATTACTGAGTTTTTACCCTTTACCTCTAATCTCCACTCCCATTCTTTCCCTGGCCCGCACCAACTATAAAGTATTTGATGGCTGTTCTTGAACTTGTGATCCTCCTGCCTCTGCCTCCTAAGTGTTGGAATTAGAGGAATAGGCCACTACACCTGACTCAGCTGCGTGAACTCAAAAAATACCCCAAACTGTACGGCTTACTTTCAAGGCTATTGTCTATTTGGGACATAGAGATGCCTGCTCATTGTTACCCATAACACTCACAAGTTCAAGGCCAACTTAGACAAGCTAGGAGTCTGGGTCCAAAAAGAACCCTAGGAGACTTCTATAGATGGTAGGGCGATGCAAAGCTACTCTGCTCCTTCTCTTTGCACGTCTCTATGGTCTTTCTGTTTGCCGTGTGCACAATCCGCTTGTTAACTCTTACTGACGCTGGGTCCCTTTGAATGTGACTATCCCAATGCTTCCTACCCATCCTCCGACAGCTAGATATCTTTGTTCCCAGAGACCACACCAGGACACACAGGCCCGCAGTGAACGTAACCACACTTTTCTCCTAGAACCTTCGAGGGAGGTCCTCATTAAGTAAGAATCCCATTCTTTGTCACCGAGCACTGCCAGATAGCCTGGGGTCAGCAGCGGCTGAAGCAGCTGTGGCTGGCAGAGCCAGGCAAAGGGCTTGCAGAGGAACAAGAGCTATTGTCTGGCTGCTAGGTTCTTTGAGAAAGGTCTGTGTTTTAATTGGTTAGCCTTTACTTTAAGAGCCACGGTCCCCTTAAGCCATGCAATGGTCTATAAACAGATGTGATTCCAAGTTACAATTTCACTGCTGTCTCCCCTCCTAGACTGAGCCCCTCTGGGGCTGGCCTAGTGTTTTCCCACAGATGAGTTACACTGTGCGTCAGACAAAGCCAGTGCAGCCACCTATCAGGGAGTGCGCTTGAGCTGGGAGGGACAAATCAGAAGCAGCAACAGGGTCGGCAGGGGTGATATCGTACAGGGCAAGAATGGCCAAGCAGTGGCATTGAGGGGCTCTCTCAGAAGCTGGCCCGACACAGGCAGGAGGGAGAGTGACCTGTCCCTGGGTTATCCCAGGTCTGCCTCCGATCCGCGGGTGCAACTAAGAACCGTTCTGAGCTAAGTCCTGCAGCTAATCTAGACCCTTCCTCTCCTCCCTTCTCTCTGTTCTCTTGCACTGAGCATTATTGTCAAGCCAGCCATGAGCCTGCAGACTACAGGAGCTCTGCAGGGATCCCTGCACAGCAGGTGAGGGACAGGCCAGTAAAACATGGCGCAAGGAGGGTTAAGAGACAGAAACCAGCCGGGCCTGATGCCACAGGCGTTAACCCCAGCACTCAGGAGGCAGAGGCATGTGGATCGCTGTGAATTCGAGGCCAGGCTAGTCTACAGAGTGAGTTCCAGGATATTCAGGGCTACACACACACACACACACACACACACACACACAGAGAGAGAGAGAGAGAGAGAGAGAGAGAGAGAGAGAGAGAGAGAGAAGAGTGCTAATTTGGGCAGAGAGGAGGTCAAGTCATCTACACACAGGGGGCTGCTAGGTTAGGGCTGAGCCTGTCAGAAAGGTAATAGGTGACAGGGGCTTTGAGCGACACAGCCTCAAATGCCTCTGGACTGTGAAGCCAAGACACAGGGTAGAGAGAAGGGAGGTAACACTGCCCCTGGAAAGGGTAAGAAGGAACGCGAGGGTCAGAAGAATCACACGGCTGTGTCCTGGGGCAGGAGCTCACTGAATGGGAGCTGCAGAGTGACCACAAGCCAGTCCCTTCACCTTCGGGGATGGTCTGAGGTCCTGATGAGCGGAGAGAGCTGGCTGGGTGTGTGGGGCTCTGCCTCAGCATGGGGAGTGGAGACTGCTGAGGTGGCTGCACAGGAAGTCCTAGAGGCCGAGTGTGGGGAGGGGGCGGTGTCGGTGGCTGTCAGAGGGGAGACGGGCTGCGTCCTGGACCTCAGAGTCAGTTCTTCATGCTCACTCATAGAAGGGTGTAGAAATGCATACCCTGGGGGTGAACTGAGAATTGACACATCTGAGGTGACTGATAGGGACTGCTGAGAAACAGCTGTGTGAGTCAGAGAGGTGCCTTTCTGACCAGATAGGGGGGTCTCCAGACCCAGAAAACAACAGTGCTGTCCAGAATTGAAAGGAGGTCCCTGGACAGGGGCCCGGTCTTGCCGAGAGGACAGAGGACATAGCTCCACCTCATCTAGTCTCGGAGAAGACCCCGTGGCCTCCCCCATACCCTGAGGACAGAGGCTGTCACACGTGCTAGACACAGACCCAGGCCTGCTCCTTTCTCTGTGAGCTTGACAGCCGCAGGGCCTCACTGCAACTCTGCACAAAGGCCCTGGTAGAGCTGAAACTGTGAGTTCAGCCTCACAGGAAAGAGTAGAAGCGAGAAGGCCCATCTGGACACCGCCGTGTGCCCGGCGCTCCAGCAATTATCCTCCTGTTGGCTTCCACCTTCCTCAGCTGCAATCTCTTTCTTCTCCACCCTTCACCAAACTGGCCTTTCAGGCTCCGTGGCCCAGGTGAGAGTGGTGGAGGGTGCCCGGCCTGCAGCTGTGTGGTCCTCCCCCTCAGTCAGCTTGGATTTGTTTGTTCCGATTGAATCTCTCCTCTGTCCCTGACCAGCAGGTTCCTTGACCAGGTGGCCAGGTGGCCGAGTTGCAAATCTGTGTTGCTTCTGCTGGCCCCACATCCTCGCCCCTCCCCCATCCCCACAGCATCCAGGAGCTGAATCCCCTGAGGCTCCATCGTGGAAAGGCCCTGGAGTCTGTGTGATCCCTGAAACCATACCTGACCAGGAAACGCAGACTCTAGCCAGCTTCCTGGCAGGAGAACTAACTCCTGCTCAGGACTGGTGCCAAAAGCTGGGAATGAGGCTCTGTGGGTAGAGGGCTGGCCCAGCCGGTACCAAGTCCTGGGTTTGGCCCCCAGCACCAGATAAACCAGGCGTGGTGATGTGTCCCTATAATCCCAGGACTCAGGGTGTGGGGGTAGGAAAGCCAGAAGTTCCAGGTCATTCTTAAGTTACACAGCAGCTTCAAGGCCAGCCTGGGCTACATAAACTCATTAAAAGGACGGAAAGAAGGAAGTGGGGGAGGAAGAGAGGGAGGGAGGGAGAAGGGAGAAAAGGAAAAGGGATGAGAAGGAGGGAGGGAGGGAAGGAGGGCTCCCTTTGAAGTCAGCCTTCACTAATCCCTCAGCGCTTACCCTTCTGCGGCCTCCTCCACCACAGGGAGCCCTTCCTGAAGGAAGTCTCAGTATGCCAGACACCTGTGGGAACAGGAATGGGGACATTTTCAGACCAATTTGGTATCTGTGAGGCGAAAGTAGAGATGCCAAGAGCATTGGGAGTCTATGTTGTTAAATAAAGCTGTGACAAATTCTGTTGGTTTCTCTCAAAAGTCACTTACTCCTCTGTCCTCTGTGGGCCTCGCTTTCTCTTCCCCCTTCTTCCTCTCCCACTTCCTACCTTTCCTGGGAGGGAGGGAAGGAGGGAGGGAGGGCCTCAATGAGGAGTCTCTGAGGGAGAGGGATACAAATCACAGCAAAAGTGCCTCAGGGAAGCCTCCTGAGTTTCTGGGAGCTGCCTCTTCACCTTGTGCTGTCAGGGGAACGCTGCTGCAGGCCATTTAGATGCTAAACACTGGCCCGTGTCACTGAGGGTGCAGGCCTGGGAAAATGGACTATTCAAAAGGAGGTTGTTGGTTAGAGGGGCAGCGGGTGACCATGGGAGCAGAGAGCTATGTGTTCCCTCGGCTGACAAAACCTTTGACCTCATTCCTTAGCGGTCTAATATCTGAAGCTCAGCCCGTCTTCTGTGTCTGCATCTGCGCCATTTTACCATGAGTAAGCCAGACTGTTGAATTCCCGGGTCTATCTGAAGCTCGATCAGAACAGGAAGAAAGAAGGAGGACAGGGAAGCAGCCAGATAAGGAGGCGAGACGGCAACGCCATTTTGAATTCTCAGGGAGACTTTAAATGTATATATGTGTATATTCCATTTGTATTTCGAGGCTAGCGCCTGTCTACACTGCACAAGATCAAGTCACGGACACTGAAGACCACACCTCCAAATCAAACTAACCCTGAGGGCACCACCATCTTAGGTTCGCTGGTAGGCATGTCTTGGGCTCTTTGTACAAACCCGCAGATCACACATGTAGACCATTTGGCACAGTGTTCACCCATCTGGCTCGGCCACAGTTAGATTTCTCAACAGGGCCTCCCGGATGGTCAAGGAGAACTTGAAGGCCTACCGGGCTCTACAGCAAATGAGTAACTCAGCAGTTCTTCCGGCCTGAGGCAGATGACGTAACCTCTCTGTGTGCCAAAGGTAGGAGAGATGAGTCACAGCCACCCTCCTTGTTTGTCTACTCTGTCACTACTTGGTCTGCTTCAGTCCAAGGCCAGAGGTTTGGCTATTGTCTCAAGTTTGGCAAAGTCATAGAAAGGGCACTTAATAGAGCTCGTCAGTCAACCAACAGCTGGCCTGCACTGAGGTCCTCTTGGGTGTCAGCTACAGCTCTGGCATGAAGGTGTAATGGGATGGAAGAGACAGTCGCAAGGCTGTCTTGCTAGTGGGTGTGTGGGCAGGGGGAGAGGAGATTAATCACGCATGCGCTTTGAGGCTGAAATGAGTCCAGCGATTCAATAGGCCTTTAAAGGGATGACCCAGGACACTAGCCAAGAACTAATCATGGGACATGATATACAACATCTCTTTGCCTGGGCATCCCTTTCCTCCCTGTGCAACGAGAACGTTGGGTCAGGTCACCTTGAACCTTCTTCTATAGAGAGAAAGTAAGGAAAAGCTTCAAACATGGTGTTCTGTGATTGTTTCTGCCAGAGACTTTCCCCCATGACTAGAGCTTCTAGTAAGAAGTGACTTTGATAAAACAAACAAACAAAAACAACTTCATCCATTGATGACAGGAACTCTCATCAGTGAAGAAAAAAACAAGCAGAAGAGGAGCCCAGGCACCAAACCTACACCGTGAACTCTCCAAGTGGCTGCATGCCCCCTCTGCCCTCTGTCTTGTCAGAAACCCTGGGTGGGAGGCAGAACTGGTAGTCTGGGCAGTGGAACGCAGGCTGGGGCAGAGCCTGGAGAACTGGGAGCAAAGGGTCAGAAGGCCCTGGAAAAAAGGACTTCAAAAGCTTTGAGGGTCCCGGGGAGCCAGAGTGCCTCAGGCTGCCGAGGCTCCCAAGCCACTTGCCACATTCTAATGCCACCAAAGCAAAGCCCTTAGCATGGCTCCGCCACAATCCAAGGAGCAGATCTGGTTTTGCTGGGTGCTCTCAGGAGCAGCCCAAAGGAGAGCCAGGTTCAGCCACACCAAGAAAATCTTGCTTGGCCAAAAGGACCCGTTTAGGTCTTGAGAGCCAGAGATGGGAGGAAGGAGTGGAGAGTCTCCACCTTCCCTCCTGGAACACACAGTGACTAATAGAATTTCTTTTTCTTCTCATAATTCACGTGCTGCTTAGGAAGAGGGGCCCCATGGCTGGGGTCTGGCATTGTGACCTTTGTCAACTTCAACAAGTATAAGACCGGGCGGTTCATCCTGGTTATGCTCCCCCTCCTGAGCCCCACAGGAGTGATGTCCAGCTGAGGAAGTGACAGTGCCTCGTGCCCAGTGCCCTTTCACTTGAGGGGAAAAAGGAAGCCACCCCGGGAACTTTGGCTCCCATCTGATTCATGCTCATTCACAACACAACGGCTGAGCGACAGTGAGTAAGTCATCCGTGAGCTAAGGCAAGCCAATCAAACAAGCTCGCGGCTGCGAGGGGGGGGGGGGCCATGACTTTGTAAGGAGCTGGGCCGTGAACCGTGAGCCACAAAGACGCCTTGAGGGAGTGGCCTGCTTCAGGGTTTTGATAAAGATTAGCTAA
The DNA here is from genome assembly GCA_002335545.1 of Apodemus speciosus. Lineage (NCBI taxonomy): Eukaryota > Metazoa > Chordata > Mammalia > Rodentia > Muridae > Apodemus > Apodemus speciosus. The sequence continues at coordinate 1,629,502 of BDUI01000004.1, forward strand.
TACTAAGGTCAATAGTAAGCCACACTATGATTGTGTGCTGGCCATGTGACCAGTCTGAGGAATGGAACTGCAGTGGAAGGGGCCTGAGAAGTCCCCGGGCAGGCACTCGGCTGGCCGGTCGGTCCCCTGGCTGAGGGACTCAGGAGGCCAGGGAGTTAGGCRCTGGCGCCAGCTGTGGCAGACCGGGAAACAGGCGTTTTTTCTGTTTCAGAGAGCACAAAGAGAGGCTTTTTTTTTTTTTTTTTGAATTATGGAAAGGACTAGACAGTTCTCGGACTCACCTCATTAAGATTTAAGAATGGTTAAAGAAACTTCTCCCTGGGCTTATTTATAGAGAGGACCGGAATGATCATTCTGTAGTTAAAAGAGATTCTTGGGGGATTTTGACCTGAGACCCTACACCTGGCAATGTGCAGGTGCCGGTGACAACTGTGCTCCAAGGAGCCCTAAAAACATCTGTATGAGTCATGCATTGATACATTCACCAGGAAAGTGAGAAAAGGGGGCTCTTAGCTGAGTTGGCATGGCCTCCACTCTAACTTCGTTTCTCAGCGTTACAGCCTAGAGCTGTGCTCTCGCTCAGCCCCAGTGAGCGCTGCCCACGCCATGCTTGGCCCGCCAGACCACTCTGACTTTCTTATTTTTAATTTCTTGTTTGTTTTCTGAGGTAGGATCTTGTTATGTAGCCCAGGCTGACCTTAAACTCAGGATCCTCCTGCCTCAGCTCCAGAGTGCTGGAATATTGAGCACATGCCCGACTCCACATGAAGCCCGACTCCTGCTTTTAAAGGCTCAGTATAACTTCCTACGGGTTTGGGGGTTTGGCTCGTTTTCAAGAGCCACCATTTCAAGGTTGAGCCCAAGGAAGGTCAAGTTGTACAGCATCCCGTTTCTGAGAGTGGGATTAGCAATCACGGTCTCTGGAACATCCCTCTCCTTGGAGGGAGGTAGATGACATGACCAGTGCCAACCTCGGAGGAGCCGGAGAATGTCCCTGGGAGAGGTGTGGTTCCGGAAGTCTAAATGTGCTGTGGTTCAAGTGTGTCCTGCAAGGTTCACACTCTGCAAAAGCATTCTCAGTGTGACCCAGCAGACTTGGAAGCAGACCTTTTCAGAGAGACAAGGTCTTGGGCTGTGCCCGTCCATGGAACTCAGGAGTTCCTGGTGAAAAGATGAATCGATCCCTTTCCCTAGGCCTCAATTCTCCCTTCTATGTTCAATCTTGGAATGGAGCATTGAGAAGTTCTTTTCCTGATGCCAAGCTGGTAAGCTTGTCCTTCCAGCCTTCATTACTGTAGAAAACAAGTCTCTGTTTGTATCGGCTCTCCCGCCTGTGGGGGTCGGCTCTCCCGCCTGTGGGGGTCGGCTCTCCCGCCTGTGGGGGTCTGCTTCAGTGACACGAATACAGAAACTGATGGCCACCCCTCCTTGTTCTCCTGTTCTGAATCGTCAGGCCCTTCCATGAGTCTTAGCTAGGAGTTGCAAAGTGCTCTACCCTCTGAAGATGCACATACTGGGGACTTGTTAGCACGCATGACGCCCTGGGCCTGATGCTTAGCATTGCATACATGAGGGTATATGCCTGTAATCTCAGCATTTGGTAGGTAGACATTAAGGATATGAAGTTCAGTGCCATCCTAGGCTATGTAGTAAGTCTGAGACCAGTCCGCCTACATGAGACCCTGTCTCAGACAAAAAGAACCAACTATATCTTATTTACATGTATGTGTGTATACATGTGTGTATATATAAATACATGTTTGTGCTTGGGCAGCAGCTCAGCAGCAGAGTGCTTGCAAAGCATGTCCAAGATTCTGAGTGCAACCTAGCATTGAAAACACACACATGTGCATGTGCAAACACATACACACACACACACACACACACACACACGATACATAGATACATACACACAGAAACACAAAGACACATAGACACAGACACACATACAGAGACACATAGATACACACAGAGACACAAAGACACCCACATGTGCAGAGAAAGAGTGGGAGAGAGAGGGAGAGGAGAGAGAGGGAGAGAAGAGAGAAGAAGAGAGAAAGAGGGAGAGAGCGAGAAAGGAAGAGGAGAGAGAGAAAATAATGTTTAACTAGAAAAAAGCCTTAAATCTCGCTACCCTTTCCCTCCTGTACCCTCCCCAATCTCTAGTGACCAAGTCTACATTAGTTAGCTCTGGGCAGTCACGTGTGAGAAATGATGTGGCCCTCGTCCTTGACATCTGTCGCATTTTACTGACCACAGCATCCTACGGTTGCATCCATTTTACTGCAAACGCCTGGGTTGTGTCTGTCTTTCCAGCTTCCTAATGCTCCGTGGTATATTCATACCGCTGTTTCTTCTGTCAAGAGACACCTAGGAGGAGTACAGCCTGTGAAGGTTTAAGGCGACTCCCTGTGATGCCCCTGAGTATGCTAGCCCTGCCTCGGTGAGGCTCATTCTGTCACTCGCTGCTTAAACTCTTAATTCTATTTATCACATCACCAGCCTGCATTATATCCTGGGCTAATGAGGTCTTTCTTTACAATTTTAAATGTAACAGCCTCTCTTGGACCTTTTCTAGACCCAAGGTCCCCCTCTCTTGTCTGCTCTGGCTGATTCTCATCTAAATGCATCTAAATGTCACCCGTCTGGTCTCCTTCAATGTGACTCTTTGTGTCAATAAGATGTCAAGGCAGCCCCCTATTGTGACATTTGAGTGAGTCTCTGGTTAATAAGACGCTCATGTCAGAATCGGTGATTTGTTGAGAACCAGCTGGGTATAGAGCTTTAATAAAAACCCTTCTATTCTCTGGGTTCCTTGAGGTAATCGGAAGGGAGCGACCCAGCAGGGTTACTCTTCCCCAGGGAAGGCTGGGTCACTTCTGCAGCGTGTGAGGCAGAAAGGGCAAGTGCTTGTGTGGACGCATGCGCACCTAGCTTCAGCCAGTATTCTGTAACTTTGATATGTCTCCTTTGTCCCAGAACTTGACATCAAATCCATGCCTCTGACTCAGGACAAATTCCCACATGTCCAGAGCTGCAGTTCCCAGGCACACTGGGCTGGAGGGCCTGGGCCTCCACAGCGTGAACTGAGAAGTGGCATTTGTTTTCCTCTGTCTGGAAGGCACGTCTGGCCTGTGCGGGTGAAGAAGCGAGTGCTGCGGTCTCCTTCTGTCTGCCTTCTCCTCAGAGCCTGAGTCCTCCTCAGCCATCTGAGCCGACCTGCACCGGCCAGTCCGTCTAGATGGACATTTCTAGGGAATGGTAGACTCTCCAGTGAAGCCTGACCTTAGGAAGATTCAAAGGTAGGGCTTTAGACTTGAAATAGGAAGCGTGCGCGCGTGTGTGTGTGTGTGTGTGTGTGTGTGTGTGTGTGTGTGTACTTAGGCTCATGGAGGTCAGGGGTCAACATTAAGTGTCTTTCTTAATCACCCTCTGCCTTTGTTTCTAAGTTAGGGTTTGTCACTAAGCCTGGAGCTCACCAATCCCATTAGACTCTCTGGCCAAACCCGAGGGACTCTCTGGGCTCCACCTCCCAAGGGTTGGGATTGCAGGTGTTCAGCTGTCTGTCTGTCTGCCTGTCTGTCTGTCTGTCTGTTTGCTTGCTTATTTGTTTGTTTTTAAGTGGGTGATGGAGTCAAACATGGTCCTTGTGTTTTCCCAGCAAACACTTACCAACGGAGCCATCTCTCTCCAGCCCTACGAATTTGTTTCCTGGTTCCTCTACAGCATCAAACTTTTACACTCCTACCAAAACACAAACACAAACAAACAAGCAAACCCCAAAATGCTAACATCAAGGTGGCAAAATCTAGGGCTGTGGGTTGAATTGCATCACCTCAAAATGTACATGTTCAAGACCTTCGAGCCTGACCCGATTTGGAGCTGGGTCGCTACTGGCGGCGTTAGTTGAGAGCACGCTGGAAGAAGGTAGCTCCCACATTCAATATGACTTTAGACCTTATAAAAAGGGAAAGTGAGAGCAAGTCTTCCACACACGGGAAGATGGGCAGAGCTTGGCCGCGCATCTACAAGTCCAGCCCACGGTCACCAGCGACCGCCAGAAACTGGGAGCAGTAGATCCTCCCTCCCAGCCGCTGAGGAAGCGGCCCTGCCAGCCCCTCGCCCTCAGCTACAGGGAGGTATTACACTCACTCTGCTCTGTTGTTTTGGAGTCTGGAATTGACTAAGTTGCCCCGTTTGTCCTGAAATTCCTGGGTTCTAGCGATCCTCCTGCCTCGGCTTCCTGAGTAGCAGAGGCAGCAGGTCACACGACCACACCTAGGCATCTGAGTGAGCTTGTGGTGAAGATGGAAACCAGAATCTCACCAGTGCTGAGAAGGCTCTCTGCCTCCGAGCCATGGCTTCAGTCCTGCATTTTCCCTGTTTAGACCACAGGGCCCATGTTACTTACTAACTGCAAACTTGACTTCAAACTTCTCGGAGCCGCTGTGTGTTGTTGACTCCACGTATGGAGGACACTGTAAATTGGCCACCGGGATGCTTTTCCATAGGACACTCAAAGCAGCGCATCCTGGGATCTTTGGACACACCTGTTGGAAAGAGGGGACGCTGTCTCAAAGCCACAGCCTGGGCTGAGTGCACGGCTCTGTGGTCCGGTGCTTGTTCGGTGTGTGAGGTACTGGGTTCCACCTGAAGGGAGGCTGAACTATGATTAGGCCAAATCATAAAAGATTCCTAAGAAAGCTTCAAGTGTAAAACTGGACTCTAGAGCAGCCCCGGATCCCTACACAATGTGACCCTGAGTCAAAAGTTAACCACTCCGCATTTAACTCTTATCTTCCCTCTGTTGCAAACAGCTAAACAGCTTCTGTAAACAACACTTGCTTTCTGTATACTCAACTGCAGTTGGTTGCCCTTCAAAAACACACACCAACTGGTGGTCGAGGCTGCTCTTCGGGCTAACTGCCTGCGGCAATCACGTCAACGTTAAAAAAAAAAAAAAAAAGACTCCGTTCAATTTATTCAGGCCTCTCGGGGGTTTTTCTCTTCAGGTACTCCATACCACATCCCTTCGCCAGGAAACCAAAATCATAACCAGAAATTACATACGGGTCCTGGCTCCTAAGTAATTTAACTGCATTGGCTGTAACATCTGCCCAGTCAGGACAGGTGTGGTCTGCAGGGGCTGGCGCAGGGCCTGGCGCAGGGCCTGAGGTACTTTTCCACCTTACAGAGTCTGCAGGAGTGGCACCGGAGCCAGGGTGCGGAGGAACTGAGGGCTCTGTCCTGGACTTCCATGGAACGCTGGATGTATGCGGTGGACACTGGGTGAGGCTCAGCAGTCTTTGCCAGTCTAGCTAGAACTCAGCATCCGCAGCATGAGCAGACTCTTTTCTGCCACACCTCAGACCAACATGAAGCAGGAAATCCTGGGAAGTTGATTCACACATGTCTGAGCCATCAGGTCCAGCCTCCTCACAATCCCTCTGTGCACTGGCAGCCTGACTCTGAGTTCCTGACTGTGCATAGCTAAGTCAGTGGACCACCAGGAAGGGGCTGGGCGGGCAGCGACATGAGAAGCAATAGCCGTGCCCCTGAAACACCCCGTTCCCTGTGGGGTAGGGAATGTCGATTCCTAACTCCTGCTTCAGGGCACATCTGACAGATATGGGGCCTGTAGTGGGGTAAAGGTTAACTGTGAATCATGGGTGCACCTGGGCATCCTCCCAAAAATCCTGTCACTGGTTATCAGCCACTCCCACCCAGAGGGGACAAGGGTGACCATATTGGGCCCTCTTTGAAGTTGACTGTCTGAGGCAGTGGTTCTCAGCCTTCCTAATGCTGCGACCCTTTAAAGCAGTCCCTTGTGTTGTGGTGACCCCCAACATAACATTATTTTCGTCGCTACCTCATAACTGTAATTTTGTGACTATCATGAATCTTTTCTTTTCTTTTCTTTTCTTTTCTTTTCTTTTCTTTTCTTTTCTTTTCCTTTCTTTTCCTTTCTTTTCTTTTCTTTCTTTCTTTCTTTCTTTCTTTATTTATTTATTTATTTATTTATTTATTTTAAGACAGAGTTCCTCTGTGTAGCTATGTAGCTCTGGCTGTCCTGGAACTCACTTTAGACCAGGCTAGCCTCAAACTTAGAGATCTGCCTGCCTCTGCGTCCTGAGTGCTGGGATTAAAGGCGTGCGCCGCCACAGCCCGGCCAGAACATTTCTTACTAAAAGTTGGGCAAACCGCCAGCTATGGTGCTGGTACCTTGGCGCTGTCAGCTTCAGCCCTATTCGCCATCCCTCCTTGAGAGTGTTTGAGTCTTTTGGAGGTGGGATGGGAACACTGAAAAAACACCCCAGTGGCCAGAAGCCCCAGGGAGCCAGGTTCCCGCCCCACTCCCAGGGTCCCCTTTGATCTCACTTTCCCTCCTTCCCCTAGTAAGGGACCCAACAATTTCTGGAGCGCTTCAGCAACAGCTGAAGGAACAGTTGTGTGGTACATTTTCTTCCTTGGTGATTGACGTGAGAGGTTCTAGCTTATTGTGGGCAGGACCATCCCTGGGCTAGTGGTTCTGGGTCAAGTGAACCCTTTCTTCCCAGGATGTGGGACACTGGCAGAGTACTTGCATAGTGTGTGTGAGGCCTTGGCTTCCGGCTCCATTGCCCAAATAAAGAAAAAGAACAAAATACAGAACAGGATTCTTCCAGGGACATGTACCTGCCTCGTCGCAATCAGTCTTCCAAGGGGACCTGCATGGCCGAAGGCTGGGCTTTGCTCAGCTTCGGAGCTGGATGGAAACAGCTCCCTCTGGCTGGACCTCCCACCCTAGAGGCTAACTTGCAACCTCAAGTTTGTCTGAGTCCCTAAAAACACTGAGTTGCTAAGACAGTTGTCAGAGGAAAGGGGACCATTTGCATGTAACAAATAGCAAATGAGTCTCTACCAGGCACCTGAAGTGACCTGTCCCAGTAGGTTTGAATTGCAGGAGGACAGGCCGACGGCCTATCCAGTTTCCTTTGGCCCAGCATGGTGATCTGGGTCTGGATGTAGCTGGTGGCCGCTCGCCACGTTCTGTGTGGGTGAGGAGGATCGTTTCTCTTTAACTTGTGTCCACAGTGGATCTCCACGGTGGAGGCCAGCTGGGTGTTGTCCTGAGAAATGGGCTAGATATGTCTGGACAATGTGGTGAGGTCTTGGTCAACAGACAACCATGTTAGTCAGCTCTTTCCTTGTAGGCTAAGGCCTGAGCACATAAAGTCCAGCAGGCCTGGGCTGGGCTGTAGGTCAGCGACAGAGAACTTGCCCAGCATGTGTAAAGTCATGGGTTCTAGTCCTGCACTGGAAAAAACAAAAACAAAACAAAAYAAAACAAAAAGAAATTCACTTGTTCTCATGTTTATCGTTCTGGGGACTAAATTGTGACAAAGTATCAGAAAACAGACTGAATGGAAGGACTGAAAGTGTATGTATCCAAAACACTGTCACTATGGTTCCAGCATCTTCTGGCCAGCCAGTCCACCTGTGGGCCAGACCGATAGCATCGTATTTTCAGTTGTTTCAACTAGTGTCTCTATACAAAGATCCTGTAAACACAACTAGTAATTATCTGTAGGTTTGTGAACCACGTGGGTCTTGTTGCTCTTTCTTTACAACATCTGAAGAAACAGACAAACGGGCGTGACAACATCGCAGCAGAATCTTATTCGTGGACACCACAATTTGCATTTATTATTTTCGTATATGAATATGATATTGTTTTGATTGTGTTGATGTACATGTATGTGTTTGTATAGGCCAGAGGTCATCAGGTGTCTTTCTCAATTACTTTCCACACTATTATGTCTGTCTGCCTATCTATCTATCTATCTATCTATCTATCTATCTATCTATCTATCTATCTATCTATCCATCCATCTATCTATTTTGAAACTGAACCTAGAGCTCACTGATCCAGTAACATGGCTGGCCAGTGAGACCCAGGGTTCTGAATGGCTCTCCAGTGCTGGGATTACAGGGTTTTTTTTATATGGAAGTTAGAGATCCAACCTTGGGCTTGAGTGGCAAGCATTTTGTTTTTTTGTTTTTTTGTTGTTTTTTTTTTTTTTTTGGTTTTTTGTTTGTTTGTTTGTTTGCTTGTTTTTTGTTTTTTCGAAACAGGGTTTCTCTGTGTAGCCCTGGCTGTCCTGGAACTCACT
>BDUI01000004.1:1640015-1652157 GCA_002335545.1 Apodemus speciosus
TCTCTCTCTCTCTCTCTCTCTCTCTCTCTCTCTCTGCATGAGTGGTGTGTGTGTGTGTGTGTTTGTCCATCCTCCCTTCTCAACTCCCCTTCCCATGCTCTAACTCTGTTCTACACTATGCCCGTTGTGTGGCTGGTCCCTCGGAGGGAAGGGATGCCTCAGCATGGGCCCGCTGAGGCCCCTCCTACCTCACCAACCCACACCTCACCACATCCCACTCTACAAGACATATCCTGATCCTTTTATAAAACACAGCAGTTGTCACTTCAAAGTCATAAAGGTTGTGCGTAAGGTGTATATGTTGTATTATTTATAAATAGACCCGTGGCAAGGCACTGGAAAGACCTTCCAGTCTGCCCCCAGGTGTCTCAGCTGCACTTGCTGGTCATCATGTTCTGCATTTTCCTCACGTCCCCACGAGGCTTTCGCAATGAGCCTTCTTTGAGTAGCCCTGTGAGGTTCCATTGGGTTGGTTTCCCAGAGTCCCATGCCCCTGTCTCCCCATGGTCGCCTAGGTGTCCTGGTGGGAGGCATTCATTGCTGTTTCGACACCAACCATCCTTCCTGCTTATCTCCTTCTGTAATGGGCAAACCATTTCATCATATCTATCACCCATCTGTTAGGACACATTTCCGTCATGCTGGGCATTCCGCTGCGTGTGCAGGCTGGGCCGGACAGGAAGCCAGCACCCCAGGCAAGCTAACCTGGGACTGAGGCAGAGGCAGTGACCAAGTCCACGGGGAGCCGGGGCTTCAGCTGCCCAAACTCAGCGGAGACAGCAGTTGGGTTTCGTCTGTCTGTCTGTCTGTTTCTCGTCTTATAAGCCTTGTTGTAGCACTGCCCCAGGGAGCAGAGGAGTCAGGCTCAAGGCTTGCTGAGCTGCCCTGTCTCCATCCCTAGCTGGCTCCTATAAAGGCTGCCCACAGTCCCTCGTATTCATGGCTGCTCTCTCCACTGAGAAATGGAGACTCTTCGGTCCCCTCCAACCTGGGCGGGGCCTGTCTTCTCTTTGGTACCTGGCAGGCCTGATTAGCCCACTGAACCATTATCCTTGGGAATTTATCTCAATCTCAACCAGCTAGTCTCAAGCTCTTGTCCTCTCCACATGTCTGTTGCTTTTTATTTATCTATTCACTTATTTCTTTACATATGTGTTTGTGCTTTTGACAACACAAGGGATTAAGCCTATGTCTTCATGCATGTCAGGTAAGTGCTCTACCACTGAGCCACACACTGCTCCCTGGTTTTATTTTTGGCTTTCGATTTTGATACACAATCTCCCCAAGCTGCGCAGCCTGGCCTTGAACACACTCTGTCACTCAGGCGGGTCTTAAACTTGAGAGTCTCTTGTCTCAGCTTAAGTAGCTGGAATTACAGGTCACCACAGCTTGGGGTATAGCTTAATGACAAAGTACACGTTTATCATCTGTGGATGTCCCTGGGTTCTGTCCCCACCATTGGCATAAACATCTTGTCACAGTTTTTTTTTCTTCTTCTTCTTCTGCGTCATCAGACACATCTCCAGTTATGATATACTGGGTCACATGACATATTTTCTTTTTTGGCTTTTGCTCTGAATCCCAAACTCGTTTTTAAAAGTTGCTTCTATAGTCCCGTGCCTCTGTGGGAGGCCAGCACCTCACACCCATCCCCACCTGCTTCTGACAGGACTGTTTGACCTGCTTCTTCGGTCTCTAGGTTACCAAGAAAACAAGAAGCACCCCGTCCATCTTTAACGTGGCACCGTCCTATGATGGAAAAAAAAAGAGAACGCATTAATAACTTAGCACACGGTTGGGGTTCATGCAAGAAGAATTCCTTCTGTGACACGGGTTCAAATTCTATCTTCCCAGGCTTTGGTCCTGCCTCCTCATCCCAAATGGCATCAGCGAAGCCCTAGTTCTCCGAATAATGGAACATTGGCGAGCTCCGGAGCTGGGGTCTTCATATCTGTGGGCAGCCTCCTAGTAAACTTAGGTCTCAGTTTACCCATCCAAAAACTGGGGATAATCAGACTTCCTTTTGCAGAATTTGTGTAGGGACTGAGACTGTTGTTTGAAGAGTCTAATAGAACTGTAATAAATAGAAGCTGTTTTTGTTAGTTGTAACTTGTTCAGCCACTGTGTTTCCTGTGGTGAGGAGTCTCTGTTCGTTCCTTGCTTTGTAAGTTAGGGTCTGGTCATTTCTTTCTCATAGGTTTGAATATATATTAAACTTGCATTTTATTCTATCATCAATGTATCAATGTTCTGGAATGTTTTCCAGATGGCTGGTGCTGTGACAGCCATTTTGACATCTTGTCAACTATCTGCTATTTTTACCATAACTTAACTTTTTGTTTAATTAATTCTTGAGCTTGGGAGTATGGCTTAGTGGCAGAGACTCTGGCCAGTGTGCACAAGGCCCTGGGTTCCCTCCCTACCACTGCACACACCACACATCTTTCTTTAGCCTACAAGTGTAAGGTATACCTCCAACTCTGAGTTCTGCTAGTGCGAATCTGCTAGAGACGTCGTAACAAAGCAGTGCAAACTAATTGATTCAAACAAGAGAAACCTATTCCCTGGGGACTGTAGATAGAGGGCAGAACTCTGAACTGCGGTCTTTGGCAAGGCCCTCGTTCATGGCCTCTTCCAACTTCTGATGGCTCTAGGTGTCCTTGGCTTGTGGCCCTATCACTCTGATCTCTGCCTGTGGTCACGTTACACCCTTTTCTCTGTGCCTCTCAAAAGTTCCTTTGCTTCTTTTACAAGGAGACTTGTGGTAGCACTTAGGGTCTGTTTGAATTCCCCAGGCTAACCCCATCTCCAAATCTCTAATGCCATCCCATCCCATTGTGGGCAACGATCTATTTTCCAAGTAAGGTAACAGAAGAGCTGGATCTCCTCGGGCAGCCATGTTTGGATCCACCGTGGACACTTTGAAAACAGGAACGTCTCAGATCTTACCCTTCAGGGCAGAGAACAATGTGCGTCTGTCCATTCACACCAGGAGCCACCACATGGAGGCGTGGATGGCGGGTTCCCTGGGGTGAGATGCAATCTGAGGAGACTTGGACCCCCAGAAGCACTGAGGGGAGGCTTGGTCCCCATAATCAACCCAAGGCCACCCTCGGGAAGTCTTCTACTTGCCATGTAGTGGCAGAAATGACTAGTTACCACGCCTTTCTGCCTCCCTGGCTGTGGCCAAGGGATGAAGGTCCACAGATGTGTAAATGAGAAGCCAGGGGACAGATTTCTAGGAAAAGACCCTCAGTTAGACACAGATATCTCGGCAGCCCGGCCAGCCCTTCCTCTCCTTTCTTTTCTCCTGTTTAAGATGGATGTGCTGGTGGGTGTTGGCTGACTGTCTCTTATCTAGTTTTCAGCCTCCTCTTCAGTCCTTTAATCAGTTTTTGGCTCCGGTATCTCTTCTTCCGAGCTGCCTTTTCTGGCTGACATCATATCTGAAGTCGCCTCCCAGTTCCTGGCATACCTCTTCCTGTTGCCTGGCTTAAGCCTGAGCCCATGCGGTGCACAAGTTGTCTTCTCTCCTTGGTGCTGTCTTGAGTCCTTGCTGGAGAAAAGAACAGGAGCCTGTGAGAGAGCCTCAGGCTGTCTAGCTGACTGCTGTTGCCAGGGGCATCTTTTGTCTGTGATGGGCACTAAGTGTGGGCTGAGGGTGAGGACTCAGGTTCGGCACCTGGGAGGAGGGGGAGGAGGAGGAGGAGGAGGTGCTGTTGAAATGTTCTTTGGGGGAAACCCAGGAATCCCAAGTGCAAATCCTCACTGCCGTCATTGGTCCTGAGGGGGATGAAGGTGTGGACTCTCCTGGATCCTTTCCCTTCTGAGTGTAGGATGCTCTGCTGTGTCCACGCCTGGGCCCGAGGGAGCTCCAGTGGGTTGCTCACCATTCGCTGCACGCCTGCCATCCTACACTGCGTGACCTCAGGCTCCTTAAACTGGGGAATCAGAACCTGGCCTGGCCCGATGCTGGGCAGCTATGGGTGGGACTGGCGGCCGAGCCCAGTTCCTCCCTGACGGCTGACAGGACTTGCTTCGGTCTTCTCTCTCATTCCAACTGCCAGCCGGACCTCCTTCCACAGACCCTTCGAGATGGCTCCGGCCACCTGAGAGCTTCTTCCTTTGCGCTACCCTGTCTTGTGTTGCTCTCTTTGATTTGTCTCCTGTTTGCTCAGCCCCTGGTGATGGGTTTTCTTTGTGCAGATCACTGTTTTAACCACTGACTGACTCACAGGAAAGGCATAGGTTACATATTAACTACCAGGTGACAGATGTTTCCAGAGCTTTAGTGACTGCTGAGCGAGCGTCATAATGACAGTCGCGAAGTGAGGTGACACACACAAAGCTGCTGTCTGCCACCACGCTGTGAGGCATTATCTCCAATCAGCATGTGACAGCCACAGAGCTGAGGCTTGTGCTGGGTGCAGCCCCCTAGCCCTGCAGTGAGTGGGTCAACACTCCCGTGACTGCCACTGCCGCAGACACTCCTCCGGCCCCGGGGTTGGTGGCTGGAGGCTGCAGGGCAGAGGCATTCTTACCTGCCAGGAAGGTGAGACTGAGCTCTGAGTGATTTGGAGATGGATGGACATTTGAACTGCAGAGACATTAGCCAGAGTCACAGGCAGTTGTGGGTGGCCATTGGTGGAGCCAGGGTTACTCCTCTCTTCCTTCCTGTGAGTAGGTCAGCACAATGCTCTCCTTCGACCTACCCTTAGCACGGATCAAGCAGTGGGCTTCACTTGTGCCCACAAACAAATGCGCAATCAGCTCTCCACTTGATGACGTTGCTTCTTACTCCACAATCCAAACAACCGCGAAGGCCCTCTTGTCTGAGTCTGTTCTGAAGCCAGGGCCTGCCAGATATGGCCAAATGTAGTTAGCCCATGCGTGGCTCACAAGCGAGAGGCTGACCCTTGGCGCGAGGGGGTGTGCTGAATCAGCATGGATGGTCTTTGTTGGATGGCGGTGTATCGGCAGCCATTGGAACACAATCCCCTGAGAGGGGCCTGACACCTCTGGCATTCCGTTAAACAAAGCCTTGGAGCAGCCTGGCCAGCATGAGGCTGACCTGAATGCATGCTGCTGGTTTTGTGATGATATATTTGTTTTAAATCCCAGCTCTGCTCACAGTGCCCCCCAGAAGGCTTTGCCCTGCTCCTACTGCGTGTATGGCTGTGTGCTTAAGAAATGCAGTTTACTCTGGAGGGTTAGCATAACATCACTAAGGACACAACGCTGGGGGCCCGGGGGAGACCACACACAAAGATGCAGTCCAGCCTAGATCATCGGCAGTTTCAGCCGTGAGGGCCCCCCCCCCACACACACACCGCAGCTCAGTGATGTGGGGAACCGATGCTGAGGTTTTAGGGCTCAGGGTGCCTCTGCATGTGGCTCTGTAGGAAAGTCTGTGTTTGCTAATGGTTAGTAATGATTTTCAACTTGATAGGGTCTGGATCACCCAGGAGATAAGTCTGTGAGTCAGCTCTGGCTCTGTCTTAGGTCTAGTTAGTAGAAGTGAGAAAGTCCATTGTTGGGGCTGAGGTCCCAGGGTGAAGGAAAAGGAGAGCCCTCACCTCTCTCTCTCTCTCTCTCTCTCTCTCTCTCTCTCTCTCTGTCTCCTGTGCAGATGTAATGTGACCGGCTGCCTTAAATCCCCGCCCCCGGGATTTCCTACCATGCTGGATGTGTCGGCATGAATGAAGGCGGCCCCAATAGGGAGCGGCACTGCTAGGAGCCATGACCTTGCGGAGGAAGTGTGTCACTGGGGGTGGGCTTGCGGTTTCAGAAACTCGAGCCAGGCCCAAGGTCACTCTGTCCTCCTGCTGCTTGCCCATCCAGATGTAGGACTCTCAGCCCCTCTCCAACACCATGTCCGCCTGCAGGCCGCCATGCTTCTGCCATGGATAATGGACTGACCCCCTGAACCTGTAAGCCAGCCCCAGTGAAATGTCTTCCTTTATAAGAGCTGCCACGGTCATGGTGGCTCCTCACAGCAGTAACCAAGACAGTGCGAGGCCAACAGATCCTTCCCTCTTTGAGCTGGTTTGGCTGGTATTTTGTTACGTTGAGTTGGTTTGGCTGGTATTTTGTCACGGCAATATGGGAATGGGCCTTCCCACTAACCAGGTCTAAGAGCTAACTCACGGCCTCGTCGCCTAGGTGATCCACATTTCTGTAGGGTGGCAATTCTAGACCCTTGAGGGCCAGAATCTTCGCAGGGCAGGCCTCAGTCACACTCACACATCTATAGTACCTTCTAGGTAGGTCAGCGAAGGGCCTTTATGTCTAACAAAGTGGGTTTGTGGTGTAAAGGTGTCTATGGCAAAACTGAAGCAGTAGTGTGTGTGTGTGTGTGTGTGTGTGTGTGTGTGTGTGTGTGAATGTGTGTGTGAATGTATGTGTATGTGAGTATACTTGTGTGTGTTCATGTGAGTGTGTATGTGTGTGTGCATGAGTGTGTGTATGTGTATAAGTGTGTGTGCATGTCAGTGTGTGTGTAAGAAGAGAAAGCACCCATATCACCCACTGACCTGCTTCTCCCAGCCAGCTCCCTGTCCTTCAAAGTAGCACTAGCTGGGACCGAGTGTTCCAGACTCTAGCCTGCAGGGGACATTCCCGAGCTGACCCCTAACAGTGAGGGGATGGACTTTTGTCAGAAGCTTTGCTAGTTCAGCCTCGGGGAGACACGTACACTCCGGCCTCTGAGTAGGCAGCACCAAAGGCTCAGTCAGTGCGACGCTCATGGCCGAAACTGTTTGGTCCTTCATGGGGGCCTCTCCCAAGGCCCTGCAATTCGTGTTTGCTTCCTGCATAGACTAAGGTAGGTCTCCACACCTAGATTCCATGCTTGCCTCCAGCTCCACCCAGGCCCACATCTGCCTCGGCAGGGCCCAGGCAGCCTTGCAGGCTGGCTTTCGTCTGCGTCTGGGGGTGCTTGGTGTGCCTGGTCCCTTGGGAAGCACCACAGCGCAGGAACCAGGCCGGAGTTCTTTGTCCATTTGAGGTGCAGAAGCTAAGCAAGAGGCCCTCTTGGGTCACTCCCCCCCATCACCTCACAGACAACCCCACAGAATCACTTCAGAGCTTCATCGAGGAGAAGCTAAAATGTCCAGTGTAGGTAGCCACGGTGTGTGTAGAGGCTGTGGCCTCCCCTCTGCCTGCTCCGATTCTGGACAATCTTCCTCTGTGGCTTCCCTCCTTCACCCAAACTGTCATCATTCTCAGAATTCAGATCAGGAGAGATGCCAAATGTCTGATCTCCTCCTCCCCAGGCACACAGCCACGCCCTTATCCTTGCTTGGTTGTCCCTGGGTCTCCCTCACTCCAGGCCAACCCTCACACACAGCACTGCTGCAGACACCTGCATGCTATTTCATCAATGCGAGGCACTGGAGAAGCCTGGGTAAATGGTACGCAAGCCCCGGGGACGGACAGTCAGTCGCTCTGTGAAGGGTGAGACTGTCCTACGTATAATAGCCACATTGTATGGAAACACTCCGGAAGGGCTGGTGAATGCAAGCCCAGGTGAGCTGGCTTCGCCAGTGGGGCAATTAATTCCTATTTGGATGGCAGATGGGAAAGTTTTATGAAGCAGGTGGCATTAAAACAATTTAATAGTTAGAACTGGCTGCTCCACCCTCCAGGAAGAGCAGATATGCAGTGCCCTGTGTGTGTGAAGCCTTGAGATACACTGGCACAGTGATGGCCCAGGACAGCTGCTCTCCTCCACTGAGGAACAAAGGATTTCCGAGTTTTACGTCGGAGTATGCCCACGGGCCTGCGCGGCCCCGAGGTGCAGCGAGAACTGGACCAGGGTACCACACTCCTTCCCTCTGGAAACACATTTCCTTCTTTTCTAGAAGGGCCTCTAGCAGCTTGGCTTGCCTCTCCTGACTCTGTCGCAATGAACACCTGCCTGCCTGAAAGAGGACATTGTTTCCCACCCGAGCCTGCCACACCTGGGTGGGTGGACTGGTGGGTTTCGCATCAGGGGACTCTCCCACGCAGCCTCATGCCTCACACTGGGCACACTGACATACTTGCCCTGTGAAGGCAGACAAGGGGCCCCTGGACTCCAGAACTTGGGGTGACTGGCTAATGAAGCCGTGGGTGTGGCCCCTCACACAAAGTAAACAACTCCCTGGGCATTGCAAAGTCAGGCGCAATTTCTTAAAGAGGTAATTATCTTAAAGAAAATGATTCTCAGAGTTCGTCCATCCCTTGGGGGACAAAATGTCCACAGTGGGAAAAAATGTGGAAGATTCCGGCTTGTTTGTTTTTCTTGGGGCACTGGGGCCGCCCACAATGTTAGTTATGGAAAAATGACATGCTCCTAGCGAGAGCCCACAGGACAAAGACTGAAGCAGGGAGAGAGTCCTGAGCAGGGAAGGGCGAGGCCCGGGCCTGTCAGTGGGATGAGGGACAGGAAGTCAGCAGCTTTCTGCACTCACTGCACTGGGCTGGGCTGCTGGGGCAAGGCCTGGCCTTAGGGAGCGAAGACAGCCCAGAGGGGCGAGCACTGAGATAAGCTCCCAGATTCGGGCAAGTGTCTAACCTGCCACCTTCATGGGGGCATTAAAGCTCAGAGGGAGAAAGAGAGAGAGAGAGGGAGGGAGAGAGAGAGAGAGACCAAGAGGAGCTCATGCATGTGTATATGCATGTATGTGTACCTTCACGTGCATGTGTATGCGTGTGTGTGTGTGTGTGTGTGTGTGTGTGTGCGCGCGCGCGCGCACGTGCGCCTGAAAGTGTGGTGAGGGAGGAACCTGAGTACCTGGGAATTCCTGCCTGCTGGAGACCACCTTGCGGTTTATCCATGTTTCCTGCTGCCCCAGCCCTGCCGTAGAACCGCTATCTTCTTGCTGAGTTGGGCGAAGAGCTAGGACTTCAGAAGGGGCAGCCTCAAACGTTCACGCACTAACATTTTAGCCAACAACCCCGAAACTGCCTGCTCCCACACCCCCTTAGTTAAAGATGAACCAGAAGAGCCTCCTGCGGCTCTCAACTGGCCGCAGAGCTAACGGCTGAAGTAAACACAATTAGCCACTGGCCCAAAGCTAACAAGAGCTAAAAGGTAAGCCTGGGGTAATTCAGTTAGCTATTGTCTGTCTCAGACACCCATCTGTGGCCCAAGGAAGTGAAGTGTGGCTTTTACACCGAGGCTGGCGTGAGCCTCGGCAAAAAACGCGACCTTCAGGTCTGCTCCAGTGAAAAACTCAACAGAAGCTGTTCGTGGCCGCACCCCAGCCTCTCTCTCCCTTCTTGCAAGGTGAACTACCATTTCTTTGCACCCTGGTTTCCTCAGATACTCCCTTAGCCTTTCTTCTGGTCTCTGGTTGTCTGAGAGGGAGCTGTGGGACCAGGCACCCCTAACCTTCAGCCGCCTCACCTAAGGACAGAGGTGACTTCGAGTACGTCCCACACTCGCAGTTGGGAGGGACAGAGGCTTCTAGCTTCACGTTTCTTGCCCGGAGGCTTATAAACAATAAACACATCAGCACCAGGCCCGCCACGAGCCACTGAGCCACCCTGTGTGTGTGTGCCCAGCGTTGCCTGTGGACCCTGCCCCAGTGTCTGGGCCCCTGCCAGACCCTCTGCACTGACATGCAGCAGGCTGGTGTGGCCTAGCTCTGGCTCAGACCTGAGACCTTTCTTTTCCACTTCCTTTTCTGGTTGCTCCCCCGCCCTTCCTCGTCTTGTCATGTGTAACCTCCTGGCTTCCCAGCTTCTCTTGCTGTGGAGGAAAAAAATGTATCTTTAGCCACTCACAGGTGGTTTCTGAACCCCAAGTAGGCTGAAGACATTTTAGCCTCTGGTAGAGTCAGACACTGAGTGCACCTCAGAGTGTGGGGCCCAGGGCCCAGGTCCCCCAGCACAGACAAGTCTTCACTACAGTGTGGCCCCATGCTAAAACCATCTGGTCTTTTGGGGGCCACTTCGCCCCCTGTGCTTGGCTCTGACTTGGGAGGACTTCACCTGGTTTTTCTGAAAACTTTTGTGCGGATCTGGAGACACCCTCAAGGGTAGCGTGGGTCACAGCCTTCACTGGCAGATTAACCACTTGGGTAATCCTCAGTCAGGAGGAAGAGCTCCTCGCCGAGCCCACCCGAGGCCTAGGTCTTCTTTTTTCTCATTTAACTTTTGAAGATAGAGTATCCCGAAAACATTGTATGGCGAATGCGCAGAGACCAATCACAGGCCTATTAGAAGAACACCTTTTCTTCCTGAACAGTGGTGACACACACCTTCAATCCCAGCACTCAGAGGGAGGTAGAGACAGGTGGATCTCTGAGTTTGAGGCCAGTCTGGTCTTCAAGGTGAGTTCTAGGACAACCAGAGAAACCCTGCCTTGAAAAAAAAAAAATAAGCAAGCAAGCCAACAAGCAAGCAAGCAAGCAAGCAAGCAAACAACAATAACAACAAAACCCAACCAACCAACCAAACAAACAAACAAACAAACAAGAAAGAAGCTGAAGGGCTCCAGTACCACGTGCAATCAGAGTACCCAGATCTTTGGCCCCTGGCTTGCGCATGCGCCTGACTCTGTGGGTGTGCCCAGATCTTCGTCCACTGGTTTGCGCATGTGCCTGACTCTGTGGGTGTGCCCAGATCGTCGGCCCCTGGCTTGCGCATGCGCCTGACTCTGTGGGTGGAGCAGAAGACAGGAGCAGGAAGACAGGTGTGAACCTGTCCATCTGCGCCTGCTCTGGCCACCACTCAGCTTCTTTGGTGGGATACACGGAACACAGCTGGTGCACCCCGCTGCCAGATGACCTGGCATTTTACATTGCTTTCCTCATGAGATCTGGGGAAAATCCAGAAGTTTCTATTGAGATTCAGACTGGGGACAAACAGCTGAGGTACATATTTTACATACCAAAGTGGGCCTGGCCTCTGGGTTCTCCCAGCATCCCTTAGTCTCTCCCTGTTACAGGAGGGCTGGCACACCCTGCCCTCCTCCTACCCTCCTCCATGAACTTTCCAGTCGAGGGCTGCTGGGCTTCCCTTCCCCCAGAGGCTCTTCCAAATATAATCCATTCATTTTGTGCTCCCTCCCTCCCCCCTTCCCCCCCTCTCCATTTTCTCTCTCCCTGAATGCTCAGCTTTCTCTTCCCCCTCCCTTCCATCTTTCTTCCCATAGTTCCTTGGGCCAAGTGAACCTGCCCGATAGTGGCTTCCCAATAAACCTGGATTTATACTTTAATTTGGCTTGAATTGGCTCGTTTCACCATCAGAGAATAACTTAACAGTTTCATGTGTGCTCCATTATAAAACTGCCCACTTCATTCTCCAAGTGCTAGTGAGCGCCCTGCTCCCGGGTGCTCTGACAAGTTGGGAGGAGACAGGGGCATGCCTGAGGTTTCCTGAGCCAGCACCAGACAGACCTACAGTCCCTCAGCCTGTGGCCACTCTTTGGATCAGAAGAGATCAAGGCCTTTGTCTCCGTGTGAGCAGGTGAGTTATTCTGGAGCCTTAGTGTTCTGTGGGCTCTCCAGGATCCTTAGCCAGGGATGCTCACAGTGCCAGGCAACAGCTTTTAGAGAAGTACTTTGTTGTCTTGGTGGACTGTGCACCTGTGTCCCAGTGTGCCGGACCAGTGTCCGTCCCGGTGCTGAGAGTCCCCTCCCTGCTGGTCGTGTAATGAAGATCAGATGTCATAATACACATAAGAAGGCTGTGTAAATATTATGGGATATACTAACATAAATTGTTTCCCTCTCTGTCATCACAGGGTTCTGGGGCAGCGGGAGATCTGCTGAGGTAGAGAGCTTCTAAACAGCAGCCGAAGCACAGAGATTCTTTTCAACCATCTATAAGTGGAGAAAACTCATTTAAAAAAATAATGCATAGTTCAACATTAGAGGAGAATGTTTAAAAAGTATTTCCCATGTCACATTCACAGCGAGATTCTAAGTTCAAAAAGCAAGGGTCCCTGCACTCAGGCATGTTGCTTTCACTGGGCCCTCAAACTCAAAACTAATTCTTGAGGAATCGTTTGTGTTTAGAGGATGCAGTCGAGAAGCCCAGCCACATGCTTCTGCTGAGCCCAGTTAGCAGCTCTGACACCCTACAGAACACAGTGGCTGGGGATACACTCAGCTGTAGAGCAGTCGCCAGCTCGAGCCCTACCCTGGATTAC
>BDUI01000004.1:1664439-1696896 GCA_002335545.1 Apodemus speciosus
GACCCCAGTCCCTACAAAGCTGGGTGTGGCACATAGGTCTGGGACCCCAGTCCCTACAAAGCTGGGTGTGGCACATAGGTCTGGGACCCCAGTCCTTACAAAGCTGGGTGTGGCACATAGGTCTGGAACCCCAGTCTTTACAAAGCTGGGTGTGACACATAGGTCTGCGACCCCAGTCCTTACAAAGCTGGGTGTGGCGCATAGGTCTGGGACCCCAGTCCTTACAAAGCTGGGTGTGGCACATAGGTCTGGGACCCCAGTCCCTACAAAGCTGGGTGTGACACATAGGTCTGCGACCCCAGTCCCTACAAAGCTGGGTGTGGCACATAGGTCTGGGACCCCAGTCCCTACAAAGCTGGGTGTGGCACATAGGTCTGGGACCCCAGTCCCTACAAAGCTGGGTGTGGTACATAGGTCTGGGACCCCAGTCCCTACAAAGCTGGGTGTGGTACACAGGTATGCGGCCCCAGTCCTGGGGCTAAGGAGAGAGAGAGATAGGAAGATTGCGTGTGTTTGTTGAACAGTCAGCCTAGCTGAAGAGACCTTGCCTCAGTGAGGCAGAGTGACAAACAAGGACACCAGACACTCTTTTCTGGTCCTTGTGCACTCCTGGGTACGTGGAATCAGCCTCCCACTCACACAATTTAAAATAAATGACATGACATGGCCGCTCTGAGAAAGAGGCAAGTCATATTCGGTATTGTACTCCTGTAATCCCACCACTCAGGAGGCTGAGGCAGGAGGATCATGAGTGTGAGGCCAGCCTAGGCTAATGAATGAAACCCTGTCTCACAACAAAAATACAGCTTAAATACACAATTACTTTATGTGTCCCAGCACTATACTCCCGGATATTAAACCCAGAGAAGGAAATTCTGCTTACATTCTTACAAATGCATGGACAAGAATGTCTATGGTTTCACAGTCTAGCCTGGTCACGGAGGCAGTGCAGTAGAGAGATCTGGAACCTCCTCCTTCCTGCCAAGCTGAGTGTGCTGCCCCATTGAGTGCCAGTCTCTAAAAATATGAGAAAATAAATATCTGTGGTAAGAAAAAAAGGAAGAAAGGAAAGAAGGGGGAAAGAAGGAAGGAAGAAAATGTGTGTAGTAGCTTAATTTTTGTTAGTCAGAACATGTCAAAAAAGCATATGTCCTTCAATAAGTGACTAAAGAAGCAGCGGCCCATCACAGCATGGGGTACTATAAACAGAGGGACAGGGTGAGCTCTTGACATATGCAGAATCCTGGATGAATCTCAGACAGTTCTGCTGAGTGGGAAATGCCCACTCCAGAAGGTTACATACTGTATGATTTTATTCATGAAACATGATTCTGTTTCTTATCTCCATAAACTGGAGTGATGAAATCATAGCACTAGAGAGCCAGAGAGAGGGGTGAGGAAGGACAGACGGCTATGCCGTAGCCATAAGAGTCACATGACAGATCTTCACAACGATGGGAAGGTACCGCGTTCTGCTTGGGGCACTTCATGATAGTTTTGTTGGATAGCACCCCTACTGCAGAGGAAACTGAGGAGCGGGTACAGGACAGCCTCGCGGGCTGTTTCTGTTTCTGTGAACTGTATCTGACACTACGACAATCATCTGCCTGTTATCAAAGACAATAAAGAACATGCTCACATTTGTCTTTTATCTGACAATATTTAGTATATCAAACACTAAAAGGCAAAGAAGTGTTTGCTTAATTCACCGGAAAATAACATGTCATGTCTATATAACACAATTAGCATGCATGTAAAATTAACTCTGTTCCCAGACCGGGGGAAGTGTTTCAAGGCTCTCAGAGCTAATGCCTGACTTCTTCGTTGAGGTGAGTAGAATTCTCTTGCTAGCTTTCGCGTTCTGTCTTTTGCAATTCATTGGTCTGTTGAACCTTATGGAGCTAAGAAAACAACATTGCATGTACATGCAGTTTAGAAAATAGAAGAATGTTTATTAGCCTTTTCAGATACACACACAGAGACAGACACACACATACACCAACACACACAGAGACTCACAGGCACACACACATACACAAACTCAGACACACACACACACACACACACACATCTTAAAAGAGACAACTTTGTTAAAGGCTCTCTTCCAACATGAGTCACAACTTGCAATCTGAAACTTCTAGTGAAACTTCCAAGTATGTTATATCAAAATCCCTTTGCCTATGGACTCTCAGTCTTGTGAAACCACTGCAGCAGTGTGGGACTGCTCAGGGTTCCTGGGCTGCTCTTTTAGAACTATTGCTCTGGAGTTTCAGTGGAAGACCTTCAGGTGCTGGGTCAACCCACTGATGTGTTAATATATTGCCAAAACCTTACCAAAGCACATCCTGAGCCTGGGCCAATGAGATGATTGGAAGCAGAGGAACGCCCCCTTCGGAGGAGAACTAACAAGCCATTGGCCCTCTAACACTGCCACTGAGGCCCATGCTGTCCTGCTGGGACACTGAAGGGTGTCTTCAAAGAGGCAGGCCCTGTTTCACCAGCACACCGCCCAACAGGTGGTAGGTCAAGTGCTCTGAAAAGAAACTTCATTATCTCCTGTCACACGACAATGACGATGTTGAATGGTTGAAATGGTTGTGCAGGGAAGCAGATCAGGGATTAAGTGCCAGGAATCCCAGTGACCTTCCAGTCCGTATCCCCCACCGAGCAATGAATGGCCCCCTTCAGCTCCGGATACTCAGCTTTTCTCTTAACCTGAGCAATGGCTCCCTGCGAATCCAAACCAGTGAAATAGGGATCTCTTTCCCTTTCCCCGTGAATAGTATCCCAGGAGAGCTCACTGCCACAAGTTATTATCACAGGCGATAAGTGAGCCAAGGGGAAAACCAGACCAGACACTAGCCCAAGTGAGAGAGCCCGTGGCAGGTTTCGAAATCCGCTTGCTGCGGCGCAGTCAAAGGTCAGCAGCTCAAATCCGAGGACTCGGCCGTGAAGAGGACTAGGAGCTTTTGTCCTTTTTCCCTGCTCTTTTGAAACCATGTCTCCCTGGCTACACCAGGTTGTTTTAAACTCACGATTGTCCTGCTCAAGTCACCCAAGTGGTAACATCACACACCCTGCCAAACTTGTCCGTGTGGTAAGAGAGGCTGGGAAGGTTATGTATTGCCCTGGATAAATCTGATTTGCGCAAAACTCCTGTGGAGGTCGCAGTAGGTCTTCACTTATAATGATAGCCAATAGGTGTGGCTTTGTTCTGCTTGCGTTTGGCCTGAGGGAGGCTAGGCACTGTGCGGTGTTTGCCTTGGGCCCCTTGGAGGTACCAGCTGGGCTTTCACTGTGCTGGCTCCCCTGCTAGCACACAGAGTTTGATTGGTTAGCTAGTGAGCATTGCTTTGCAGTTAAATAAGAACATGACGTTCCACGCTCTTCTAGGATTCTATGGAACATGTCTAAGATTCCATAAGGGGAAGATTCGGCTGCACACCATGCTGCCTTTTCTGGGTCTCCTACATTATTCTCAGTTTCATTTGTCAAAGCAGAGGTCTCTGGAGTGAAAAACGAATTCTGTGATACCTCTTTTCTCTTTCCCTGGAGTCTGACTGACGTTAGGCCTGTGTCGGATACTTTTCCCTTTGTTGTTTGGAATGAAACACCTGACAAAAGTACCTAAAGGCAGGAGGTGTTTTTATTTTGGCTCGCAGTTTGAGAGAATACAGTCCACTGTGGTGGGGAAGTCATGGCTGCCAGGGTGTGAAGTATCTGGTCACATTGCTTTCTAAGTCAGGAAGGAAAATGGATGAATGTTGGTGCTCAATAATTCCCCCTTTCTGCTCAGTCTGGGACCCCAACCAGGGGATTGAGCTGTCTATACTTAGGGTGTGTTATCTCTGCTGGTAAGCTTTTCTGCAAATACTCTCATAGAGCTACTCAAAGCTATGTCTCCCAGGTGACTCTGAAGCCATCAGGCAGGCGATGAAGATTGTCCACTATAAATCCCAAGCAGCTGAGGTGAGTCACAGAGTCCAAAATGATCTGAAAAGCCAGTTCTAAAATCCAGAAACTGTCTTTTGGGTATTGTGTCAGGCTAGATGCCAAACATTTCCAGTCCCTTGAGACATCTTAGGAATTGCCACATGAACATAGCTATCAACAGAAAGCTATGGGCATGTGATTGTTCCAACCCATCTTCTCTCCATTCTCAGAGGTTTTGGGAGTGTATGCATGTTTAAGAGAGCCATTAGTTAAATTACATACATTTAAATACATAGCACTGGGAGCAATAGCAACTCTCACATAACAAAACAGTGCCAAGCCCCAGTTGGTGGTATCTTCACCAGCAGCGATTATACAGGGCTTGAGGTTGCTATACTGAGGTTTGATTTGTATTTGAGAATCCCTGAGCAATACATGAATAGAGGATTTTACTGCTCCCGTGGTTTATGACTGTTAGCAAGAGAAATATAAAACCCAGTAAGCAGATTCCAGCCCAGGTTAACTTCATTCATTGATTTTTCCCCCACACAGAAATTCAACTACTATAACAAATATACCATGCTAGGCTACAAAAAGTTATTTATTTACCCATGGTTCTGTAGAAGATAGTGCTTTGACATAAATCTCTGTATTCCTCATTAAATGCCAAGCACTGCTTTCTATAGTTTTCCATATATCACATCTACTAAAAACCTCATATTGTGGTATTGATTAGTCCCTGCCAAGAGTTTATAATCTTTCAAAGAAGGCAGATACTTGAAAAGATAAATATAGGCAGGTGCAGTGACACATATTTACAATTTTGGCACTTGGGAGACTGAGGTAAGAGGCTTAAGAATTCCACACAGGTCAGCGTGGGTTAAATAATAAAAATCACATCTTTTTTTAAAAAGTGATGTTAAGGTCAGGCAATTTGTCCAGGAAGTAAAAGGCAGTTGTCATCAAGTTTGATGACCTGAGTTCAATTCCAGAAGGCATATTGTGGAAGTAGAGCTTGCATCTACAAGACATCCTCCAATATCTACACACACACATCACACACACACACACACACACACACACACACACACTAAGTAAATAACTAATTCAGAACGGTGCAGTAAAATCATGGTGGAATAGATCCAAGAGAATTAGGAGAACACAAGAAATACATTCATGATTTGACTTCCCAGTTCTGGGGTTAAGGGTGTGTTAAGGAATACTTGAATCAAGTCATTGCTCCTCTTTATAATCACTAAAATTTATATGGGTTGAAAACATTCTTGGGAATTTTAACAGATAATGGATCACCCAGTATGTACAACTGAGTTCAGCATATTTCTAAATATTAAGCTTTAAGATATATTTTCTTCTGAAAACAGGCACTGTCTGGTTTCTGCCATATGTGATATTTAAGTCTGTGTGGAGCTGGAGCTGTGAACTTTCCTCTTGGAGAGATAGAAACTTGTGACACTGGCTGACCATGACACAAACCTTGGTGTCAAGGTGCATACCCCAGCCAAAGCTTGCGTCGCAGCTCAGTTAGGATGCAGACCCCACGTGTGTTTCACTGACTTGACAGTGCCTGCAGATCACTCAAAGCAACGTGGAAAAATGGGAAACCACCACATAAGGCGGGTAGACTTTCCAGGCATGGTGCTTACACCTTTAATTTCAGCACTTGGGAAACAGAGGCTGGGTCTCTGTGAGATTGAAGCCAGGCTCATCTGCAAAGTAAGTTCTGGCCAGCCAGGGCTGGTGAGAGCCTGTCAAAAGCAAAAATGAAGAACAGTAAATACCTTAAAGCAAATAAAAAGCTGGGTAGATTCTTATGAAACTGAAATTTCTGGCTTCCCTTAGGAAAGTGGACTGTCTGGTGATGACAGCCAAGATCTGTCGATCTATGGAGCAGCTGCCTCTTTAGGGTGTACTGACTGATGGCTGGTGGGTGGAGCAGGGCCTGGTGACCAAGGAGGGGACACGAGAAATGAAGCAGACAGTTGAAGAGGACTGTGTGTGCATGTATGAGAGCACATGTGTGTGTATGAGAGTGTGGTGCATATATGACTATGTATGTATGTGTATACGAGAAAGCATGTGTGTGTTTATGAGTGGGGAGATATATGTAAGCATGTGTATCTGTATGAGTGGGGATAGAGTGGCGGTGCACATAGGAGCGTGTGTGTGTGTGTGTGTGTGTGTGTGTGTGTGTGTGTGTGTGTGTGTGCATGTAGCAGGAGTGTAAATTTTGAGTCAAGAGGAGTAAAGATTTGATTGGAGGGGTCAAAATAGGTCAGACTTTGTCAGGCTTTGCACTTAAGGGCAAGGACAAGGGGCTCATTATATAGGTGGTAAACGTGCACTCGTGTTTTATGTGGGAGAACCATGCAGCCAAATTTCTACACCAGCCAGATCACTCTGGCAACTGGTGGAGGAAGGCCAGAGCATCCAGCCTGCAGGCCGGGTGTCTAGCTAAAGATCTGTTATGATTATCTGGGGGGATGTTTGAACTCTGGTAGCAACAGTGAGGGTGGAAAGAAAAATACGACAAACTTGGGAGGGACAGAGGGTTGTTGACAAAGCCGAGGCACTTGTGGCAGGAGGTGGAAGGAAATGAGGGGTGCGCCTGCGATCTGGTCCCTGGTGGTATAGGGCCGCCAGGGTGGGAGATCACACAGGAAAGCAAGGGGGAGGGAAGAGATGCTCACTGCCAGGACTGCTGGCTTTGGGTGTGTGGGCAGACTGCCAAGCGGAGCCGTCCAGACAGATAGCAATGAGAGAGAGGGCTCCCGGGCTCAGAGGCAAAGCTCTGGCCATGAAGATGGCTAGTCACCCAGAGACTATCATCTAGGGAGAAGCAGAAAGCCGAGGACAGGACCCAGGGGTCACAGCTACTGCTGCAAGGGCTCAGCTCTTGGCTCTCGGGCTGGGCTGTGGCAACCACACTGGAAGATGTCAGCTCCGACCACAGTTTGCTTCCTGCCTTCAGTCAATGGCGCTCTCTTCTCCGCCGCTTCCCTTTCCCTGTCTCCCTTCCTTCTCTTGGTCCTTCTTTGCAACCCTAAAATCTTTCACCCTTAGGCTTTATATTACAATAAAATGCACCACGTATAAAGCATGGCTATACGGTGCACATATACAGCTTCAAAGAAGAATGAGATTGATTCAGTGCAGCCAGCACATACGGTGTTCTTTAATATATGCCCGACTCGTATCCTGTTGGCTTTTTCCCTCCCACAAGTAATAACCCTTATCCTCCATCTTACTTTGTGTCTACTTTTTCTACAGCCTTTGGATCATGGTATGAAACTGTTCCTTTTCTTTTGTTGCTGACATCTACCATTGTTACGTCTATGAGGTGCCTTTGGCACAGGTCACCTTTCATTGATCTTTAGTTCTCTGCATAGCACACAACCCTAACCCTAACCCTAACCCTAACCCTAACCCTAACCCTAACCCTAACCCTAACCCTAACCCTAACCCTAACCCTCATGCATTGGGCATGTCTAAGTTCTATTCACAATGGGCAGTGTCTTTGAGACACTCTTTTTTTTGTTGTTTTGTTTTGTTTTGTTTTGTTTTTCGAGACAGGGTTTCTCTGTGTAGCCCTGGCTGTCCTGGAACTCACTCTGTAGACCAGGCTGGCCTCGAACTCAGAAATCTGCCTGCCTCTGCCTCCCAAGTGCTGGGATTACAGGCGTGCGCCACCACGCCTGGCCTTTGGGACACTCTTGTGCGTGTCCGAGGCGAGTGTCGGCACTTGCGGGGGTTGGGGGGAGAGGAGGAGGGCGCTGAACTGCTGGCCTCCCGCCCAAGTAACAGTAAAGCTTAGACTCTCCTCCCCCGCGTCATACATACGTGACTTAAAACAACATTGTTGGTTTAAAGACATCTACGTTCAGAATTTGGGGAGATGGCTCAGAGGGCAAAGGGGCTTGTCACAGACCCTGAAACGCCACATTCAGTTCCCAGAACTGACATAAAGGTGGGTGTGGGACAACTGACTCCACAAAATTGCTCACGCGTGGGCTGTGGTATTCTTTATGCCCCACTAATAAATAAGTAAGTAAATAAATGAATTTTAATCTTTTAAAAATATCTATGTTCAGTAAGTGTTAAACGGAAAAATATCGCCCATTGTTCTAATATCCTCCAATTAAAGAAACAAACCATTTCAGTGGCTCCTGTAGTGGTTTTACACATTCCACACGCGTCACGCCACAGTATAGTCCCCCTTTAATTAATTTTCCATTTTCCCTTTCACAGATTTATTCTCGTGGCCAAAATGCTCTTCTTTATGCTTTTTAGGATATTCTCTTTTTCTGTTCCAACCCACTCTCCAGTGGCTAATATCCCCCAACACTCCGCTACACGGCTGAGAGACTGCCCCCGAACCCCAAGGCCCAGGAATTCCCCATAGATGTCTGGGGGTCAGGGTTAAAAAGCCTGGCCTCGGCTGGGAGGAGGGCTGCTGCTGGAGACCTCTGGAAAATCCCTTGAGCTTCTCTGCAGTCTGGATTCTTTTTCTTTTTAATACTGTCAACTGTGGGATTGGCCTTTGGGGACCAGCGGATACTGAGTCTGTTGACCTCTCTATCTGTTTCCTGAGGGAAGGCAGATGGTACCTGGATATAGTCAGTGTTTCCCTGGGGTTATTAATGGAATCCAAAGAATAATTTTTAAATAGAAATCCCGGCACCGGAAGGTGTCCCTGACCAGGTCTAGGCCTGCTGGCCACTCCCTGCTTCCACAGCTGTTGTGGCTGCCACAGAAAGCGCAGATCAGAGCCCCAAGTCCTGGACCACTGCAGAAAATCCTCCAAAAAGGGTCCAGGAGGGATGCTCAGACTGAATGGACCTGCTGAGCGCCTCTGGGGCCAGACACAATGGTGTTTCAGCCTCTGGGCTAAATGTTGTATCTCTCTCCCCCCCATACCCCCGTGGTCCCTAAAATTAGTTTCAGGGGGGCCCCTGAGGGTCGATGAATGGAAAGGCACTCTGGGCGATGACTTCTTCAGCTTCATTGGCAGACTTCCTCTCTTGGCCCCCAATCCAGAATCAGAAAAAAAAAATCTAAAAGGTGGCTTCCAGGTGGCGTGGCCTGGGCATCAGGCTCTTAAAAGCTTTCTGGATGATTCTAAGCAGGAGGCCAAAGTCCAGAAACTACCCAAGCTGACCTGCTTGGCTATCAAGGAACTGTCTGCTGTTTCCGATGTGGTACCATTGTCTGAAGGCCGCTGTGGGACCATGCCGGGTGCTGAGCTCTGACACTGGTTCACAATGGTCAACCTTGGACGAGTGACACAGAAACAAAGGCTCAGAGAGATGAGGGGACTAACTCGGGCCTGAGGCGTTGACTCCTCTGCTTGTGTGCTTATCGTTACCCATGCCTTGTGATTAGAAGCACAATAGCAGCCTACARGGACCTCAACCTCATTTTTTTGTTTTTGTTTTTGTTTTTTTATTTTTCAAGACAGGGTTTCTCTGTGTAGCCCTGGCTGTCCTGGAACTCACTCTGTAGACCAGGCTGGCCTAGAACTCAGAAATCTGCCTGCCTCTGCCTCCCAAGTGCTGGGATTACAGGCGTGTGCCACCACTGCCCTGTATGAAGTTCAACCTTCTCTTGTCTTTCATGTCCCTCCTTGGTGGGCATGGAGCTATGCCCAGAACCAGCGATACTTAGAAGAAGGAAGAGGAGGAGGAGGAGGAGGAGGAGGAGGAGGAGGAAGAGGAGGAGGAGGAGGAGGAAAGGAAGGAAGGAAGGAAGGAAGGAAGGAAGGAAGGAAGGAACAAACTTCTGGGGGGTCTACTTGCTTCCCTTGTTGGGTTTTGCTTGGAGCACCTTCACAGCTCTGCAGTACCTAAGAATGGGTTGCATCAATTACAAAAATATAACTCAAACAAACAGATCCAATGAGTTAATCACCAAGTTTTGCCGTCTCCGACCTTCCCTTTAACAGAAGGTTAAGGGGTCATATTTGAATGCGTCAGAGGCACGCAATCTCGAGAGCTGCATTTGAGGAGGATGGAGAGTCAGAGCTCAGCAGGGAGAAATGTTGGCAAAAGACAAACGTGACAAAGGACAAACATCCAAGGTACAGGAAGACGTCTCGAAACTGAACGGTAAGAAAACAAACAATGCAATTAAGGAAGGAACGAGGACTTGAACAGACGCCTCCCCAGAGAAGACGTTGGGAGGGCAAGTGAGCAAAGGAAAAGCGTCCTGTCATCAGCAAAACAAAAATTAAAGCAAAGAGATACCACTGCACGCCTGTTGGGACAGCCCAAATCCGGCACGATGACAACAGCGGATGTTGGTGGCAGATTTATCTGGCAGATTTATCACTCATTACTGTAGGGTTGTGAAAATGGGCTTGCTGCTGCTATTTGTTCCCATGTAGCCCAGGCTGGCCTCAAGCTTGCTATGTAGCTGAGGCTGTCCTTTAACTGATCCTCCCGTTTGCATCCCCAGTCCTCACCCAAGCACGGTGATTACAGGCGTGCACCACCATGCCCGGCCAAACACCATTATTTTAACAAACATGTGCAGGCCCCAGCAAGCAAGCAGAAGGGGCCACAGGATAAGCAGGAATGTGAAACAGCAGAACTGCTTTGGAAGATAGTCTGATGAAGAAAAATAAATTAGTAAATATATTCTCATCGTATGATCTGGAAATCACACACCTTAGTCTTTACCCAAAGTAATTGAAAACTTAAGTTTACACAGAAACCTGCATGTGATGTTTATAGGGCTTTGTTCACAACTGTTAAAATGTGGCAACGGCCGTGACATTCTCTGATAGGTAAATGGCGAAAGAAACTTTGGTTCGTCCAGATGATGGATTGCTCTTGGATGTTGCAAGATCTGAGGCTTTATAAGATGAAGAGACACGCGGAGCCTTCGGAGCACACGGGGAAAGCAGCCGCCACCGGCTTCACACACTGCCATCTCCCACGACTTCAGTGAGCTGACAATCTGCACATGACAGCATCATGAGGATGGCAGTGGACCTGTGGGTGCTAGGGCTGGACAGGAAGGGGGGAACATGGGCAGATCACAGAGGTCACATGCAGACAGGGAAGCCACCATGCACCACAGATATCACAATGGAGGACACCATCATACATTTGTCCAAACCTCAACACCAAAAGTAAGCCTTAAAAAAATAGTAACAACATTTCAACTGCGTGGTGACAACACCTTAGCCTGGGTCCCTTGATTGTAATAGATGTACAGTCCCACAGGAGATGTTGATAGGGGAGGTGTGTGTTTGTTGGAGCAGGAGAAATGTGGGGGATGTACCCTCTCCCAGTTTTGCTGTGAACTTCAAACAAAAATAATGGATTTAAAAAAAAACAATGGATTTTTTTGAAAATTGTAGTGTAAATTTGAAAATTGTAAGAATTTCAATTCTTAGTTGATACTAATTTTTACACTTTTTGGTGAGTGTGTGGCCAGGGGCACACTGGGTATAAGAATTACAGTCCTTTTTGTTTCTCTGCTTCCAACCACAATGAATGACGGAGCAGCTGGCTCTAGCCTGGGTTCCCACTAGGATTTACTGCCTCACTACAGACCCGAATGCAGTCATGCAAATGACCAGGGACTGAAACCCAAGGACCTCTGAGCCAAAATAAACCTTTCTTGCTCTGATTGCCTCAGGCACTTTGTTACAGTAACAGAAAGCTGACTAAGACAATGCTTATGATAAAGCACAGGCACTTGTCCTTGCCCTCTTCCAGGGATCCTGGAATCCTAGGATCCCAACCCTGCAGCTGCCTCAATAGCCACGCCTCCCAAGGACTGGACCAACTCCGACCAATGGATTGGGGTGACAAATCAGAGACCTGCAATCAGTTGGCAGCTCTGGTGTTCCTAGATGCCTTGACCTAGAACAAATTACTTCACTTCTGTGAGTCTGCGTTTCCTCTTCTGTGTAATGAGGATAATAATAGTACTGCTTCCTGTATGGAGGACGATTGCACATTCAATAGGAAATGTATGTCAAACGGTGCTCAGTTAGCTATTGATAATTATGGTTATGGTGAGCATGGCAGTGACTCACAGCCTCACCCCTCAGGATGCTGTGAGGACTCCCTGTGGTAGTAGCCAGGGGAGAGCCCAGCCTCGGGTCCAGTCTGGATCCTTACACTGCACACTGGTGGCACAGGCCATCATATGGTAGCATCTTTGCTCACATGCGTATGCTTCTCCAGCTGATCTGAAAAGCTCGACACCTTTGATGGCATGGTCTTACTGTATTTCTTTTCCTTATTCTATAGCTTAAATGTATGTATTGTTCCCAGTTGCGTGGCTCTGTCACCAGACTCCCTCAGTCTGCCCATTGATGCCCCTGACCGCCATCTTGGCTCCAATAGTGAGCGAAACAGTGAGCATCCATCTTAGACAGGATGCTCACGACTTCCTGATCCCCACAGGCATCCACCCCAGCTGGAAACTCCATGGAATCTGGTTGTATCGTTGGTCCAACCCTTACTGTGCTGGGTGGAGTTTCACCTTGGAAACACTGGTGTTTGTTGCTGCAGAGCAGCTCAAACGTGGCCTCTGCAAACTATGGCTCTGTGCTGTGTAGACAACTCCCCAAATGAGTTACACATGAAAGCTATATGCATGAAGCTGAAAGTTACATACATAAAGCTAAAAGTTATATGCTTGTTAAGCTGAAAGTTATAGGTATATAGATGCATTTCTTGAGCACCCCACCCCTCCCCAAACATACACATTTCCCTAGGAAATGTCTCCATTCTTTCTTGTAAAAGTTCCTATGTATTGACAGAATCAAGACAGATTCCTAGCTCAAAGAGTTGTGTGTGTGTGTGTGTGTGTGTGTGTGTGTGTGTGTGTTGTTTTTGCTTGTTTGTTTGGTTGCTTTTTGTTTTGTTTTTTGTTTTTATGTTGGTAGCGCATTCCTTTAATCTCAGCACTCAAGAAGCAGAAGCAGGCAACCTCTGTGAGTTCCAGGACACCTTGGTCTATGTATCGAGGTCTAGGCCAGCCAGAGCTACAGTAAGACCACATCTAAAAAACAAACAGTTCTAGTTTGCTTTTTATTGTGGGGTGGGGGTGGGGGAGGTTTATTACCTTACTCTTACCCAGCACAGTCCATGATTCTGGCAAATCAGGACAGAAACTCAAGAAGGCAGGAACCTGGAGGTGGGACTGAGGAGGTGGCCAGGGAGAAAGGGGCTTGTTGGCAGCTCACTCAGCCTTCTTTCCCATACAACCCAGGACCTCCTCCCTGGACAGCAAGACCTCTTCCCTGGACCGCAGGACCTCCTCCCTGGACAGCGGGCCTACAGCTGAGCACCTGATAGCAACTGTTAATCAAGACTTCTTGCCCACAGGCCCAGCCAACCAAGGCATTTTCTCAGTTGAAGTTCACTCTTCAGGAGTGAACCATAGGAGGCCAACTTGTGTGAAATTGGCAAAACATAACAAAGGGAAAAAATCTAACCAGGACACAAATAAACAAAACCCAAAAGAATACTTTTGTTTTTAAATTGCCTATCTCAAACATTTGTCTAAAATGTTTATCGTAATTCTATGTAAGATATATAATGAGGCACACAGATTTCAAGACTATAACCCAGTGAAATTTTGCACTCCACACACATGCAATCTGCACACACACACACACACACACACACACACACACACACACACACACACGAGCTACGTATACCATCTTACAGCTCAGGCTGCCGTACAAAGCATTTCCAGCCTCCCACAAACTCCCAGAGGCTCCTTCTCCGTGAACATCAACGTCACCTCACACACAACTTTAATAACTTAATCAACGCGAGTTAGGTTTTTTTTTTTTTTTTTCTGCTTTTAAAACCACAAGAGTGGAACCATGTAATACACACTCGTTAGTCATATGTTTGTGACTTAGTACATGTCTATGCTGGCCGTGTTGTGGGTAGCAGTGAGTTTCAATTGCTGTATGTTAGTCTAGTGCATGAATACTCCATTTTTAATTCCACTACTGGTAGGCATTTGAACAGTTTGGCGTTGCTTGCAAGTAACTTTGTCCAGACATTTCTGTCCATGATTCCTGTACACTCACTTACTTCTCTGAGCTGTACACTGAGCAATACAACTGACATCTCCCAGGGCACACACAGGTTAGCCACGGTCGATATTGCCAAACAGTGTTCCGCAAGGCCCTCCTAACTTACACTCCCAGCAGTAAGGTATGAATGGATTATTACTCAATGAGGCTGTCAACACTTCCTCTTGTTACTCTTAATTTTAGTCATTTGGGTGGGCGTATAATCGCGTAGTTCATTGTTATTTTAATTTGTACTTCCTGATGAATAGTGGTCTAAGTGACTTTTATATGCCATTGGCCATTTGGAGATCTTGTTTAGCAAGGTGACTGCTCAGACATTTCGCTCACAGGAGGACAGATGGTTTTTATCTGTTACTAGCCTTTGTTTTTACTACATATCCTGAGCACTCACACATTGCTAGGTGCTGTGAGTGTCCCTCCTCTGAGACACGCCTCTTCCCCCTCCCTGCCCCCCACCCCAAGCTCTTGGTAAAGAAGAACGGTTTTTAATTTGAATGTGATTGAGTTGACCATTTTTTCCCAGTGGTAGCATTGAAGTCACAGGCCTATGTCTGCCAGGCAAGTGCTCCACCCACCCCCATAATTGTCTTTCTTAAATTCTCTGTCTTAACTCTCTTGTAACTTTTATAATTTTTCTTTGCATCTGCCCAAAGGTTTCAAGATCATGTTGAGAGATTTTTTTTATTGTTGTTAATTCAATTGACAATATAGAGATTCTTTCAGGCTAAACATATTTTTGTTTTAGCTCTGAGGATCTCAGCTACTTGGTCGTTATCTCCCTTCTAGTCTCTCTTCCTGGAGCCTCCCAGAGGCCTTTATTATAGATTCCTGGCTTCTCGAATTTTCCTTTTATGCTTTCTATTTCTCCTCTATGGGCTACACGTTGGATGTTTTCCTCACATTTATTAATTTTGTTTTGTTTGTTTGTTTGTTTTGGTTTTTTTGAGACAGGGTTTCTCTGTGTAGACCTGGCTGTCCTGGAACTCACTTTGTAGACTTCTCTGTAGGCCAGGCTGGTCTTGAACTCAGAAATCCACCTGCCTCTACCTCCCAAGCGGTTAATTTTGTATTTTTAAGTGGTGTGTGTGTGTGTGTGTGTGTGTGTGTGTGTGTGCTGTGAAGTAGCCATAGAAACAGAGAATGATTTAGACACAGGAGCCGAGAGACAGTGGGGGAGCACCGATGACCACTGCTAAGGAGCGAGAAGAGGATGAACGTGAGAGGTGCCCAGGTGTGAACGTGGGCTCCTGTGGTGAGTTCCCTGACAGGATGGGCAGATGCCTCAGCTTTGGAGAGCAGCGGGGAGCAGTGCTGGGAAGCGAAGCAGAGGGCTCCGTTTCCTGACTGAAAATCTGATGGGAACAGAATGACACCAATCACAGAGAAGACACTGGGATGCAGAAAGATCTGCTTTCCAAACCATGGGACCTCAGCCTGGAGCCAACTCTGCGTCTCTGCCTGCTCAGTCACATCATCACTCTGGTGTTATAAAGCAGTTAAACTCTTGCTTGATAAGCTCCTTTACTACAGGAGAGTTTTCACTAAACTCTCCCTTCTTTTTCTAGAACCTCTGTTATCATTTTGATTTAATTTGGTTTCATTAACCTGAGAGCTATGATTTTGAGTCTGGGGCTTAGCTTCTAGATGAACTGGACAAGGAGAGACAAAGGAAAATCCAGTCGTGTGTGTGTGTGTGTGTGTGTGTGTGTGTGTGTGTGTGTGTGTGTCTGCACGCGTGGGTGTGAGCAGGGGTGTGATGGCTCACAACCTGACACACCTGGGAAGAGAGAACCATAGCTGAAGGATCATGGGCGTGTCCGTGGGGCATTTTCTCAATTGTTAATTAATGTAGGAATGTAGGAGGGCCCGCCCATTGTAAGCAGTGCCATTCCTGGGCAGGTGGGTCTGGGCTGTGTAAGCAAGGTAGCTGAGAGAGAGCCGGAGAAGAAGCCACTAAGCAGCCATTCCCCCACAGATCCTGCTTCAGTTCCTGCCCTGAATCCCCTCAGGGAATGGACTGTCACTTGGGAGTGTAAGATGAAATTATCCCTTTCCTCCTCTGCCAGATGTTTCGGTTATTTTATCACAGCAACAGAAAAGCAGACTAGAGAGAGTATGTGGTAAACCGTGAGCAATGGAGAATAGAAGGTGGGGGCAGGGAAAACAGCCAAACAGGAAAGCAGAGAGGACGGGGAGATGAGAGAAAGAGAGGCAGGAGCTTGCACTACAGAACCCGTGACACTTGGGCGTCAGAACGACACTGCTTTGGCCATGGCCCACTCCCTTTGCAGCAGATCCCTGCAGTTCAGCCTGCTCCTGACTGTCCTCTTTAGCTTCAGGAGGGGAGTATCCAGTCATCAATTGTGAGCTTCCGGCAGTGCAGCAGCTTCAGGGCCCCTCCTTCAAAGGGGACCCTTGGGTCTCAAATGTAAGAATTATCACCAATTTTCTCTTCCTTGTACTGAGAGCCCTTGGGTCCTCTCTGACAGTGGGTCCTTCCTAAGGGGGGTGCAGTGAACACAAGTGGCAGTCCTCCCCCAGAAATCATGCAGTTGAGCTGCAAAAACAACAGAAAACAAGAGTCAGCTAAGCAGCCTGCCCAGGCCACTGGCCTCAAAGGCAGCCATTCAGGGTTCCCAGGAGAAAGCCTGAGTGTGAGCCCTCTGCAGAACACACTCCCTGAAGCCTGAGTGTGAGCCCTCTGCAGAGCACACTCCCTGAAGCCTGAGTGTGAGCCCTCTGCAGAGCACACTCCCTGAAGCCTGAGTATGAGCCCTCTGCAGAGCATGCTCCCTGAAGTCTGAGTGAGAGCCCTCTGCAGAGCACGCTCCCTGAAGTCTGAGTGAGAGCCCTCTGCAGAGCACGCTCCCTGAAGTCTGAGTGTGAACCCTCTGCAGAGCACGCTCCCTGTAGCTTTGCACTCATGGGAGTTTAGATGGAAGTGCTGGAATCTCTCCAAG
Source organism: Apodemus speciosus (assembly GCA_002335545.1). NCBI lineage: Eukaryota > Metazoa > Chordata > Mammalia > Rodentia > Muridae > Apodemus > Apodemus speciosus. The sequence goes on from BDUI01000004.1 coordinate 1,681,426, forward strand.
AGTCTCCCCAAAGTAAGTGTTTGGCAGAAATGAATACACAGAAAGCTCTAGAAAGGGCATTGCGCCTCTCTGCCTACTTACCCTGGTGGACTCTACAGGATTCTCAACAGAAACTGAGGGTACAGAATAGCACAGGCAAAGGGGCTGGGCTTTGATTGATTCTTCTCTACCAAAGGAGGAATGCATTTGTTTAAATTTCCACTTGTGAGCCTAGAAATAGCTCAGTGGTTAGGAGCACTGGCTGCTCTTCTAGAGGACCTGGGTTCGATTCCCTAGCATCCATATAGTGGRTCACAACTATCCTAACCCCAGATCTAGGGAATCCAAGGTCCTCTCCTGGCCTACAGGAACATCAGACACGTATATGGTCCACAGAAATCTATACAGGCAAAACACTAATACACATAAAACAATAAAATGATTAAAAACATTAAATTGACATCTATTGTTTCAGACCTTCCAAGAACCCATTCCTCCAGACAGTTTCACTGGTCCTCTACACTTCCTCCCTCCCATCCCATGATGCTCTCCTCTGCATTCCTGCATCCTGGGTACATCATCTATGACTACACAAACCACTCTGCGCTGTGATTGGTGGTTCCATTGCTACTCTTTGCCAAATGATCATCAGTATCCCTTGGCATACTGAGTGGTTGGCCTTATGCTCCAGGTTCTATTGAGTGGTCCAGCATGTGGGTGTGGCCAATATGCACTGAACTCAGTTGTTGTTAGAAACATGTTGGGATGACGTGTTGGGATGGCTTAGTTGGGTATTATGAAAATTGATTATCATAAAAGTCTCTACAGGTAGGAACTGTTTGTATGGGTGGATCACATGTATAATTTAATGTGCCTGATACCCTATCCATCATTGCTGGAATCCCACAAGCTGGGCAGGCATTTCTAAAGGTAGCCAGGAGCCTGAGGACATCAGTGAGAAGAAACTTGTCCAGCCTCTGCCCAGGCACCAGAATTGCAGATATCTCCCACTAAACTAGACAGAGGATATGCTGGTTAGTTTTGCTTGTTTGTTTGTTTGTTTGTTTAAATCAATTTGACACAAACCAAGCCATATTTGGGAAGAGAGGATCTCGACTAAGAAATCATCTCCACCAAAGTCTGCCAGGCCATTTCTTGGTTGATGATTGACGTGGAAGGGCCCTACCCACTGTAGACCGTGCCACCTCTGGGCACGTGGTCCTGGGTGGCATCAGGAGCAAGCTGAATGAGCTGTGGCAGGCGTCAGGAAGCGGCTCTCCTCCACGGCTCTGCTTCAGTTCCTGCCTCCAGGTCCCTGCCTTGAGGTCCTGTCACAGCCTCCCTTTTGGGTGGGCTGTCATCTGTAAGATGAAATAAGCTTCTCCCCCTGGTTGACTGCGGGGTACGGTGTGCATCCCAGCAAGAAAAAAACAACTAGAACAGGAGCTCTTCACACTTGAAATGTTTCTCGTTGGGAATTTTCTTCTCCTGAATAGCTCCCCTCTGAGAGTCCACAAAAGTGGTTCTCAAACTGTGAGTGGCGACCCTCTTGGGGGTTGAAAAACCCTTTCACAGGGCTTGCATATCAGATAAGCTGTGTATTAGATACATTACAATTCAAAACAGCAGCAAATGACAGTTCTGAAGTTGCAACAAAAATAATTTTATGGTTGGGAGTCACCAAAACATAGGAGCTGTCTGTACTAAAGGGTTACAGGACTGGGGCGGTGGGGGCTAAGAACCACTTGTCTACAACTATCAAGGGGGTTGAATTTACGATCAAACAGAAGAGCTTGAGAAGTTTTAGCTAACGCCTTCTTCCTCTCAGAGCTGCAAGGCAGAGGTGCCCACGGTGGGCTCTTTGATCCCCACACTGGGGCAAGACATTCCCTCACAAGTGGTGGTTGCTACTCTTTCTGGCCTAAGCCTCTCTCTTATCATTTTAGAATTGGGGGGCAGAGCTTATGTGTTCAGTTTATCAGCAGTTAACACCTTGAACTCATGAGTAAGGGCCGGGCTGGGCTAGGCTGGGCTAGGCTGGGCTAGGCTGGGCTAGGCTGGGCTAGGCTGGGCTAAGTAGGAGGACAGCCAGCCCGATGAGCAGACACCACAGATGGAAGGTCAATGCCAGGACTGCACTGCCCCCCCCACACACACACACACACTTTGATTTTACCAGCTTCTTGGTTGTTTAGGGTTGCCCTCAGAGCTTCTGGTTCATGTGTCCTGGCTGCCAGCACCCTTCCTAGAAGGGCATGGGGCAGAACAGCCTCAGGTTCTAAGGGCTTTGCATTTTTCCTCTTTGAAGACAATAAGGAATTGATAACATAAATGAATAAAGAAATCAATACAATAATTACCAGGAAAAATGGAATAGGTTGCTAGATAAAACACACACACTCAGTTAAATCTGAATTTCAGATAAGCACATGGATTTTTATCATATATATGTCTCAACTATTGTCTAGGATATACTTAATGTTAAATATTAATTATTGTTATATAAATGTACATAAAATGGTTAAGTTGTGCCAGTGAGATGGCTCAGCAGGTAAAAGCACTTGTCACTAAGCCTGGAAAAAACTTGAGTTTGATCCCTGGAACCCACATAGTGAAGAATCAACTCCTGTAACTTATCCTCTGACCTCTGGATAGGTGCTGTGACACACACACACACATACACACACACACAGAGACACACACACAGAGACACAGACACACACACACATGTCCTCTGACCTCTGCATGAGTGCTGTAACACACACACACACACACACACACACATATGCACACACAATACATAAATAACTAGGAAATTCTAATTAAAGTTAGCTCAGATGTCTTTGAAAAGCTGTCTGTGGCATCTGAGAGCATAAGCGATGGGGTGCCCTGCCTTTCTGTCTGCTAAATCTGACAAAGGAAAGGCAGACTGGCCCTTCCAAACCTTCTTCCCTCCAAGCCAATAGTACACATGTAGTCAGAAGAAGTCATCCGGTGTGGGAAAGCGAATCAGGCTCCTCCTGAGACAGGATGAGGCCCAGACAGTGTAGTGGGAAGAAGATGCCCCTGGTCCAGAGCCCGAGAAGCCAGAGCCAGAGGAGAGGGTGCTGCGTGGGCCACAGAGGCTGCCCTCCGGGGAGAGAAGAGAGACTGAGCCCCAGGTGCTGAAAGTCGGTGCAGGGTAGGCCCTGGAGATGTCAGGAATCAATGTCCTGTACACAGCTGTCATCGCCTCCTTGGCTCCCGACAATCACACCTGTCTTTCGGCTGCAAAGCCGTGCTTAGGTGCCCTTGAAACCGAAGCAAACCTCAGTCACTCGGAAAAATCTGTGCTTAGTCAAAATGCCAGAGCGAGTGATTCTGTTATCCTGTTGACTCTAGGATAGACCACAGGCTTTCCTTAGTGAGCCAACTCCCCTCATGCATTTAGAACAGGATTCCATTTAGACAGGGGAAAATAAACAGGATTGTCACAGCACCCCGAGGAAGGGCCGGGATGGGGAAAGCGAGTTTGTCTTCTGTGAGGGGAAGGGCTGAAGACATCTGCAGGGAGCTGGGAAGACAGGTGTGTGTGTGTGTGTGTGTGTGTGTGTGTGTGTGTGTGTGTGTGTGTAAGAGTGAGGGGGGCACCACACTCCTTCCTGGATGTTCAGAACCAGTCACTACGCCACAGTAACACACAGTCACATTGCGAGTGTGAGGTGATACTGCTGTGGGCTTCATGTTTGGGCAAGGCCTGCCGCGTACCAGAAGCCTGGTCCCAGTGTAAGGCAGTGATGTGGTGGGGACTCCACGATATAAAGGGGTATAGGAAAGGGCCGTCAGGTCCGGGGCTCCAGCGTGGCGTCAGGAATGGGTGAGCCTCCCAGATTAAGGCTGTTTCTCCTGAGTGTACACTACCAAGCGTGGCCACCTCATGTTGCTTGACCCCTTCTGCAGAGGCAGTTTCCTTTAGGCTTCCATTATTGTTTGTGACACATCCTGTGCGCTCTGGCCAAGGAACTGGTGCCATGTTGTTTGTCTCTCCTCCACCTCCTCTTCCTGCTCTTGCTCTTCCTGCTCCTCCTCTTCCTGCTCCTCCTCCTGCTCCTCCTCCTCCTGCTCTTCCTCCTCCTGCTCTTCCTCCTCCTGCTCTTCCTCCTCCTGCTCCTCCTCCTGCTCTTCCTCCTCCTGATCTTCCTCCTCCTCCTGCTCCTCCTCCTCCTCCTGTTCCTCCTCCTGCTCTTGCTCCTCCTCCTGCTCTTCCTCCTCCTACTCCTCCTGTTCCTCCTCCTGCTCTTGCTCCTCCTCCTGCTCCTCCTCCTGCTCTTCCTCCTCCTGCTCCTCCTCCTGCTCTTGCTCCTCCTGCTCCTCCTCCTGCTCTTGCTCCTCCTCCACCTCTTCTTCCTGCTCTTCCACCTTCTCCTCCTGCTCCTCCTCCTGCTCCTTTTCCTCTTCCTCTTGCTCCTCCTCGGTCTGCTCCCCCTTCCCCTCTCCTCAATCCCTCCCCCTGTTGTTCTTTTTCCTCAATATGTGTCTCACTCTGTAGCCCAAGCTGGCCTCAGATTCGCAGCTGTCCTGCCTCAGCTTGGCAGATGCCGGGATTAAAGACACGAACCCCTATGCCCTCTACAAACACACTTCCTCCTCACCCTTGGGCATTTCATTACAGCAGCACAAAACAGACTGGTGCGGCTTCCATGTCCGCTACCTCCCTTTACCGCAGCCGTGGATAGAGTTTGGAGAAATGCTGAAGATGAGACGGAGTCAGGCCAGGGAGCTCTGCGTGGAGTGGTGCGGGGCAGCAGTCCGCTCTCAGAGTGCTCTGGGCACTCGTTAGTGGAAGGAAGTCATCACGGAGCTGCCAGTTAGCACTTCATGATGGCTAACTGGCCCATTGAGCTTAACTAGTTGGCAGTAGAAAATAATAATTAAAATAATAATAAGAAGAATAATAACATCTTTTGAAGAAACATTGTGTTTCTTCAAAAGATTTCAGTCACGAGCCCAGCACCTCGGAATGTGACTTGGCCTGCAGAAGTCACACTGTGATGTGTGTCAGGGGCTGACCCACAACTGTGGGAGAAGTTGACCATGTGGACACAGATACTCAGGGAGAACGCCAGGAAGAATTCAGGGAGAACTACCGGAAACAGGGAGGAGGCCCAGAACAGTCTCCCTCGTAGGCCTCAAAAGAATCCAGCCTTACCACTGCCTCTATTCCAGACAGAACCTTTGAAACTATAGGAAGGCAAACTCTGCTGTTTAAGCTATTCAGTTGTTTGTACCTTGTTATTAATATATATTATAATAATGTTTTGGAGCCTGAGTGTCCCCCAAAACCATATACTAAAGGTTCCCCCCCCCGGGTGTACACTACTAGGAGATATAGGAACCTGAGGGGTGATCCATTGTGGGAAGAAGTTAAGTTACGGGGTGGGTGTCCTTGAAGGGGAGAATGGGATTCGAGTCCCTTCTCTGTCTCTTGTGTTTCCTGGCCATTGTGAGGCAGGCAGGCATCTACCTCACTGTCCACAGATACAATGGGTTGGTTTACCGCCAGCATTTTGTCAGAGTAACAGGAATCTCACTGTCACACAATGCCTAGTGAGATACTCCTGTGTGGTAGGTACTATGCCCAGTGGCTTACACAAAGTATATTATGTATTTCCCACAGTCCCATGAGAAAGGAACTATTATCCTCATATTGGATGGAGAACAGGGGAGCTTGGAGAGGCCAGAGGTTACACAGCCAGGCTCAGCATCACAAAATGTTGATAGAAGCCTGGACTCCCGATTTCCAGGCAAATGAGCTCTGCTCTGCACAGAGCAAGACCCAGAGAGTAACACCAGGCAAAGTACATATTGGCTATAGATAGAGTCATCAACAAGAACCATGAGAAGATTCTAGCACCTCAGGAAGTACTCAGTTTTAAAAGAGTAAAGTTGGGCTGGCAATACACAATTTAAACACTAGTCAATGCAGGAGGCAAGGGGTTAGACACAGGGTGACCAGGAAACTTCAATTCGGTTTGTAGTTTCATATGGGGTTTCATTTTGTAACTCTGGGTGGCCTTGAACTTGATAGACCAGGGTGACCTTGAACTCACAGAGACCCACCTGCCTCTGTCTTCCTCCTTCTGAGTTTAAAGCCTGTGCCATCATGCTCAGAAAAACCGCAGTCATTTGCTGGGGGTACATCTCCCGGCAGCATCGCCATTGTGATTAAGTGCTTGTGAGGTTGCTGATAAGTTGTTCCCATTATATCAGAAGCCAGAGGCACCAGGTCACTGTCTCACTGTGCACACTACCTCTTCACGAGGACCCCAGGTTCATTATTGTACTATTTACATTGTGATTTTTGACTCCTTGCACTTGTGGGCTCTTCTAAAGAATCATGTCACAGAATGGTTCTCAACGTGTGGGTCTCGACCCCTCTGGCAGCCCTCTATCTACAAAAGTATTTACATTGCAATTCATAGCAGGAACAAAGTTACAGTTACAAAGTAGCAATGAAAATAATTTTACAGTTGGGGGGGCCTCACTACAACATTGCAGTACTAGGAAGATTGAGAACCACTGCAAAGGAAGATCCAGCCCTCCGTGATGGCTTGTGGGGGGGGGGGGTGGAATCATTTTATCCCATGCCACCCACCTTATAAACATGCATTAAAACATTTTTAAAGCCCACGGTGCAGAACTCACTGTACTGTGACCCCGTCCATCCCCTGCAGAGCCTGCTTCTCTTTGCTAAATACATGTATACACTTCTGCCTAAACTGCGTGTGTCTCTTGAATGAATTCTTCCCTTCAAGACAAGAAGCTGAGGAGGAAGCCTTACCAGGTGAGAACATGACTTCATCTAGAAAGATAAACACAGAGAGAGAAAGACAGAGACAGACAGAGAGAAAGACAGAGAGACAGAGGGAGACAGACAGAGACAGAGACAGACAGAGAGATAGAGACAGAGAGACAGAAACAGAGACAAAGACAGACAGAGACAGAGAGAACTAAGAAGCTAAGAAGCTTCAAATTACATTTCAGAAGCAACAGTCTAGGTGTTAGACTCAGCCCAGTGAGTACTCAGAGGGAATTAAAGCTGCTGTCCTTTGGATCTTAGGTGCCACACATTCGGCACTTTTGGGAGATGGTGAGACCTTGAATGGGATGTTCCAGGCCCTTGGAATGACCTTCAAGGGAGTCCTGGGCACCCAGGTCCAGCTTTCTCTTTCTGCTTCTGAGTTATAACGTGAGTGATTTAACTCAACCGCACATGCCTGTCCAGACGTGCCACACTTCTGCAGGACCCGGCAACAGGGCAGGTCATGGCTGATCCTCCAGAACCCTAAGCCTAAATCAACCTTGTCTCTCTACAAGTTGGTCACCTCAGAACCTCGCTGTCGTGGTAGGAAGTTGGCTGAACAGCAGGTCAGTCGTTCCTGAGTTAGGATGGCTGCCCTCTCCGTAGCAGTGAGCCAGCTGAGGAGACTCAGCCCCCAGCTTGCACCTCACTCAAGCACAAGAGAGTGAAAATCCAGACAGCCAAAGCGAAGGGTGGCGAGGGCCCCCCCAGGTGTCCTCACTTAAACTGATTTAAAATTGCATTATGTATTCGTTTACTGGGGGAGCGCATGCCTGCACGGTGCACCTATGGAAGTCAGAGATGGTAGATTATAGAAGTAAAATACGTTTGAAATTGCATTCGGCACCGAATAGCAGGATGAAGTCGTACACTGGCTTACTGTACGACCCAGCGTGTGAACGGCCCCTGGTCAGTGTGCCCGTGCTGCAGGGGCTGCCTGCCCAAGAACCACTTAGATTCTGCCGTCAGCCGGACGGCCTGGTACCTGGGTCCTCATGTTCAGTTTACCTTTAATTTATCCCATGATGCAAAGTGCACAACCAATGATACCAGTGATTTAGATCCGCCAAAAAGAGACCGGGAGGTGGAAATGCTAAGGTACAGTAACATTTTAAACAATCAATCAAACACACAAACTTTCTAGACAGCTTCGTTGTACTGCTCTGGCTGGCTTGGGCCTTGCTATGTAGACCAAGCTTGTCTTAAATTTCTTGCCTCTTCCTCCTGAGTCCTGGGATTAAAGGCATGTGCAATCATGTCTAGCATCACAACATTAAGATATTTTGAGAGAGAGAGAGGAGAGAGAGGAGAGAGAATCTTCGTTTCATTTCTTTTGTAACAAAATAACCTGACGCAAAGCAACTGAGGGAAGAAAGAGGTTTCTTTTAGTTTACAATTCCAGATTACAGCCCATCAGTGTGGGAAAGTGAAGGGAAAACTTCCAACAGCTGTTCACGTCACATCCGCAGTCAAGAGGAGAAGGAGAACAAATGCATACGCTTGCCTGTGCTCAGCTCCATTTCTCTACTCCTGCATAGTTCTAGACCCCCTGCCTAGGGAGTGGTGCCACCCACACTGACCTTGCTCTTCCCACATCAATTAACATAATTAAGACAACGCTGTGGAGACAAGCCCACAGCTGACCCAATGCAGCCGATCCCCCACTGAGCCTCTGAGGTAATTCTAGGATGCATCCAGAGAACAGTTAACTAAACACGACAATTGTTATCATCCATTTACTTTGTTCTTAGTTTTTGTTGTTTAACACAATATGGGTTTACAGGGGGGAAGTCATACACAGGGTTGGTACCCTCTGTAGTTCTAGGCATCTACTGGGACCATGCCCCGAAGAACACAGAGGACTACTGTGTAAGAGTGAAAGAAAAGTCTTACAGTGTAGTCTTGTCCTTTATGCCCTTTCAAAGCAAAATGCACTGATCAGCACGGAGCTAAACCAGCCGCCCCTCCTCCCAGAAGCTGGCCAAGCAGAACTGCTCAGATTTGTGTGTGTGTGTGTGTGTGTGTGTGTGTGTGTGTGTGTGTGTGTGGTGGGTAAGGGGAGTCCAAGAAACTGGTCCCAAGCCCCGTTCCCAGCTGTCTCATGACCCTCTGCCCAAGGCCTGCGGTGGCATCAGCTCTCCTGTGGGTAGCCTGCTTCTGCAGCTGGCCTCCTGCCCTGCTCTCCCTGAAGCAGGTTCCCACAGGGATTAGGGCCAGGCTGCTCTCTCTGCTCTTCAGTGTGTGAGAGCCATGGCCTGCCTGTCTTCTGCACACTCCTGGGAAAACCCCACCTGTCCCTGGCCCACCCGACCTATAGTGCTCCACAAAGCTTTCTGGAGGCCAAGGGAAGGAAACTGAGATAGTGGCTCCAGGACCTCTGGAGGCTGGGCCCTGGAACTGGAGCCCTGTTTCATCTCTCTGCTGCCCCTGACACTGCAGCCTCTTTCCCCATCCCCACTCCCATCCAGCCGGAGGAAGGTGTTACCAGTGCCCAGCATAACCCCTGACCTGGACCCCTCTAAGACAAACATGTGTCTAGTCCAGACCCGGGCATAAGGAAGATCCATAAAAATGAACATAGAGGACCTTGATAACTTTTACGTGCATGCAGGAGATAACACTTTCGATAGGACTTTCATCATTAATGCATCAGACTGCTTTCCAGGGCAATGAGCTGGGGAAACAGAACCTTCTCCGTGGCTTTCGGCTTCACCTGGGCTCTTGTTTGTACGTGTGCGTGCGTTTTCCCAAGCTTAAACTTTCACAGTTATATAACCCTTCCCCTTGGCCAGCAACCAAACTTCCAGATTAGCTGGAGGTTCCCTGTGCAAGTTAGGAGTTGGCATGGGCTGAGTCATGTGACCACGGTGCCGCCTGGGTCTGGAGGCGCTGCTCTCTAAGGAGGGCCTGTGTGTGGGTCAGAAGAGAGCAGCCTGCAGGCAGGGCTTGATTCCTGACCTAGAAGACTTCAGACCAATGCTCATCGCCAGTTCTCAAGCTGGAGCCGATTAAAGTTAGGAACTTTATCCATCTTTTTCTTTTAGGGAAAAAAAAGTTCTAAGCATTCATTGAGATGTCTACACTTCTAAGTGGGAACTACTTAAAAGGATGTCAATATGTCTGTTATCCAGGTCTCGTGTGAATGTGGCTTTGACACTGTCTGGACGGGGGCTCTCTGGTCCCCAAAAGCAGTGTGTTGTGGAGCTCAGGTCCCGAATGTTCCCTTCCTCCTCTTGTCTATGTCCTTCCTCCCAGCCACCGATGAAAATCAACACTCTTGCTCTTCTTGTAAGGTTTAGGATAAGGTGGGAGGCAGCGGCCTGGTGAGAGACGATGAACCCACCAGACATCCAAATCAGTGTGTGTGTGTGTGTGTGTGTGCGTGTGCGTGTGTGTGTGTGTGTGTGTGTGTGTGTGTGTGTGTTGATTCATTTCACGTCGTCTTGGCCAGAGTGTTCGGATGTTTGGTCTAAGCTTATCCTGGGTATATGAATTTGGACTGTTTTATTTCATTTCGTTTGGGATTGTCGAGCTTGGTGACTTGATGTTAAAGGCTGTTTACTGTTTATAGAGTGGGTGGGATTCATCCATTCAGTTGAAGGCCTTAGGAGGGGAAAAAAAGATCTAAGGAGAGAGTGTGCCCGCAGACAGCTTTGGAGTTACTCGACCTTTCCTGGGGAAACGGGAACAAATGTCCCTTTGCCCTATATAGGCACTGATGACAGAGCAAAAAAATGGCTTCACTGAAGTCCAACTTGGAGAGCCAATGAGTTTGTTAGAGTTTCTTACAGGAGTACGGGAAGTTCACCCAACACAAGGCGCAGCCCCAGAGCTCCCTGCCCAGCCTCTCCCCAGCGTGGCTCACATTCCCCAGTAATCCTTACTGAGTGTGTAACCTTGTGAATCTTACAAGTTTCAGGCACTTTCTGAGACTTGTGAGTTGTTCATTTCCTCAACTTATGTTTTGTTAACTTCCTGAGTCTCAAGGAGCTCCCTTTCTGAATAGAAGGTTTCAACTGGAAGAAAATTGCTACATAGCAGGACTTTGACTGCAGCTCTTCCCAGGGGTCCAGTCCACACTTTTGGACTTGAATCTTCTCCATCATCTGAGCTATTTCTGAATTCTCACATGCCCTGCATGTGTGAATACATGCACGTGTACAAGTGTACACAAACACACACGTGTATATACTATATATGAGCCAATGTCCATGTGTAGATATATAAGCACACATGAATATCCATATCTTACTGATATTAATATTTCATCTAATGTGTATGTGGAGATATTTATTTATTAATGTTCATTTCTTATTGGATATATATGCATATGTATCTATACACATCCAATTCAATATACATATTTACACACACATTTCTCTAGCCTGATGAATGCAGTTTCTGTTTGCCCTTGGTGAACTTCCACATCTCCTCCAAAACCCAGATTAGCTTGTCCCCCTCAGCCTTCCGTGAGCTTCTGGGGCAGTGGTTCTCAACATTCCTAATGCTGTGACCCTTTAATATCGTTCCTCATGTTATGGTGACCCCCAACCATAAAACTGTTTTCACTGCTGCCTCATACATAACTGTAACTTTGCTACTGTTATGAACATAGTATAGATATCCAAGATGCAGGATATCTGATATCTGACCCCCGTGAAAGGGTCATTTTACCCCAAAGGGACCACCACTGACAGGTGAAGAATAACTGTTCTAGGATTCTTTTCTTTAAAATCCCTGGTGAAAGGCCTATAGAAATGCAAAACCTCAGGCAGGCCCCAGTTCCTCCAGCTTGCAGGCCCTGCAGGCATTCCCGCCTCTCTGCCTTCCTGATGTGCAGGGAAAGACACAGCCCTAGCACCTGGAGAGAAGCAGCATTTTACAGCCAGAGGAGAGCATCCCCAAGTGCAGGACTTTCCAGCTACTATGACGGGATACCCGCACCCTTCTTATTTATACTAAAAACTCAACCTGGACCCTCACACTTGTCAGGAATGAGTTGAGCCACAAAGCCAATGCCCAGGCCTGTAGGGTCCTATTGAAAATACAACTCATTTGAAATGCACAGAAAATCACTGTGAACCCCAGGGAATCTGCTCCCCTTCAATCCTTTGATTTTCTGTTTGAATCCAGAGGTTGGGAGAAAGCCATGTGCAAAGACAGCCTGTGACAGGCAGGGCAGGTCATTGTTCCCGGGCCATTTACTTTTCAAAAGAGACTAACATTGGGTTCTCTGTCATAAAAATGATGTGTTGTTACTCGGAAATGTGTAAACATTGGGAAAAGCATTAAGGAGAAATTTGAACCCTACCATCCCGAGATAGCTGCTGTTGAGATTTAGCGGCTGTTTCCCGAGAGACCCGCGTATTTGTTTGCTAGGCCACAGAGCACAGAGGCACAGCTAAGACCTTAAACTGTAAAATGACTCTTAGAGTGTGTGGGATGCTTGACTTCTAAGATCAAAGTGTGGGCAGGGTTGATTTCTCCTGAGGTCTCTGCAGCTTGCAAAGGGTGTCCTTCCCGAGTCTCCACATGGTAGGCCCTGGGTACTAGTTTCTTCCAATTTCCTCATCTGACAAAGGCACCAGTCATCCTGGGTCAGCAGCAACCTAATGACTCCATGTCAACCACCTCTAAAGATCCTGTCTCCTGGAGTCAGGTTCTGAGAGTTAGGACTCCAACAGCTCAACTCTGGGGGCGCACATTTCAGCTCAAAGAAATGCATCTGTGTGATCATAAATAGGTTAACATTGAGGGAATCTTTTAAAATCTATATTTTTAAGACAGACAACCTGGGCTACATGAGACCCTGTCTCAAACAAGACAAAATGAAGTAAAACAACACCATTAAAACAAACAAACAAACTAACAACTAACTAACTAACTAACTAACTAACTAACTAACTAACTAAGTAAAAAACCAAACCAAACAAATAAAAAATTCTACCCTCGAAGCTTCAGAAAATAGTGTTATCAAAGCCGTGTAAGTGTTTTACCCTTGGTGTTCTCCTGGTGTTCTATGGTAGGAATGAAGAATAGTGTGCCCGCGATGGAAAACAGTTATATATATATATATATATATTCATAATGAATCAGAAGCAACTTAATGACTTCACGTTAACCACCCCTAAAGAGTCTGTCTGTCTGTCTGTCTGTCTGTCTGTCTGTCTGTATCTATCTATCTATCTATCTATCTATCTATCTATCTATCTATCTATCCATCTATCCATCTATCTATCTATCTGCTGAGGTTAAACCCTTCAGGACAGAATAAAAAACAATTTGCATCTAAACTAAGAATTTCAGCTAACGCAATAGTCTAAGCTCTGGGAGTTTGTCCCCAGGTAGTTAATCAATCTAATCTGTCACATACCTAAAATATATTGTTATGGTTGGAATATGAACTGTCCTCATGGAGTCATGTGTCAACGGCATTGCTTGTGTGTATATGTATATATGTATACACACACACACACACACACACACACACACACACACACACATCCATCCCTGGAATGTAACCTTGTGCCCTGAACATGCTAGGCAAGTGTTCTTGCACTGAATTGTGTGCTCATCTATGAATGTTGTAATTTCTTAGCTAGTTCCAATTTGATATACATTAGGCTCTGTTTCCGCTGGTTCACTATTCTAAATTCTGCTGCAATGGACATCTGCGCTGGCTCAGAGTTGTGACAAAACCACCTGAGAACCACACATGGGAAAACAGCCATTTGGCTCTTGGTCTCAGAGACTTCAGCCATAACCATGGCTCTGTGGGTTCTCCGGCCGTGTTGTGGCAGAGGCTACTGGTACTAGGCAGGAGGCAGAGAGCAAAGGTGTACCCTCAGTGACCTTTCCACCATCTCCACAGTGCCACCAGCTGCAAGCCAAGCCTGTGACACGTGACCCCGGGGGACAGTGCCTATTCCAACCATAACAATATCTTTTGGGTATGTGGCTGGTTATTCACTTGCAGACGGGTTCCTGGAGCTTGGACTGTTGGATTAGAGGGAAATTTTATTTTTAATTCAGATGAAGATTGTTTTATTCTTTCCTGAGGGGTTTAACCTCAGCTTTAGCACTTGGGAGAGTCTGCTTCCCCAAACGCTTGCCAACACTGGGCTGAGAGATTATTCTTAAACTTTGTCAATCTGGTGAACCGATGTGTATATATGGGAACCTTTATCTGTGGTTTTTGATGACTTAAGAAATTGGGCATAGTTCTTACATTCATGGGCCACCTCTTGTTCTGTGTCCTTTTTTGGATTTTTTTCTATTTCATTTCTCACTTGTCAAAGGAATTTAAGTCTTAAAAAAAAGTAAACTATGTATTTTTTTTTTTACTTATTTTTTGGCAGTATTGAGAGTGACCCAAGGTCTTGTGCCCGCTAGGCAAGTGCAGTGCCACTGAACTGTACCCTCAAACCTTACCTCCCATAATGCACAGTTCAGCCACGGGGGACACTCATATTACTCCTCTGTAAATCCACAGTTCAGCCACAGAGGACACACTCACCTTATTGTGAACCCGATCATAAGGGCTCATTCTGTTTTGCCAAACTAAAATCGTAAACCCACTGAACATTAATTGCCCTTTCCTCTGTCCTGGCAAGCACCATTCCCCCTTCAGGCTCTGAATTTGTCTCCGCTGACATTGCATCTAAGTGGGCCCAGGCAGCATTGTGGGTTTTGAGGCTCAATCTTTTCACTTAGCACAATGTCCTCAGGTTAATCCATGTTGTAGTATCAGAAGTTCTTCCCTCTTTTTTTTAAGGGTGAGCAATATTACTCTGTGTGTGTGTGTGTGTATACATGTGTGTATATACATGTGTGTGTACACTCAAGTGCATGTATGACGCTGTGCCCATATGGAAGTGAGCCCAACCCTCTTCAGTAGGTTCTTGCCTTCCATCATGTGGGTCCTGGCAGCAAGCATCTTTACTGAGCCAACTCACCAGCCCACACATCTTTTGAGTTTTCAGGTAAGCTTTTCTATTGAGTACATCTTGGAGTATAATGACTTAGTTGTAAATATGCATATGTAGTTTTCTGAAGTTATAGAATTGGATGAGACTCCTGCTTGCTCCTCACCCCCATCCATGATTAGCTGCTCCACAAGTGGGCATTTTGCATCAGAGTGTGCTTGAAATTTGCATGCTTCTGACTCCCGATGAAGTCGACCATTTCTCCCTGTCCTCTTAAAGAACCCCTCCTCACTGTGACTGAGCCTTTTATCAGGGCTGAGAGCTGACAGCCTCTTCTGCAATCACGGCTGTTCTCCACTCTTACAAGGGTTTTCCAAAGAGCAGACATTCTTCCTTTAAATGGATTTTAACTTACGAATGCTTTCCTATGGTTCTCATGCACTTAAGAAGTTTGCATCTCTCACTACCGCTAAGACATTTCCCCACGTTGCTGTTAGAAAGTGCAATTGCCTTCCTTCTCCTGTCTTCAATCTACAACCCATGCAGATTTTTATTTTAGTTTGTGTGCACACATACATGGACATGTGCATACTGTGGTGTGTGCTTGTGGAGGTCAAAGACACCTTGCAGGAGTCAGTTCATTCCTTCCACCATTTGGGGCCTGGTGATCCCATGCAGAGCCCAGCCTGGCCACTAGAGCTGTTATTCACTGAGACATCTTTCTGG
>BDUI01000004.1:1697108-1714707 GCA_002335545.1 Apodemus speciosus
AGAAGAAGAAGAAGAAGAAGAAGAAGAAGAAGAAGAAGAAGAAGAAGAAGAAGAAGAAGAAGAAGAAGAAGAAGAAGAAGAAGAAGAAAAAGAAAAAGGTTTTGTTGAGACGAGTTCTTGTTATGTTGCCCAGATTGGCCTCTAGCTCCTGGATTCTTGCCATCTTCCTGCCTCGGTCTCCCCTGTAGTTCATACTGGAGGTGTGCAGCATGGCCAGTTTTGGTTTTGTTGTAGTGGTAGTGTTCTTTGTCTTTAATGATTTTGGAGACAACATGGATGAGGAGATTTTTTTTTCAACCATGCAGAGGTTTTCTACACAGCCCTGTTTGTTATCGGCCAAGGGCCCGGCTGGTGACTGCAGTCTCCATTCTCTTCCTCAGGATTGTCCCAACCTCAGGCTGTTCCCACAGACACCTTTCAGGGTCAGCTTGTCTTCTCCGTGTGCAAACAAAGCCCAGAACACTGGCTAGGAGATGGCTTTTGAGATTCACACTGAATCTATGGATCGGTGAAAAAGTGATGGTTTCCCCTTATTATTTCTTCCAATTCTGAGGATAATCCTTGGATTTTACATTTTCTCTATGTCCAAATACTGGATGTTGCCCTCTATGTCTTATGGGCTGACTTTGTAGCAAGAAACCCACCGAGCTTGTTGATGAGTTTTAGCAGCTTATAGACCTTGATTGTTGGGGTGTTGCTGGAGGCTGAACGCCAGGACCTCCCACATGCGAGATATATGCTCTGTCTGAATACAGCCTGGCCCACTCTGACTTTCCTGGGTCCACCTCATTTTCCCTTGGCTTCTTGACTAAGTGTGATCTTACTTCGTTTTTTTTGTTTGTTTTGTTTGTTTGTTTTGCTTTGTTTTGTTTTTATCTAGCCTTCATCAGATTGAAGAAATTCTCTTTATGTTTATCATCTTTGTGTCCTGAATCTCATTAAAGGTGTTTCCACTCCCATTAAGATGATTGCAACAGGCCTGGAGAGATGGCTCAGCAGTTAAGAGCACCGACTGCTCTTCCAGAGGTCCTGAATTCAATTCTCAGCAACTACATGGTGGCTCACAACCATCTATAATGGGATCTGATGCTGTTTTCTGGTGGGTCTGAAGAGAGTAATAGTGTATTTATATACATAAAATAAATAAATCTTTTTTTTTAAAAAAGGTAATCATAATAAACTTCTCTTTAATTCTATTAATACAGAGTTTTATCAAACTTGAAGTGTTATATAAATCTTGAGTTCCTGGGATAAAATCAATTTAGCTGCATTTTCCTGTTTGAATGTCATAGAACTTAATTTCTTAATATTTTGTTTGGAATTTTTGTAAGAGAAATCACCTTATAATTTCACATTTTTTAACTAGCTTATAGATTTCATTATTAGAGTTACGTTTCATGAAACACAGCAGGAAGTCTTCCTTTTTCTGTTCTCTTGAAAGCTTATATATTATAACAGGAGTTATTTTCCTTATGCAAAGAATTTAGTCCACAAAACTGAGTAGGGAGGAAATCTCATGAGAACATCTATAACATTCATTTTGTGGTGTTTTTTTTTTTTTTAATTTAAAAAAGCAAAAGCAAAACCAAAAACCAAAAACCAAAAACCTACAAAATAGCCTGTTCGGATTTTACAGTTTCTTCTATTGTAAAGCTGTGTTTTTCTGTTTTCTATTTCTATTTGTTTAACTGACAATGTATTTGCGACTCTGGATAACCTGTGTATATACTTACAGTTAAAAATCCATCACTGAGGGAAGCCAGGACAGGAACTCGAACAGGGCAGGATCCTGGAGGCAGGAGCTGATGCAGGGACTATGGATGGATGCTGCTTACTGGCTTGCTTCCCATGGCTTGCTCAGCCGCTTTCTTATAGAACCAAGGACCACCAGCCCAGGGATGACCCTACCCACAATGGGCTGGGCCCTCCCTCATCAATCATTAATTAAGGAAATTTCTTACAGCTAGATTTTTTCTTAATTAATTTATGTATTCAATTACATTCCAATATCCACCCCCTTCCTCAATTGAGCTTTCCTTTTTTCAAATGACTCTAGCTTGGGTTAAGGTGACATATAACTTAGCTAGCACAGCTGGCGTATGTCTAAGCACAGTGTGCATGCCTGGTGCCTTCAGAGGTCAGAAGAAGATCTTGGAACTGGAGTCACAAGGGCTGAGAACCACCGTGCAGGTGCTGGGAACCAAACCTTGGGCCTCTGTAAGTGCTCTTAACCTCTAATCCGTCTTTCCAGCCTATACCTGTGCATCCATCTCTACTGTCAGCTTTTCCTTTTTAATTTCGTCTCTTCGTACACGTGCTAATACAGTAAAGGGATGACTCTGCAACAGGGTAGATAAACTTGCCAGAGAGTGAAGGCAAGCAGACAAAACRCAAAAGCTTTTTTCTTTCGTGTTCTTCTTCTATGTGCGCTGCCATCAGAAGATGTTGTCCAGATTTAGGGTGTGTCTCCCACCTCACAAGATCCAATTAAGAAAACCCCTCAGAGTATGCCCAGCTGCTTGGGTTCTAGTTGACTCCAGACGTAGCCATTTATAACCAAGGTTAGCTATCTCCCCTTGAGTATGAAAAATAGCAGAAGCTCTGAGTGACGTTGTTCCGAGGCTGGTTTGCTCAGTCAGCTTCTTCTGGGTAGAATGAGAACAGCTCCGCGATGGTTTAAATCAGTGTCTCCCACAGGTTCCCATGTTATCAGTGTCCCCCACAGGTTCCCATATTTGAACACTTGGTTCCCAGGTGGTGGTGCTGTTTGGGGAACCTTTAGGAGGTGGAACCTTGTTGTAAAAAGCATATTACTAAGGGATAGGCTTTGAAGTTCATAGCCTGGCCCCACTTCCTGTTCTTTTTTCTACTTCCTGTCAACTTCCTGTTCCTGCCTTCATGCTTCCTGTTCCCGGCCATGGTGGTGTCTACCCCTCTCAGATGAAAATAAACCAAACCTTCTCCAAGCTGCCTTTGGTCATGGGTTTTTGTTTTTTTGTTTTTGTTTTTAATCTCATAACATCTCATAACATGTAAGGAACTAGTAGAAGTTTGTATAATCTTATTCAGGATTGATCGGTTTCTAGCTAGGTTCTAGTCTTTGAAAAGTCTTGCCCACTTCTGATTTGTCACAACTCCAACATCTAACCCTCCCTGAAACCCAGTGAAAACCTAGAGACTTCACATCAGTCCTTCCTCATCAGTCCTGGTCTCCCACATTGGTCTCAGATGCAGAGAGACTGTCAGTCACTCTGCTCCAGCCCTGCCTCTCAATGGCCACCTGCTGCTCAGCCTCCCCCCCCCCCCCCCAAACCCCCTTCAAGGTCTGTGCTGTTCAAAATATCACAAGTGAAAGCTGCTCGGACTTTCCTCCTCCTTTTTTTTTTTTTTTTTTAAGCTTCTGATGTGGCTTCAAGTTCTGCCTGCCCAAGTTCTGACTTCTCAGCACCATAGATGCCGGAAGCTAAATCCAGCAGTCTGTGTTTCTATTGTACAGTCCCCTTCTGAAGAGGAATGCCCTCCTAGAGGGAAACTTGGGGGAATGCTGATCTCATCAAACTTTTTTATCTGAGTTCTGCATTTCCTGGTTTTGTAGCTTTGTAGCTCTCTCATACCTTCAAAGAGGAGTCCACTTCCTCCTCTTTCTCCTCTTCCTCTTCATTCTCCTCCTTCTTCTCTTTCTTCTTCATTATCTTTTTCTTGCTATTTTATTTATTTACTTATTTATTTATTAACTCGTTCTCACAATGTAGCCCTGGCTGGCTAACCTCAAACTCATGGAGACCCATAGGCCTCTGGAATGATGGTAGTAAAGTCTGTGTGTGTGTGTGTGTGTGTGTGTGTGTGTGTGTACCCCCAACCCCCTCTGATCTTCAACTTTTAGAGTCCAGTCTGTTACCTGATACCCCTCACTTCTGTAGACTCTATTTTAATGGTGCCACTACTTGTTCCATCTCTGGTTACTAATTTCTAATCTCTCTCTCTCTCTCTCTCTCTCTCTCTCTCTCTCTCTCTCTCTCTCTCTTTCGTCATGTTTGTTTTCCTTTCCTTCTGACCACTCTTGACAAAGGTCATGAGATTATCATATCAGGGTTAGCAATAGGCCCACAGTAATTCACGCATGCGTAGCAATAGCCACAGTAATTTACTTACGCTTGCGTAGGTGTTTTTTTCTTTTGTTTTTGTCTTATTTGTGGAGCTACCACTAGAATCTGGGGCCTTGCATTTTACGTGCGTATTCTGCCTCTGAGCCACACCCCTTCCCTCTCCTACGTGACTTACAACTGATAATTATGTGCCATACTCCCTAATGTTTAACTCCACTCCTGTCGGCTGTGCTGCCTGGCGATGACCTACACTTCTGGATTTATTAGACTCTATACTTGAGGCTTCCACTTCAAGATTCCTCTATTTTTCTTTTCTATTGTCTTTTCTGTTGCCCTGAATAGGAGTAATTCATACTTCTCTCTCATTCAAACACATGAAGCCTTTAAAATCCCATCTCTATTACACAGTACAATCAAGATGCCAAAACTTAATTCAGGAACTGAAGAGATGGCTCAGCAGTTAAGAGCGTTTGCTGTTCTTCCGGAGGACCTGGGTTCAGTTCCTAAGCCTCACGCGACAGCTCATGACATCCTGTAATTTCAGTTCCAGAGGATCTTCTACCCTCCATGGGCACAGTCACACATGTGCCCCACCAAATCTATTTATATGACATAACAATATTAACATTTTTAAAAAATCTTGATTAGGTTTGAAAGTATTAAATTAAGAATATTTGCATCTATATCCATCAAAAATATTGATCTATAGTGTTCTCTTTTTTGTATCATTCTCTGGTTTTGGTGTCAGGATCAGGCTGGCTTCTGAGAATGAGTTTAGTATTTATGTGTTTAGTATGAGGATAGTAGTGTCCCTTCCTTTACTGTAGTCTGAGGAGTATTGGTGTTAATGCTTTGAAAGTCTGGATTTTAGCTATGATTCCATCTGGTCCTGGTTTCTCTCTGTTGGAAGACTATAACTGCTTGAATAGCATTGCTCAGCATAGACCTGCTTGAGCTGTGGTCATCCTGTTGGTTTAATATTGGTAGACCACAGGTGGCTAGTGATTTCTCCAGGGTTTTTGAAGTGTTGCTCAGTGATGCTCTGGGTTTATCTGTGTCTGTTGAAGAGCTGCTGTTCTCATCTCTCTCCTTTCTGCTGGCTTACCTAAGGTGGTTGGTTATCTTACCCATCTTTTCAAGGAATCAATTCTTTGTTTCGTTGATTTATTCAAGACACTCTCTCATAGACATGGCCACGGGCCAGTGTGATCCGGGCAATGCCTTCACTGAGTTTCCTTCTTCACAGGTGACTATGGGTTGTGTCAAGTTGACAGTAATAATAATTAAGCAGGACAACTCTTTGTAGCCTACAGCCAACGGCTTCTTAATGTTCTCTCTAGTTTGCGCTTCGTGCTCATTACCTTTCATTCTTCACCCTGTTTGGCAAGGTCCAGGCTCTTTGCTGCATGATCTTCCTTCTTCTGCTCTCTCAGTGTAGCCGTTGTCTACAGTTCCCTTCCTTGGCTCCCTTCTCCGTCCCTCTTTGACTGCCACATTTCTGTTCATGCAATCGCCTTAAGGAAAACAATAGCCCAAGTGTATTTCTACTTCTGTTCCCATTCCTAATGTAGATGTCTTGCTTCTCCTTGCTTTTCCTTCTGTCACTGTGGTGGTTTGTATATGCTCAACACAGAGAGTGGCACTATTAGAAGATGGAGTAGTACCCCGTTGGAGGAGGTGTAGCCTTGTTGGGGTAGGTGTGTCACTGCGGGTGTGGGCTTTAAGGCCCTCATCCTAGCTGCATGGAAGCCAGTCTTCTACTAGCAGCCTTCAGATGAAGATGTAGAACTCCCAGCTCTGCCTGCACCATGCCTTCCTAGATGCTGCCATGCTCCCCCTTTGATGATATTGGACTGAACCTCTAAACCTGTAAGCCGGTCCCAATTAAATGTTGTCCTTTATAAGACTTGCCCTGGTCATGGTGTCTGTTCACCCCAAATCTTCTTTCCTGACCATCCCTCACCTGTTACCTGCCTAGGAAGCTCCCTTTAACTCCAGCCTAAAGGGATGGGATCCTCGTTGTCTCCTTTCCCCGTGCCCTTTCCCTTAAAATCAGACACTGTGTGTTTTCAATCTCCAGAACATGTTTTCCATGAGACTTCCTCTCATGACTCACTCTAAAATTAAAAAAATATATTTATACTTTCAGTTTATCTGCATGTGTGGATATATGTGTGAAAGCACAGGCATACATGCATGTGCATATCCACGGAGGCTAGAAGAGGGTGTCAGATCCCCCCAAGTGTATGTGGGTGCTGGGAACTGAACTTGGGTCCTATGGGAGAGTAGCTAACACTCTTTACCATGGCACCATCTTGCCAAACTCCTTCCTGCACACACACACACACACACACACACACACACACACACACACACACACACGCACGTCATACTGGTAGGCACTCTCACCCACTTCCCCATCTTCCTGGCTCTTGGTTTTTATTTCGACATCTTTTCATTTATTCGCCTCACCGCCACTAGGCTAACGTTGCTTAGTACATAGCAATAAAGAACAAATCCAGTTTTACTAATACTGCCCACTGGCTACATTGAGATTGTTGACTATGAAATTCAGAGCTCTTAACCGAGTCGAAGTCCTTTGAATTCTCTGGCTGGAGGGGCTGTACTCTCTAGCTCTAACTCATTTGCATACCCCTTGTCTCAGTTACACACACTACCATTTTTCAAGCTGTGTCCTGCAACACAAGAGTGACCTTCAGGAAGTGAATACTGTCCCTTGATAAGAAAGTTCTGTGGTAATTACATTTAACCAAAGGCGAGCAGTTTTCTTGCACAACCTCTCAAAGGCTTTACTCTTCTGATACATATATATACTGTGAGCCTTCAATTGAGAGGGGAATTATATGCTATTTCTCAACACTGTTTGAACATGAAATCCCATTTAAGGGGCCACCATTATCTCACAAGATGCCACTGTTCCAAGGAACACATTCTCAGCCGAGCAAACACAGGGACCTCTTTATTCCTAAACACTCGGATTCTCACACGGTCCTCTCAGATCAAGCTAGTGTTTCTCCATTAAGGTTGCCCTCCAGGGGACGTTTAGCAATCACTCTGGCAAGCACAGTAGGGAGCCCCCCCACCCCACCCCTCCCCCACCCCCGTGTGAGAGCCAGGGTTGTGGCTGTATCTTCTAGAATATGCAGGGTAGGCCCCCAACAGGCAAGAATTATCCAGGGAACTATCAGGTCTCTGAGGTTGAACTGCCAATGTAGATAAGTCCCCTCTTTATCCCCAAAGCTGGATCCTTGTCTTCAAGTTCAGGGCCAGCATTTCCTCTGCAGCAATGCCTGGATCCTACGACTTAGATTGTCTCCTCTAATGGTCTGTGCTTTGTAGCATGTGCCGAGTTCTTTCCTTATTATACATATTCGTGCATGTCTATAACCTTTCATCCTGGACTGTCATGTCACTGCGAGGGGACAACATTGTGATCTTTACTTTGTTACTTCTAAAAAGCCACCCCAATGCCAACAAGATTTTACTGAAATCCTTCACTCCTGAGACCTCCTCACCCTCGTGCTCTGGTCAGTACTTCCATGTGTTCCCCGCGATGTTCCTATTCTTTCTGGGTCTGTAGCCATTCTACAGTTCACTGGGTGGCTCCATGTGGTCACACCATCCAGTAAATGGCATCCTGCAGAGAGCTGCACCCCGACTTCCCACGCGCCTCAGTGTCACATCCTGTTTCCCAGTCCTACTCCCCAGACAGAAGATTTCCCTTCCTGCGAACTGATGTGAAAGCGACTCTGTTCCTTGGGGTTTTGGAAGGATTCAGGTAGATGTACGAGGCACCTGAATCATTGTCCGTGCTCAGCGAGGGGCTCTGTGGTGTATCTCAGTGATAGAATACAAGCTTAGTACACCATGGCCCTCAGTTCAGTCTTAGCAAGTAAACAAACACACACACACACACACACACACACACACACACACACACACACACACACCCCATAATGTCTAATGGCTCTCTCTGGACCCACTCAGCTCCATGGACTTTTCTTATATTAATCAGAAGGCTCTGAACACTGGAATTCTCTGCCACAAGACTCTAAATACCTATAGCTGGTTCATTGCACAGTGTGTGTTATCAACTTTCTCAGGGACTTGCGCTTCTTCCCAAACTCTCAGTTCTTGATAAATGGTCCATAAACTGCACTTTGAGCAAGCCTGAGTATCCCATCTCCATCTTCTGACTCAGTTTCCCCTACCTCTTACCTACATTCATCAGCTTTCCGTGACTGTGACAAAAACAAAACAAAACCAGCAAACAAACAAAACACCTGACCAACCAACAACAGCACTCTAAGATATCCAACTTGGAAGGAGATTGGTGTATTTGGCTTAGCTTCCCAGGTTCCATTCACAGTTCCATTCACAGTTCCATTCACCCTGAGCCTGTAGTGGCTCGGTACTTCATGGTAGGAAGCAAACCGAGAGAAAGGAAGGGCCTGGGCCACTACTGTCTCTTTCAGTGCACACCTCCAATGGCCAAACCTTTCACAACATCCCAGTTCCCCATCATCTCCCCGTCGTGCCATGGGTAGGGACTGAGCTTTTGGGAGTCTCTCTGGATCCCAGCTGTATATGTAGCAGTATCCATGACACAGGCCCGTCCTCAGCCCTTTCTTCAGTAAAGTCCACACAGCCTGCTCCATCCCTAGGCGCTCTTCTTGTCCAGACAGGTGAGTCCTTACAGCAGTCTCCATTGCATGGCAGCATCTTTCGTGTGAATCTATGACAATACACCTACTAGGGTTTTGTAATGTTTCCTGGTTTTCATTTTGGATGATACAGGGGTGTACTGGCTGGTTTTGTGTGTCAACTTGACACAGGCTGGAGTAATCACAGAGAAAGGAGCTTCAGTTGGGGAAGTGCCTCCATGAGATCCAACTGTGGGCATTTTCTCAATTAGTGATCAAGGGGGCAGGGCCCCTTGTGGGTGGTGCCATCCCTGGACTGGTAGCCTTGGGTTCTCTAAGAGAGCAGGTTGAGCAAGCCAGGGGAAGGAAGCCAGTAAGAAACATCCCTCCATGGCCTCTGCATCAGCTCCTGCTTCCTGACCTGCTTGAGTTCCTGTCCTGACTTCCTTTAGTGATGAACAGCAGCGTGGAATTGTAAGCTGAATAAACCCTTTCCTCCCCAACTTGCTTTTTGGTCATGACTTTTGTGCAGGAATAGAAACCCTGACTAAGACAAAGGGTCATATCTTATATTTTGCCAAAGCTATTTTGCACATGTTAGAAATATTCAGAAATATTTAGTCCAAATTATCCAGTGTCCTCTGAAATTGGAGGTGCCTTTGCCCACTGTGGAGAGAGGGTTCCTCAAAGCCAGGAAGAAATGCAAGCCATGCCCAAGTCCTGGATTTCACCTGAGCTAGACTGGAGCAGAGCAAGGAGGCACCACATACCAGGCACTAGGAGAATGCTTTAAAAAAATGGGAGAGCTGCAATGGGACATTAGCATTTTAATGAACAATTTTAATGGCTTACCCCGTATAATCCCCCTGATTTGGAAGGACTAAATTTCGTTTGACAAAACCACTGGTGCATGTGGAAAGAAGTCTTATGCACTGCTTATTGCTCCAGTAGGGCTTGGCAGGGCCAGGGGGCCTGCAAGATACACAGCTGGTGGGAACTGCTGTGCCCAGACTTAGTGAAAACAGCCTGGCACCTGATGCCAGGCCCTCAAAACAGTAACCAAAAGTTGGGGGTCAGGTCAGACCTACCAAGGTGACGGAGAGGAAAACAGTCTCTACAGCCGTGTTAGCTGCAAGCAGCTCCAGACTCCGTTCCCCATGGTCTGACAAGGTCTTCTTCATCCAACTTCCTCTCCTCTCCCTCTCCTGATCCTCGCCCCCAAGCCATCAGAGATTCAGCAATTTATAATCATATTGCTGAGAGAAATTGAAGAAGATACAGTAGGAAGGCATTTCCTGATGAACTTTTATACCACTGAAAGCATTAATATTATTAAAATGTCCATACTACACAGAGTGATCTAAAAACTCAGTGTAATTGTGTGTGTGTGTGTGTCTGTCTGTCTGTCTGTCTGTCTGTCTGTCTGTCTGTCTATATGTGGGTCTGTAAGCATGAGTACAGGTACCCTCAGAGGCCAGAGACTTCCCCGTCCCCTGGAGCTGGAGTTTCAGACAGTTGTGAGCCACCTGCTGTGGATGCTGGGAACTAAACTTGGGTCCTCTGGAAGAGCAGTAATCGCTCTTAACCACTGAGCTGCCTCTCCAGGCTCTAGCCTTTGTTATTTTCAACTTTAATCCAATTAAAAAAAACATTTTGGGTGTGTGAGTGTTCGTGTGCCCTCGGGTGGGGCGCCTGCTTGCGATAGCTCGTGTAGAGGTCAGAGGACAACTTTCAGGAGTCGGTGCTCATCGCCACCTTGTCAGAGGCAGAAACTCTCTTACTTGTGCGACTGCACGGTCTGTTTCAGGTCAGCTGGTCAGCTAGACGGGGTGCTTCCCCTGTCTCAGACTCCCGTCACCCCATAGGAGCACTGGCCTTCCGGATGTGTGTGACTGAGTCCAGCTTTTATATACAGGTTCTGGGGATCCACAGCTTTTATCCACCAAACCATCTTTCTGGCCCGAAATTTTTTTAGCAACGATTCCCACACATTTCCTAGCCGGTATCCCACATTCCTCTGTCAGCGAAACCCTTTCTTCTCCTCTGTTACGTGCAATGTTAATTCACCTACTTTTTTTTTTTTTTTTTTTTTTTTTTGGTATGGACTCAGACATTTCTTTTTTAAATTGTGAAGCAAATGTTCACTGGAATTTAGACAGACTTTATATTATTTCTTGAGTGTTTCCATGACCTCAAACTTTGGGTCTTCAAATTCGAAGGCAGGAAGCATATTCTTGTCTGCTCTGCCAAACGTTTGAGCTTCAAAAGCTCAGCCCTTGGTACTGCTACTCCTGGCCCAGAGCAGGAGGCCCTTCAGATGTCTGCGGCCTTCATTTATATGCTCTTACCCTGTCCATGAAGAGTTTCACTTCAGGATTAATTTTCTTATTACGTGTCACCTCTGTCACAGCAAAGGTGTGCTGCAGAGACTGCCTGCCAAAGGCAAGAGACCTCAGAGTCCTCGAAGACCGTGCTGCCCCGAGCCACGCGCACTGAGGCCTGATCTGCCTCGGTGCCACCACAATTCTAGATGTTTTTTAATGAGTTATAGTTCACTTCTCTCTCCATTGTTGTGCTTGGGTTGTCCCAGGATTGGCTAGAAGGAGCCCATCCCCTATTCCCTGTCCTGCAGCCCTGGCTCACTTGACGACAAAACAAAACGTTTAGCAAATGAAAGGAAGAAAAGAGGAAGCTGTGGAGAAAGTAGAAAGAGACCTGGAAGGGTCTTTAAGGAGTCTGGGAACACAGGGGCAGACTAGGGGCCCTTGGGAGAGGTGGCAGGTCTCCCAGGACAGAAGGGCCAGAGAGCTGCATGTGTCACACCATGGTGGCGTCTGTGCTCTGGGGCCATTCTTGACAGTAACAAATGATGAACGACCTGAGGGCACAGGGAGCAGAGAGCAGAGAAGGAAATGTTCCTCCACGGTTGGCACCCACTCAAGCATCTGGACACAACTTCGTTGTGTGGAAAATATCGAAGTGGTTCCATATTTTTCAAGTGTGTGTGTGTGTGTGTGTGTGTGTGTGTGTGTGTAGTGTGTCCAACTGTATGTTTCCATTCTTTGTGTGCCCTCCCCACAACTCTCCCAGCTCTGCTTGCCTTTCTTCTCCTTCTGGTCAGCCTCTTCTCCCAAGGGGCAGGAGTGCTTCCTGGGCTGTTCTAGATCAGCCATACTATTTTAACAACCTCTCTGCCACGGCAGGAGTAAGAACCCTGCAGACTCCTCTGCCTGGCCCAGGTCTGAGCCTATCCCTGTGCCTGGCTGGATTCTCGCAGCCACGCCTGGCCTATGAAACTCTCCTGTAGAACAGGGAACATGGCCGAAGCACGTCAGAACTCACAGGTTGGGAGCTCAGAGATGGCCGGGGTTACCCAAGATCTCTGACTCTGGAGTTGACTACCAAAATCAAGAAGGGAAAATCTGGAAAGCCGGCAGGAAACCTCATTCATTGTTGTGTGGAACACGGAGCTTGGTGACTGTAAGAGTGGCTGACGAGCCAAGGTGCAGCCATTTTGTCAGGACTGCCCTTTGTCCCTCTACATAATCCCTCTTACAAGAAAGAAGCCCTGATGTTCCCTTGGACACTGAGGCCTCTGTCCATCTGTCCTTGCTACTGGCCTAGAGACAGATGACAGTGCTGCCCAGGAGCACAGAGGATGAAAATAGGCCAAGGAGGCTTTCCATTAAGACGGGCTCCTGTTTCATCATCTCTCCCTAGGCCTAGCAGGTCCAACAGGGACATGTCTGTCACAGTGGTGTGTTACGTCATGTCAGATGGCAATCAAAGGTGCTGTTAACTTAAGCTGACAGGAGAGCTGTGGCAATCTGCTTATCTGGATGCCACCCTCGCTGAGTAAAGAGCCATTATCAGAATTATTCACACAGTGTTACAGCAGTTGGAAGTCTGCAGATTGCTAATTACATCACCTTCACTTTAGTCATTCAGCACAGACGAGACCGCAAAGGAGACTACCTCTCCCCCTCCCCAGGACAGGCCTCCCTTCCCCTTACACACCCACTAGGAGTATAATGCCACATTAGGTCAACTTCGAGTGTGCCTTTTCTGTCTCCAGGACCCGCTTTCTGTGTTACTTCCACAGGTGTGAGCAGTCAGGCAGGAGACCCTGTTAAGGCACGAGACCCAGTTAGATCCTTTCTTGGGATGGTCAGGCCAACACAGGAGTCCAGGGGTCCAAAGCTACTCAATTGACCTTTAAACTTTGAATCTGTTTTCCAAATGTACTGTTTCTTTCAGAGCACAGATTGCAAAGGAGAAAACACAGTGTTCGTATGTCAAGGCTCCTTCAAGAGCCGTAGACCCTCCCCAGCTTGCTCACATGAAGCCAACCATGATCTCCACCCTGGGCACACCCCTCCTATGCCTCCTCCTCCAACAAGCCTCCACCTGCAAGGCAAACACACTCAGGGTTCACCCGCCACACGTACCTTCTCATGCAAACCCAACAAAATTGATGGCAGTAACTGTGGGAAAGAGGCAGGAGGGGAGACTGTGGTTAGCAAGGTGGGTTCAGAGGCGTGGGCTTCTTCATCGATACCGTCCAATAATAACACGAAAGAAAAACAGACGGAGCTTGAAGGTGAGCAGTGCAGGAGGGGAAGATCGAGGATTGGAAGGGAAGGTAGAATCTCTTTAACCCATTTGCTGACTTCTCAAGATGTGTTTGAAAGCAGGACAATCATGTCCTGCATCAAACAATGCTTCAGACCCATGTAGCAACTCTCACTCCCCCTCGGGTTTAGCTCCTCCAGAAACCAGTGCTTCAAAGGGGCACTCTGGGAGCCTCTGATTTGCTCCAGCTGTCTCTTACTGGCTAAGGGATGGACGGTTCTGGGTCACATGGCACTCTCTGATGTGTCTCTCTGTCTTAACTTTCCCCTTTGATGTATCAATCGTATCTGATTAGGGCCTCCTCTGATGATCTCATTTTGACCCAATTACATCTGTAAAGATCAGACGTCCAAATAAACTCCCTTTCTGAGGTACGGAGGCATAGTGGACACTGATCTGGATCAAGGCGGTGTAGGTATAGGACAGATCCACCCCTGATGCTCTAGTTTCCCAGCCTCTCATCCGGTGAGTTTCTGCTCTTAAGGCAGTGTCCTGGTACTAGCACATCATCATTTTTCCTTCAAGCCTTTTCAGTGGCTCAGTATGTCTGACAGAGTCTGCCATCTACAGCCTATGGGAAGATCTTGGAGGTGTCATTACGTCAGAGGCCTGGGCTTCCTCTCTCTCAAGATCTTGATGCTATGGGGGTGGGGGAGGGGAGGAACTCTGAGGCTCTGGAGCACAGTCCAGGCTATAGAGGCTCTTCCTCTGTCAGGTTTCCTCAGACCAACTCTGGAGAGTCTGTGGCTATGACAACTGTCTCCCACAAAAATGATGTGTTAGCAGCTTTTTGTCACTGTGACAAGACCCCAGATCAGCAACTTACAGAAAGAAGGTTTATTTGGTTTGCAAATCCAACCTGTAGTCCAACCTACAGCACTATGGTTTTGGCCTGTGGCAAGGCAGAATATCATGGCGAACTGCAGATGGTCCATGCGGCTGCTTACACTATGGACAGGAAGCAGTGGGAGAGACAGGAAGTGGCCCCAGGGCCCTAATATCCCCCTCGAGGGCATGCCTTTGATGACCTACCTCTCTTCTATGAGGTCCCACTTCCCAGGAGGTCCACTGTCTTCGGATAGCTCCTTAGGCTGGGACCAAGATCCTAACACATGGAACTTGGAACATTCTAGGTCCAAACCACAGCACAGCTGTACGACTTCAGGCGTCTGTGAGCGTGACTCTCTTTTGGATGTTTCCTGCCTATTTTAGTTAAAAAGAGCATGAGACAGAGCTTTCTCCCTTCTCCCCATCTAGTCCCGAACAAGGAGAAGCAAGCCAGCCAGTGCCCTCGCCCTGCTCCACTGCCCAAGCCAGCCGGTGGCCTCGCCCTGCTCCACTGCCCAAGCCAGCCGGTGCCCTCGCCCTGCTCCACTGCCCCCTGCCTTGCACCCTTAGCTTCCTGCCCTCCCCCAGCCATGAGTGAACAACTTTTGAACTGGTTCCTGTTTCATCTCCTTCCTGTTAATTAACATGAAGTATCCGTTCCCGAGATGTGCCCAGCTATTTAGTTCAGAACAGACAAGTCTAAACTTAAGCCTACTGACTACAGGAGGAGAAAGAAGTAGAACAGAGACTCGGTTTATGGGCACAGGGGCTCCAACCCTGGGGAGAAATGGGGTGTGGGTTTATAGGGTACAGAGATCAGGTCTGAGTGGACCTTCTTGTAGAGCAGTCTCACCAGTGTGTAACTAGAGGCTCTCTGCGGGTGGAAGGGCTTCTAGAAGTATCCTCTGCCCACAGCCACTTTCCCAGCTTCCCATTCCCTTCCTGAACCACTCCCAGAAGTTCTAGTCCTTGGCTCCTGCAGGTTTTCCAAACAGCCACCGTGATGGCAAGCAGGACTTTCCAGTCAAGATATGCACTTCACACCTTGTGAGGACACAGGAAGACTGTGGGGCTAGAAAGGCGTGGGCAGAGGGAAGGGCCAGGCAGCTGGGGTGAGGGACAAAGGGACTCCCAGAGAAGGACTTCACTTGCTTGGGAATTCTGCCCCGAGGACAGCCTTGCTCTGTGGCTGCTGATCAAAAAATGTCAACTTGAGGTCGCTTTAGTCACTGCCATCTGCCAAAGCGGACAAAGGCCAGTCTGTGGTCAGGGAGCCCAAGGCGAGAGGCTGGCTGTGGAGAAGGCTAAGTCTGTGATGTGCTGCTCTCATAAAAATGGCCTTCAGTGAGTGAAGAGGGTTTTCAGTGAGGAGAGGGACCTGATGGACAGAATCTAAACATCTTCTCTGTTTTACTGCCACACCCTGATGGAAGGAAAAATGTGTATGGACCAGGATTTCTTGGGTACATTTGCCTTCTAAGAACCCTCACAACCAGAGAGGGGACACTTGCCAATCCAAAGATTCTTTGTTTCACTGAGAATTTCCTCAAAAGGAAGCTGCCTCTGTGCTTCCTGGTTCAGATGCTGACATAAAATTTGGGGTTGGGGGTCAACAGTAGCGCCTGTACTTAGCATACCCAAGGCCCTGGATTCAAATAGCAGCACCCCCAAAATGAATTAAATGCATACTTTAAATCAGTCGATAAGAAATCACTCCAGAAAGCTGGCTATCCTGAGACTTGCCTAGTTTTGGTTCCCTGGTCACACAGCCTGGGTTCCCTGCAGCCTACAAATCACAAAGCCTTTGTGCAAGGCATTTTGCACATGAGGGGAAGATTTATAGGAGATGACCACCAGATGGTGTCTTGGTTTTCCTCAAGCAATTTCTTTGAGCTTTGTTCTCTTGCAGCTGACATTGTGGCATTAGGAAGAACAGTCAGCTCCAGGGGAGGTGGTGGGACCCGAGGAACAACACGTATCATTTTACTTGATCAGTCTGACAAGACTGCAGGCTCATAAACACAGGTGAGCCACTGTCATTGGCCAGGAGTTAATGGAAAAGCAGATTTCTTCACACGGCAGGACGTATCCATTAAAGTCCTGTCAGCTCCCGCATGCAGCCCTGACTCAGGGCTAATTGCTCCCGCCGGCGTGTCGATGCTGGATTCAGAGCCGACTTCCAGCTCCTGAGAGTCTGGGCAAACTTGCTGAAGAGGGACTGAGAACTCCTCAATCTTATATCAACCTCAGTGGCTTTCAAACAGATATTTTTATTTTCCTTCTTCTTTTCTTTTCCTCTTAAGACAGGATTTCGCCGTGTGGCCTGTGCTTCTGTTGAACGCCCCCAGTCTCCTCGGCTCCGCCGCCCGAGTCCAGGAATTGTAGGCATGCGCCACACAACACCCAGATTAATCATTTTACTTTTTAAAAATTACTTTTCAATAGCCAATAGGCCTTGTTTCTCAGTGTAAAAACTTGGGAAACTGTTACAAAAGAGTTTGGTGACTGGGAAGACGTACTTCTTGCTGGCCAAACAATTTTACTGCTTTTTTAAAAGATAGAAGTTAGCCCAGATTGTGGTCCCGTTTCTCACTCTGTCTGTGCGTGAGGCAGAGTCGGGGAGCGGTGGCTACTGAAGGAATGTCGGGGAGCCAGCATTTCCTTCCAGATGAATACAAGTTTATACTCCAGTAGGGGCAGAAGTAGCAATGACCTTGCAGTCTGAGATTCTGTACTCTCATGAAACAGTTCCGTTCGTCTCCTTCAGCTTTACCCTCGCTCCTTGGGAGACTGCGAGGCGTGGATGTTACTACCAGTTTTGTGACCCGACCTGAGTCCGCGTGAGCGAGCATGCACTGCTTAGCTGAACGTTAAGATGGAAGAAACCTTGTTTCCACCATTTCTCCTCACTTCCCACTCCATGCACTGAAGTCCCATTTCCATCCTCCAGGGTTTGTCTCAGGGCCTGGCGATGTGCCAGGCATAGTTAGTGCGACCAGCATGTGTCTTACTCTAAGCATAAGTAAGAGTCGTTCACTGAGGCCAAGTCTGTGGCTTCTCAGGGCCCCAGCATTTCCTGGCATGTGTGTTGTGAGGCTGTCTGTATTCTCTGGTTCTCCTTGAAATGCCCATCTAGAGACTCAAAGCCTCCATAGGAAGCCAGCGGACACAACCACAAGTCTATCGGGACAAGTCACGCCCAGTTTATTTCCAAACATGGACATGGGGCTGTGTGAGGCTTCCCCAGAGTCTTATAAAGTGGGTTTGAGTTGGTGACAACAACTGTCTCTTTCATTGGTTAAGAACACCCGTGCTGGTGTGGCAAGCACCTACTTCTTTTTTTTTTTTTTTTTTTTTTTTTTTTTTTTG
>BDUI01000004.1:1726194-1749117 GCA_002335545.1 Apodemus speciosus
TATATATATATATATATGTGTGTGTGTGTGTGTGTGTGTGTGTGTGTGTGTGTATACATATATATACATATATATTATTGCAGAAGTAGAGACAGTGATTAGTTGCATACTGTACCTGCCTTACAAGCAGAGGCCCCGAGTATGACCTCTTCATACTGATTCTCTCTTCATTTCCTCCTTACCTGCACAGACATATATATTCACATCCACGGGGTCCGTAAAGACCATGTCATATAGACGGTGACTTCTAAAACTATGTAAACGGCACTATGCTATGTGACCCTCAGAAACATCTGCTGCTCTCTTTTTAACCTTGCGTCTCTGAGGTTGAGAGAGTGCTCTCTGCTGACACACAGGGCTCCTGTTCGTCTATTTATTTTATTTTATTTTATTTTATTGTAGTTGTGGAATATTTTGTTCTTGTTATTTTGAGATAGGGAGTCTCTGTATGTTGCTCAGAATGCTTTCTATCTCCGGAGCACAGAGGGTCGGCCCCTGCCGCAGCTTCCGAAGAGCTGGCGGTGTGCTCCTGCGCTCCGGGGCACTGAGCTCCTGCCTTCCAGTCATCTTTCCAATTCCTTAGCGCAAGGGATGGAGCCCAGGGCCTTGCTCAAGCACGCCCGGCAAGCCTTCCACTCCTGGGCTTCGCGTCCAGTCCTGCCTGCATGACTGGAGCATTATATCAGGAAGGCCCACAGACCTGCCAGCTCGGGGTACGTATGGAGCGCTTACAAACCGCCTCAGCCTAAGGAAAATGACCGGGGCTGGATGTGGCTCCGGTGTAGAGCGCTGTCCTAGACTCACAGAGTCCCCAGCACTGCGCAAACTGGGCTTCATCACGGTGCAGGCTTGTAATCCCAGAGCGCAGGAGGCAGAGGCAGGAGGATAGGAAGTTCAGTGTCTCCCCGAGGGACCAGAAGTTATGTTCCCTGATAGGCAGACAGATAAGGAGAGGGGCCGTGACTAGGAAATAAAGGTGTGAGCTTCCAAGATGGCCGGCTTCCTCCTCATGCTCCTGACCTGAGACAAAAGCCCAACAGCTTAAAGCAAAGGGCGGTGGGCTCTCCTCCCCAGCCCCTGCCTGTGGATCTGTTTACAAAAGTTGTGGATGCCTCATCTTCCCTGCTTTTGTTCTAAAGGACCAACCCTAACCTAGGGGAGGAAGACCCCCCTTGAAGATCCTAAAGTCCCCAGCCCCTCCAGGGAAGATGGGCTTGGCTTCCTGAGCCCGTGTGTGTGTGTGTGTGTGTGTGTGTGTGTGTGTGTGTGTGTGTGTGTGCGCGCGCGCGCGCGCGCGCGCGTGCGCCCGTGCATTTCTTCACCCCCTAGTACAAGCTTTTCTTGTCAGCTGAATCGTCCTACAGTAGCTCAGACTCCCCACGGCTGAGCTAGAGATTGTTTTTCCCTGCCTTTTACTTCTTGAACTGGCAGAGAAAATGAACCTCAGCAAGGTCCCTGGATGATAACAGTCCTCGGCTACAGAGGGAGTAGGAGGCCAGCCTGGGCTAACTACTACATGAGACCGTGTGTAAGAAACAAAACCAAATAAAATAAAATAAAATAAAATAAAACAGACTCAGCCCTAATGTTATTCTAAAACAACTGCAGTTCTGATGAGATGGATATTAGCCAACAGACCAACACCAGGATTTAGAAACCTATCTGGCGACCACTCATTTTCACTGTAAAACGGGACAAGTATGTTGTGACTTGTAGTCACCTTACTTGCTGGTGAGCATTTGAGTCGTTTGGACCTTCTTTACGGTGCTGCAGGGACGTGCGCCCACACCCACGGCTCCCCGAGGGTGGATTTGCCATTTCCAGCCTAATGCAGGCTTAACCTGTGGCTCTCCAGATCCCAGTTCTGCCTGACTAGCAGGATGTAAAACTTGCTCTCCCCCTCACCCTCACAGGGCTTAGAATCCAAATGTCAATTAATCTACACCGTGGGAAAAGCCCCCCTCCCCCGCGATTTAAATTTGCATGTCATTGCTTCCAAATGAGATGGAACATTTCACTGTGGGGTTTTTAGGGTTCCACTTTTCTGAATCGATTATTCATGTCTTGGTCAGCTTTATTTTTTTCCTATTGGGTTGTTGCCATGTTTACGGATTTTAAGGACTTCCATATATACCAGATGCTCTTCCTGTATCAGCTTTTTATTGGGGCAGGGTACTTTGTTTTAATTCTCAAAAGAGAGAGGAAAATCCACGTAATACACTAGAAAGCACTGAGCGCAGATGTAAATATCTAGCGAGATTCTCGAATGGATGGGAAGTGGATGATGACTTGTGGTGCCTGACCATGAGGCTGTGATCGTTGGGAGGAGTCTAGGTTACCAAACACCCGTCACGCCAGGCTTGTCTTGGCAAGGCTTCCATTGCCGGCCACCACCTTTTGGGTGACATGCATGAATGATGGGCGCACTGTGCCCGCACGTACAACATTTCATGAAGCCTCTGAGACAGGTCACCACCCTCAGGAGGCAGAGCTCAGCGGCGACTGTGGAGGATCCCTGGGCCGTAGAGCGCGGAGAGCTGAGGTGTTTGTGGTGGGATTTCGGCGAGACCGGAACCTTGGCCTTGGCCTTGGCCTTGCCCTAGGGGAAATGTTGAATAGTAGACATGGGATAAATCAGTTATGACTGTGTCCTATGAATCCCACAGGAATTTTTTGGAGACTTATACTAGGGCTGGGTACTGACCCATTCAACAAACTCAATGATTTCTCTAAAAGGGACAGAGGTGACATGCAAAGCATACGTTTTGAAAGTGAATTCGGAGAAGAACATCTGTACCCTAAATGAGGCCTAAATGCAAATTCCCAGAGGTACGTCAAAAGGGTCCAATTCATCACCTTGTCTCCCGCTCCCTTCGCCAAAACCCTCACTAGGGAGGAGGTGAGAGGGACAGACAGCCCTGAGAGGCTCCGCTGAGGCACCCAGCCTGCCCTGGGGCAGCAGGGCCTGAGGAGCATCTGCGTTCAAGACCAGCAGGAGGGGAGCTGGAGGGGAGCAGAGCTCACTGCTTCCTGAATGCTCCTGTGACCCCTAAACCCATACTGAAACCCAACCACAAGGTGGCGCTATTGAAGTAACCCTTGGGGGCTGAGTGGGTAGAGCGGTACCTCCCCCCCACCCCGCCCCCACGTACAAAGGGATCGGTGACCCTATAAAAGACATGGAGTGTTTCAGCGTATGCCACAGCGGGACACAGGAGGACGTATGACTGTCCAAACCAGGGAGCAGCTCTCACCAGAGACCGGATATGCAGTCGGCACCTTTACCTTGGACTTCTTCGGATCTCCAAACTGTGAGAAATACGTTTGGGTTGTTCAGAAGCCTTTCAGCCCGTGGTGCCTCGGTAGAGAAGCCTGAGCGAGCCGAACACTGTCTCTTGTGGAGAGTCACCCACATTCTTCAACCATATAAGGCGTAGTGGCTGTGCAGCATTCCATCTCACGGCTGGCTCATAATTTATATAGCAGACCCCATATTGTTCGAAATACACGAATATAAATCCTGAGATCCAATCTGGACATTATTCTTGACAAACAAGCGCCAGCGCTTCCACTCTGCCCCGAGGAACTGTCAGCAGCCGTAAAGGCAGCTGCACGCAGGCGCGGTCCCCAGGCACTGTGAGCAGGTGTGCCAGGTGACAGGTCTCCGACAGCTTGCTCTGCTGTCAGTGCGAGGGCTCCCTGAGGCCAGCAGCAGGGCGGCCTTTGCCGAGCTCCTCAGCCCCTCCGGTCCACCTGAATTTTCAGGCACTTGTCCCCAAGCTTACACAATACCCACAGGTACTGTCCCAGTGCTCCAGGCCTCCTGTCCTCAGGAGAATGCCACGCCTCAGGGTCTGCGCTGTTTGTCGCTTTCCTTTCTGTGCTAGCAGAAACAGACAGACCCCAGGACAGTGCTTGCCTGGTCATACCCTCCCCAACTGCTGTGTGTAAATTCTATTTTCTCTTTCTTTTTTATTTCATTTCTCATTTTGGGTTCCAGGGATGGAACCCAGGTCCTTGCACACACTAAACGCATGTTTTAATACTAGACATACCTCAGACTTTCTTTTTTTCTTTCTCTCTTTTTCTTTTCCCTTTTCCTTTTCTCTCTCCCCCACCCCTCTCCCACCCACAGCTTACTGAAGGTCTAGCTCTAACCCAGCAGTCCAATCCAAGCTGAGAGCTTGTCATTGTAGGGACCCCCAAGTCGGCTCAGGACACCCCAAGACCAAGTTCTCAGCACAAAAGGAGATTTATTTGCCCCAGAGGGACAAAGGGCAGGGGATAAGAGACAGACAGGGGACAGAGGAGGAGGGAGAAGGGGAAAGGAACCAGGGAGAGGGGGAGGGATATTTGTCTGAGACAAAGGACCGCCTCTGGACAGAGAAAAGCAGACAGGGCCCATTAGGCAAATGGTGGTCTACGAAGGCATAAAGGGAGCAACCCCTCCCCCATCACGTTGAGATTAAATGTTCATATTTGATTGGGTGTGTTAATTAGGTGTGGCAAAGGGGGATTTTGATAGCTGGACTTTAATACTTTGATAGCTGGACCTAGGTAGCCAGCCTCAGGAGGAGGAAGTGGCCAAATACAGGACTAGACCTTGGTGGCTGGCGTTAGGAATGCAATCAAATGGTTTCTAGCAAGGTGGAGGGAATGGCTGGCCAGAGTCCCTTCAGTCGGCCCCCGTATTAAAAACAAGCCAGCCCTGACCTTGCTGGTCCGGCTCACACATCTCTCCTCAATATTTTCACACCCATGTGAAGGTGAAGAAGTCAGTTAGTTCCTTAGGGGCTGCTAGAAAGAATTCCTTCAACTTGAGTACTTAAACATTTGCTCTCTCACAGTTGTATAGGCTGGAAGGCTTAAGCCAAGACATGTGCAGTCCCGCTGGGAACTTGGGGGGAATCCTGCCTGTCTCACCCACACTATCTGGCCCGTGGCTGAGGAACACCTGTCTCTTCAAGGCCTTCCCTTCTGGGCCTTGTCCTCTCACTGTTCCGACCTAAGGGCTTTAACACACAAGATGGTGCTGAATGTGGTTACACTGTGACAGGTTGGGAGCAGATTCTGAACTGTTTCAATCTAGAAGCTGTAAGCTAGCTGTCAGTCACCATGACAAATACCCGAGGAAGACCCGGTAAAGCGTACGGGGTTGACCTAATGCTTTGGGCCTGTAGCGAGGCTGTGTATCGCCGGTGGGGCGTGTGGAGGAAGTCTGTGCACAGCGTGTGGCAGCTGGGGTGAGAAAGACAGACAGACAGACAGACAGACAGACAGACAGACAGACAGACAGACAGACAGAGGGAGAAAAAGGGAGGGAGGGAGAGAGACTGGGACACCCACATTCCCTTCAAGGGCACAACTCAGTGACCCAACTCCCTTCCAACACACCCTTCTAAGCTTTGACCACCTTCAGATAGTGCCACAGGTCGGAGATGAAGCCTTTAACACACAGACTTTTAGGAACGTTCTGGATCCAAACTAATGCCCATCTGGACAATCAACCTGATGGTATTTCCAGATCTTTCATTTAATGGTATCTGCAAATACTTCTTTTCCAGGTCAAGGTCACAGTCGCAGATGAAAGATCTAGAAGGAGTTGTTGGTGGAGCCCGTCAGTCCCCACGGTGCTGTATCCCACTTCCTTCCTCAGCAGCTCCAGCCCTGCGCCACCACAGACACTGTCATAATCATCATCCCCCCATCTCAAGCATCTTCACACCCACAGCCCCTCCCTCCTAGTTCTCCTGAACTCTAGGGTCCAATCCCAAGAGCCGATGGGCTGAGATGTCACCGCCTGTGGTGAATCCCCTTCCCCTCCCTTGTCAGTGCAGTCCTCACCCACCCTGACGACCAGATCTGCCTCTGGGGCTACTGCCYGGTGGACTCCCTCACTCCCTTGCTTCTTGGTTCCTGAAGTCATAAGCAATGAAGGTCAGCCCACTTCACATAATTAGTGAGAGCCTGTCAAAACCAAAACAACAAAGCACCGTGTTGGGGACCAGGGAAAAGGCTCTGTGGGTAAGCCCCTTGCCTTGCCAGCATGAAGACCAGTGTTCAGACCCCACAACATGTGTGTTTATTTGTTTGTTTGTTTGTTTGTTTGTTTGTTTGTTGTCCTTAAAGGCACTAGGGACACAAAGACAGGAAGAACCCTGCAACTTGCTGGAGACAAACCAACCTAGTCAGTGGGTTCCAGGCTGGTGAAAGGCCCTATCTCAGAAAGCAAGGTGGGTAGAGTCGAAAGAGAGACACCCAACACTGACATCTGGTCTATGCACGTATGCACAGACATGTGTACCTCATACACACAAATACATGCTCACACTTAAGAGTCAATTTTTTTAAAGTAAAGGACACATTTCTAATTTTATCATAATTTAAGACTCTGGCTCAAAAGTGCTTTAACACTTTCTGCTCACCGACAACTGCCTGAGGTAAAGAACTTTAAGAGGTGCAGAGATTCATTTTGACTTACAGCCTCGGATTTTTCAGCCCCTGGTCGCTGGGCCCATTGCTTCCTGGGCCTTCGGTGGGGCAGTGATCTTGGGGAAAGTGTCCCTGGCTGCCCTTGAGCTAATTGACCATGGCAGGGGAAAGGCGCGTGGTTGGGTGAATGACTTCACTTTAAGTTCATGACCACAAACCTCCAATGGTGTGACCTACTTACTCAGGCATTTCCACTGTGAGACTGAGTCTCTTTCCCAGTCAGAGCTTTCCGGCTTTTCCTTCCCGTGCCCCACAAAGATGGCCGGGGTCCTGCTTCACACGTGGCTGAGAAAATAGATGCCATCAAGAGCCAATTTGGTTCTCTTCCCGCCTGCACACTTGCAGAGACCCTCACATCTCTACCTGCCTTGTCACACTACAAGCATTCTGCTCCCTGAAAAGCCACGCCTCAGAATGACGGCCCGGGTGGGTGGCGGCTACACCAGGGCCACTGACGCTCTGGGGGCAAGCCCATGAGGACGCCTGCTGAAGGGTAAGCAGGAAGAGTTTGCCACACGGAGAACTTCCTTCTTCCAGTTATGTCTCTTTTTATTCCACCATCAATATTTTCTCTACAGTGTGACTATTATAATATCAATGGTTATCCTGATAATGGATATCAGGGCTATTGATATCTATGTGTGGAGTCTTTTATTTAAAAGAGAGTCTGTCTACATTTGTCCCGGCCCTGCAATCCTCTTCAGGGTGTGGCCTAGCCTGGGGCGTGCTGCTGTGGATCGCTTGCACGCMCTTCCCAGTCTCTCTGTTGGCTCTCCCATTCCATACCTGGTCAATGGCTTCTCCATTTCTCTAACATTCCTTTGTCAAGGTTATCCCTGACCTCCATGCTCTCAAGCCCGATTCCATTCAAGGTAGCCATCTGTATGGCAAAACACAGCTGCCCACTCCCTTTCCTCCAGTCTGCCTTCCTATCCCAGCAAACACTTGTCACCAGCCTTCCTCACTGGGTCCCCACACTAACCCGCATCCTTCCATGGTCAGTTTGTTTCTCCTGGGGTTTTTATCCCTGGTATCAAAGGCCATGCACTTGCTGAAGACTTGCTAATTCTCTCCTTCCGTTGGATATCCCTGACCCTCCTGACTTTCAAACCATCCAAATATGGGCTTGGGAAGCATCTCAAACTAAACATTTCCTCAATATTAGCCTTGATCCCACCCCTCAACCCCCAAACTCCCTCTCTCCGGCTCCGGAATGGTGTGCCCATCACCATTTCTATATCTCATAGGCTATCATGTAGCTTTATCCAAGCCTGAGACATAGCGCCGTGTAGGTAGGGAGTGCTTCCGGAGATGAACCCCTAGAACAGGAAGCGCTGAATCAGAGGCTTATGTTCCATCTAAGGAAGGCAGGTGCCCTTCAGTGTCTGTGGAGCCAGAATTCCTGGAACCATTCGGGCACCCAAACCCACAGGTGTTCAGTCCTGTATGTAACTATATATATTTGCATAAGCCTATGCAATACGCTCATGCTCTTTAATATTAGCTCTGAGTCACTTACAATGCTCGAGTAATGATAAGCAGATTCTGGCTGTGTTGAGCTGTTCCGGGGCTGATAATAGGGAGTGTGCGTGCATGTCTAAGACAGGCAGGATTTTGTGTTTCAAACACCTTTAACCCACAGTTGGTTGAACCTAGAGATGCTGATGCTGGAGCGAGAAGAGCCCCCGTCTCTCCGTGTCTTCACACCACTCCAAAGGTCTTTGAAGTTCCTGACTTTATCAGTTCCAAAGTTACGTCAAGTTTCTTCTAAGTACRGAGTTTGCCTTCTCCTGAACCTTTTCCTATTCTGAGGCAGTTGGAGTCACCTGGGGTTCTCCCCTGGGTGATTTGGGTACAGACACTGAATAAAGTAGATACCAGGGAGTTCATGGTGCTCAATGAGGCCAGAACACAGCCTAAACCCGTGCAGCACCCACGGCGGAGGATTCCATCCAAGCCAGACTCTTTTTTCTTTTCTTTTCTTTTTTTTATGTTTTTTTTTAAATTGAGTATAATCTTCATTTACGTTTCAAATACTAAAACCTTTCCCAGTTTCCCCCATCCCGGAAAACCCTCAATCTCTCCTCCCACCCCTTGCCTCCAAGTGTATGCCCCTCCACCGGAC
Organism: Apodemus speciosus; assembly: GCA_002335545.1. Lineage (NCBI taxonomy): Eukaryota > Metazoa > Chordata > Mammalia > Rodentia > Muridae > Apodemus > Apodemus speciosus. Next base: position 1,734,812 of record BDUI01000004.1, read on the forward strand.
CCACTTCCACCCCCCCTCGATTTCCCTTTGTTGGGGCCTCTATTGAGCCTTCACAGGACCAGGACCTCTCCTCCCACTGATGCCCGACAAGGCATTCCTCTGCCACATTTTTGGCTGGAACCATGTGTACCCCTTGGTTGATCCAAGCCAGACTCTTAACAGGGCCACTGACTGCTCTGTCGCTGGCCCTGTGCTCACTAAGTCAGATTTAAAACTGTTTGTCACCTTTCTGCTGCCGTGACAAAGTGTCCGAGGCAGCCAGCTCAAGAGGAAGAAAGACCGTGTGTTTATTTTCGAGCAAATACATTCCTTTAGAGTTACACAAAGCAGCAGGTCCACCAGGTATCCTCACGATACCCATGGCTGTGCTTGGTCTGGATTAACCTCCCCTTTCCCTCTCCCTCTTGCAAGACCTGTTTCCTCCCTCAGATGTCTCCTCTTTGATCTCATGCCACATATACAGCAGCATGCATTCTGTTTATTAAGATTTATTTATTTTTTGTTATGTATATGTGTGCATGCCTGCGTGCATGTATACATCCGTGTGTGTGTGTGTGTGTGTGTGTACACAAGAGAGCAGTGTATCAGAGTCCAGCAGAGGGTGGGGTCCTCCCCCTCCCCCACCTCGAGCCAGAGCTTCATGGGGTAATGAGTCACCCACGTGGTACTGCAAACCTTCTGCAAGAGCAATATGCCCTCAGAATCTCCGGCCCTGTCTCAGTCCCACCACCCTCTCTTATCTCTACGCGCCTCAGAACTCCTCACTTCTCACAGTCTCCATCCTATTTTCATGTTCTGTACATACGTATGTACATGTATGTGTATGTACATATAGCCACTCACATATATAAAGTTGACTCAAGATTCTGAATAGAAAAGAACATGTGATATCTTTCTTTGAATAAGGCTTATTTCACTTAACACAGTGTGACTGTTACAGTATGGCAGGAGAGGGGATATTTTAATTTTTTCCTTTATCTGTATTTTAGATGTACTCTGGGTAGTTTTTGTCAACCGAGGGAGGGAACCGCAACTGAGAAACTGTCTCCGTAAGAGCCGTCCGTAGGCAAGCCTAGAGTCAATTTCTTAATTAATAATGTCGGAAGGCCCAGCCCACTGTGGGTGGTCTCACACACACACACACACACACACACACACACACACACACACACACACACACACACCCGGGCTGGTCCTGGGTGCCACAAGAAAGCAGGCTGAGCAAGCCGTGATGAGCAAGTCAGTGAGCAGCACCCCTCCATGGCCTCTGTATCAGCTCCTCCCTCCAGGTTCCTGTTCTACTTGAGTCCCTGCCCCGACTTCCCTAAATGATGGACTATTACCTGGAAGTCTTAGCCAAATTAACTGTTTCCTCCACAAGTTGCTTTTGGTCATAGCAGGAAACAGGGATAGACTGTGAGAGAACCAAGAGAGCATGTGTGAGTGTTTCGCCTGCATGTGTATGTGTATGTCTGTGTACTACACGAATGCAGTGCCCACAGAAGCCAGAGGAGGGCATCAGATTCCCTGGAACTGGAATTAGAGACTTGTGAACCACGTGTGGATTCTGAAAGCTAAACCCAGGTCCTCTGGAAGAGCAGCCGGTGTTCTTAACCACTGAGCCATCTCTAACTCCTGCAAAATAAACTAGCTCCATGTATATTCCTGACGTCTTCATTACCCCTTCACCCGTGGATAAATATTTAGGCTAGGCCCATACCTTGGTTATTGTGAATAGAGCCACAATAAGCATGGATGTTCAAATATCTCCGTGGTATTGTTGAGTTAGAATCATTTGGGCATATAGTTAGATCTTATGACAGTTATATTTTCATTCTTTTGAGGATCCTCAGTATTGATTCCAAAATGGTTGCACCAGTTTACAGTCATGTATGAAGTCCAGTATTTAAAAGTCTCTTTCTGTGCATCGTGGACAGAATTTATTATCATTTCTTTTCTTGCTGATTGCCATTCTGACCAGGGTGAGGTGGAATTTCAAAGTAGTTTCATTTGTACGCCCCGGCTCTATCCTAAAGACAGAAGCCATTCTGACCAAGGACGCTGAACAGTTTTCAAATACTTATTGGTTGTTTGTATTTCCCTTTAAAAACATATTTGTATGTGTGTATAAGTCTGTGTGTGGTGTGTGTGCATGTGTACACATATGTGTACAGCTGAATACACACATGCATGCATGCAAAGGTAGAACCAGAAGAGAGTGTCTTATCATTGGCCACTTTCTTCCCTTGAGACGATCTCTCACTGAATGGATAGCTTTCTGGGACCTGCAAGGCGCAGCAATTCTCCTGCCTCTGCCTCATTCCTGCTCTGAGCTAAGGTCCAGGTTCATAAGCAGACACACAGAGCATTCCGCATGGGCTCAAGGGATCCAAACTCAGACCCTCAAGCTAGAGCAGCTACAAGTCGCAGTCACTGACCTGTCCCCAGCCCATCATTTAGATTTTTCCTTTTGAGGAAAGGAACGAGTCTATTCCACTCGTCGGTCCATTTAATGAATTAATGATTTGGGGTTGTTGAATTTATAGGATCCAGGTGGTAGCCCCTCCCTGTCTGATAAATAATTGGCAAGGACTTTCCCTGTTGTATAGATGATCTCTTTGGCTGCTGATGGTTTCCTTTGCCATCCAGCACTTTAATGTAATTGCTTTTGCCAATCATTTCCTGTGCTGTTAGGAGGACTTTTCAGAAAGTCCTTGCCTATAGCTGCACGTAGAAAGTATTTTCCTTAGGTCAGAGCTCAGGTCTTACACGAGTTCTTTGAGTTAAGGTCTTACATCCCGATCTTTGGTCCATCTTGAACTGACTTGCATGCAAGTACGGAGAGGTGCGCCTCCTTTCATTCCACACATGCGCAAGCCAGTGTGGGCGTTCACTTTGCTGGCTCCTGAGGTTTCAGTCAGTCTTCACTCTGCTCTGTTGCCTTTGGTCCTGTGTTGAAGCAGCTCACCGTGGTAGAAGTGTGTGGCAGGGTTAGCCACTCACCTCTGGCCACCAGGAATCAAAAGAAAAAGAGGAAGGGACCATGTCCCAGTATCCACCCACGCCCCCGCCCCCGCCCCCCGGCCCACCCCTCAGTGTCAAAACTTCCAGACGGCTCTACCTTCTAAAAGTTCCTCATCCTCCCAATTGTCAGAGGCTGGGGATCAAGCCATCAATCAGCACATGGGTTTGGGGAACGTTCTAAATCCAAATTAGCAAATCCTGGAATGGTTCCTGTGCTCTGGCTTCCCAGGAAGTAGAAAAAAAGGGTACATGGGCCACCTCACTTTCCCACCCCCAACCCCCAAGACTCTGAGCGCCTCAAAGGTAACAGACATTCGCCATGATGAAACCAAAAGGGTTCCTGGGTCACGTGTCTTTTAACAGAGAGAAATGGGCATGCAGACCACATTACGGATTCTCTTCCTACAGCTGTGCACAGGGTCCGATCACTTCGCACACTGCTGCGACAGAGAATCTGAGAAAAAAACAATTTAGGTAATGATACAGCCCATCACGACAGAGAAGGCATGTCTGCAAAAACAAGAAGCCACACAATGCATCCACATTCAAGAATCCAGAGCCAACAGGAAGTGAGGCGAGATTATATCCGCAAGGCCACGCCCACAGAGGCCCACTTCCTCCAGCAAGGCCCCACCCTCCTGAAGGCCTCCACCTTCCTCAAAAGGGATACCAGCCAGGTACAAAGTGTTCAAATACTTGAGCCAGTGGAGAATATTTCACAATCAAATCACCACAGATAGGGCACGTGAACAGACATGAAACATGGCTTGTACATGGAGAAACAACATGTAGACTAAGGTTTAATTATGTTGCATCAGAGCCTGGATGTGAGTCTCCTTGCCAGTTTTTTATCTGTTCTGCCAGCAAGCGCTGCATTCTGTGTGTCAACGACATATTGACATTTGTGCTGGTTTTTGTTGTTGTTTGTTTGTTTGTTCAATATTCTGATAAGGAATTTTAGGTCAGCATTTTGTCCCTTTTAAACAGGCCGAGAGAACACGGCAAACCTTAGTAAGTGATAAGACATCTCTATGCCATTGTGGAAAAACAGGAAGTTTCTCAGCTGGATTCTGCCCTGTTTTCTCCCTCTGTCCACCCGGGGTGGGGGAAGGGCCTGGCTCCTTTTCTTTACCAAGCACTGCATTACCATGGCTACCCTTGTCCCCGAGAGTGGAAACCGCAGCCGCCGCCATTTCTACCTGCAAGAGTAGTCTGCTTTCAATTTGGCAATTAGTCCGGTATTTCTTTCCATGGGCAGGTTGTGAACCTTGCCCTGGTTTCCGCACACAGGCTCATGTTCACCCGCTGTAAGCTGGACCTCCTCCCCCCCCCCCCCTCTCCGCTTTTCAGAGCAGTAGAAACCGAGACAGGTACTTAGCAAAGGTGCTAAGACAATGAAGCTGTGTTTTGCAGGGGCAGCTTCACAGGGGCATGTGCCACTAGCTCCCGTTCCTCTCCCCACCCCCACCCACTGAAGCAGCATCGCTGGCAGCAGAGCGAGCATCTCCATGAAGTCCCCAGATGACACTGAGCTGACATGGTAGCCAGGGAAGAAGGGCAGGAATGGGATTCCAAGGTGCAGGTCCTCTTGTTCTACATAGTGGCAGGGCGCGGGCAAGGAGCTGGAGGCAGTGGGCCGGAACACACACCGGTGGGTGGGGTTCCTGTCCGTTCCTTGAGCGAGTGGTTGATGACTGCTATGGGCAAACTCCACGTCAAAAAAGTTATGATATTCTCAGCCCTACTGGTAGCTAAATAAATGGTAAACCGATGAAAGGAACGAGAAGGGAGGAGGGAGGGGAGGGGGAAGAAGKGGAGGGAGAGAGGGAGGGAAGAAGGAGTTAGTACTAACATTTTTCTGTCTTCTAAAATAAGGGAGCTAAATAGATGAAAAGTTGAAGCATTTTTTTTTCAGTTCCAATTTTCTGTAATTAGGGGATGGTTCAATTCCCCCATTATTACTTTGTAGACATACTTCTAAGCCCCCCTCCCCCTTATATACATACTCCATCATGCCTTTTGGTATCTTTTTTCATAGTATTTCCCAATATATCTATGTGAATGCAAGTATACCTGCAGTTCATTTTATCTGCAGTGTAATATTCCAATTAATACAGTAAACATTACTATAATTACCTCAGATACTTGCCAACTGATCGAACCTTTCCATTTCAGCTGATGCTATTTAGATAATAATTACACACACACACACACACACACACACACACACGTTAATTTTAAAATGCTTTGGGTACCTCAAAGGCTGGGCACTCCTAGTCCTCCCCCTCCCATCCCAGGCCCAATCGGGGCGGTAACCAGTGGCCTCGTACCTCAAGACTCATGTGGCTGGTTGGATTTATCTCCTGCCACTATTGTGTTTCCTTCTTCTCAAGTCCCCGAGATTCTCTTTAAGTCCTGGGTGCAACATTAGGCGTCCCGCCCCGTACCCAACCGTTGGCCACTGGCATCTTTATTGATAGATCAAAAACCACCTGGGGACAAGGACCTTCAGCATCTGGACACGCAGACTCAAAGCATTAGCACCAATCTCCAAAAAATAATGAAAAGACTTATTTTTACTTACATTTTGAAAAGTTGTGTGTATATCATTGTGTGGATATGTGTATWTAAGCATATAGAACCCACAATGGCCAGAAGAGAGCCTCAGATCCCCTGGGTCTGGAGTTGTCAATGGCTGTGAGCCACTTGAAGTAGATGCTGGGAGATGAACCCAGGTCCTCTGCAAGAACTGCATTTGTAATGATTTTAGTTCATCATAAAGAATGAGAACGTATCTTCATCAAAAACATATGCATATTTACGTGTATAGATAATTTCATTTATGTTTGTGCATGTGTTAAGAGAAAGGGGTCTTATTATGTAGCCTAAGTTGGTGAGCACGTGTATGTACCACCATACCTGGTTCATGTTTTCATTCTTAAAAGTCCATACATCTTCCCATTTCTGGGAACTGTTAATCCCTTTTTCTTTGCTTTCAGTGAGGAATCAATCCCTGCTACAGATTTTCCTTGCACCACAGGCTTTTCTCAAAACTCTTGGTGGCAGTCTCCATAATCCCATAACTCTTGCATTCTGTATGCCTGAAAAAACAGAACCATGTGGGCGATACCGCATTCTGCTGTGGTCTCAAGCAATTGCCAGGCTCCTCAGACTAAAGCCGCAGCCGCCTTGGCCGCCCGGGGGGGAGGGGGGGCGGGAAGCAGAGCCATCCAAGCAACCAACTAAACAAACAACACATTCTCTGTGAAGTCTGTTTCCGGCAGGACACCTCACCAGCGCTCCTCTCCAGTGCTGTGTCCTGGAGCCTTGGATGCACGAGATTTTGCCACTTCCTGAATGCCCCCAAGGCCCTTTCCTACTGTCCCAGTGCAAACTGTGCTGTGTCCGTTTCACGTCACTGATCTTTAACAACTCCTGTCACTTCATCTGCATCGTCTCAGTCTGCACCTTTAACTTGCTGGTTCCAGTTTCCTGACCAAAATGTAAACTCATGCCCAATACTCTGATTGTTCATCACCAATTCTCAAAAAAAAAAAAAAAAAAAAAAAAAAAAAAAAAAAAAGTAGCCAATGGTAACCACGCCACAACCCCAAGCCCAAGTTGCCCTCAAAGTTCCTCCACCAACTTCATTGCTTTTGAACTGTAAACCTCCATCCAAGTTTCAGGACATGTGCAGAATATACATGAGCCCTTTGCCATACTGCAGCATGGCTTCTATTCCCAGTTTTAATAGACTTTCTTTTTCCCATCTGAAGTCTCATTAGCCCAGTCCTTACTGTCTACATATCGGCTGGGATTATGGTGTTCTTGACTCCCACCAGAATGCCCCATTAAGACATTAATGATGAGGTCTGGAGAGATGGCTCAGTGGTTAAGAGAACTGACTGCTCTTCCAGAGGACCAGGGTTCAATTCCCAGCACTCACACGGTGGCTCACAACTGTAACTCCAGCTCCAGGGAACCTGACACCCTCACATAGACATACACACAGGCAAAACACCAATGCACATAGAAAGCAATAATAGATGATTTATAAAGAAAGACACTAATGGCATTCTCGGGCTTCTCTTACATCCATCTACAAACTCATCCACATTCCTCCCCCGAACCAGTTCTGAATCCTAAGAACCAGACCATCAGGTTTCGGCAAACTCACTGGTTCTGTGTGCTAGTTACGTTAACGTAGTAATGAGTGCAGTCCTAACAGATAATGTAGGGAAAGAAAGGTTTATCTGTGTGTCTTAGTGAGGGTTTTATTGCTGGGAAGAGGCACCATGACATCGGCAACTCTTATAAAGGACAACATTTAATTGGAGCTGGCTTCCAGTTCGGAGGTTTAGTCCGTTATTATCATGGAGGGACACACGGCAGCGTGCAGGCCGACATGGTGCTGGAGGAGGGGCTGAGACTTCTACATCGGGATCCCCAGACAGCAGAAAGAGAGAGTGACATTTTTGCCTGGCTTGAACATCTGAAACCCCAAAACCCATGCCTGAGTGATACACTTCCTATAACAAGGACACAACTACCCCAACAAGGCCCCACATCCCAATTGTGCCACTCTCAGTGAGCTTTTGGGGGCCATTTTCATTCAAACCACCACATGGGCTTCTGAGTTCAGCCCATCACAGGAAGGGCATGGCAGAAAGGCTCCGGCCACAGTAGTGGGAGTGTGTGGTAGGGCATCTTCACATGGTAGAGCTGGAAAGAAGTGCAGAGCGTGGGCCGGTGCCTGCTAGTTTTATGCCAACTAACACAAGGAGTGATTTTGGAAGCAATGGGGAAAACACCCCTACCAGACCGGCCTGTGAGCAATCCTGTAGAACTTTTTCTTGGTTGTTAATGGATGAGGGACAGCTTAGCTTACTCCGGGGTGGCACCACCCCTGGGCTGCCGGTCCTGGGGGGGGGGTGAGGGGGGCTGGGGGAGGGGCTATAAGAAAGCAGTCTGAGAAAGCCAGGCAGACCAAGCCAGGAAGCAGCACTCCTGCATGGCCAGGGCTTCCGTTCCTGCTTCCAGGTTCCAGCCTTGAGTTCCTGCCCCGACTTCTCTGGATGAGAGACCACAAGCTGTAAGATGACATAAGCTCTCTCCTTCCCAAGTCGCTTTTGGTCATGGTGTTTCATGACAGCAATAGAAACCTAAGACCGGGCAGAACTAGGAACAGTTCTGATCCTCAAAGTCCTGCCCTTGGTGAGCTGTGTGTGGGGCAGGCCCAGTTCCACAGCCCTCCCTACACAGCACTGCCAGGTGGGGGGCAAGCATTGGAATCACGAGTTCTGGGAGATATTTCAGATCCGAATGTGACGCAGGTTGTTCAGCAACCTCTGTTTACCCTCGGCTTTCTCCCTTTACCATACTTGCTGGACTTTACATACTTGTGGCTCTGAAGACCTGTGTTCTTCAGAGCCACACACAGGAGTGAACACAGCCGCCTGGGACAGGGATTTTTTTCTCTTTTCTAATATTTATTTATTTATTTATTTATTTATCTATCTTCTTATTTATTTACTTGTTTATTTGTTTTTTTAATGTATGGATGCTCTGCTGTGTGTGTATCGCATGCCAGAAGAGGGCATCAGAAGCCCTTGGAGATGGTTGTGAGCCACCGCGTAATTGCTGGGAATTGAACTCAGGACCTCTGGAAGAGCAGTCAGTGCTCTTAACTGCTGAGCCATCTCTCCAGCCCCAAGACAGGAATTTCTTAAACAGATCCTTCTGGTATGGGTCTTCATGCCGCTATACAGAACACATCTAGCACCAAGCACACTAACTTCCAATGCCCTTTGGCAACATCAGAAAGGGGAGATCTCACAAGTGTCTTGATAGCTAGCTTATAGATATAGAAAACATTGATCAGTTTTTTCATTGTCAGTCTACTGTATTTTTTTCAATCATTCTGGAGATATTTTAGTTTATCATCTAAATTTTTACATTAGGCTAATTTTATGATAGTTACGGAAGGCTCCATTTCCTTTGGCTTTCTGAGTTCACCCAGGGGTTATTGACCAGAGAAAGTGGGGAGTGGTTTTCACTGTGTTTAGTTTTTCTAATTTGCTTCACATGGGCCACTCTGACACATGATATTCTCCAAGAAAAGGCATAGTTCCAACTTTGAAGTAGCCCAGAGCTCCACAACGTTAAAAGCTTTAACCCTGCAGGTTTAAAGGCCAGGTTGTGGAGAGGCATGGTGGTTTTGACCCAGGAGCCTTCTTTATAGCAAACTATGAAGTGGAAGCTGGCATCCCTCCATGAAGATACCGCTGAAACCTGGAGCCCGTAGGCTGCATTCCTTGAGTGCTTGGAACACACCCAGCACAGAGTCAGCACCCAATAAATGCTTCTAGAATGAAGGGACGGGGATCAACAAGCCCAGGGCATCAGCCAGGAGCCTTCCACCCGAGATCCTTCCTGTGAACTCCCATTCTTGAGGAAGTGACTCAGGGTTGCTATCTGCTGGTGGGTGAGAAAACATGCATGTTCTATCAGCAGGGTGCTCAGCCAAGTGGAACGCATCCCTGGGAAATGATGTGTGCTTTAATGAGGACAGAGCTGACTACAGACAGGCTAGTCATCCGCCATCTTGGATGCCGGGCTGTCTTGGCATTTTTGGCCCCAAGGCCTTCCAGGACCTTTGAACGTCTCTGTCCAATGATGTGGAAGCTCAGAGAAAATTCCAAACTATGAACTTCATCACTGAAGGAAGTAATTTTTGAGCACTTACTGTGTGCAGTAGGTGCAATGAAGGCGAGGTTCTGGTTGCAAGGATGGAAGGTAGATGGAGAGAGGGCCAACATTTAGTGGTAATAGAGAGCCACGAATCTGGACAGGCAGTGTGTGCTGAGTCCACAAAGCAGCTCCGTATAACTCGAGGCAGGCTGTCAGGGAGAACCTTCTAGAAGAGATGGAAGATGAATCAGAAACGAGGAGGTTCAGTTTTGCTAAGTTTTAACATACCCCCTCCCTCACATGGCCTCACAGTCTTTGATGGATGTTAGAGTCACAGGGTGTGGCAGTCAGTATCATGTGTCACCTTGGCTAAGCTGGGTATACATGGTGCCCAGTTGCTTGGTCAAATGCCAGACTAGCTATTGCCCTGAAGGGAACTTTCAGCTATGATTCACTTTTCTTGCCTTCTCTTTTCTCTCGGCGCTGGGGCCTAGATCTAGCCTCCCATCCGTGCTAAGCATGTGCTCTGACACCAAGAGCTGCCTGCCCACCCCCTAATTAACATGAAACCAGGAGATTGTGGGTAAAGCAGATCACTCCATGAGTGGTGGGCCTTGTCCAGCCTAATGAAGGCCTTAGGAAAAGAGATCGATGGATACCCAAGGTTGAGGGTGTGGATCCCCTCTGGATGAGAATGAAGAATCCTGTCAGAGTGTCTAGCCCTCCCTACACATTTCAGGCTTTCTGGTCTACCCCACAGTGCAGCTCTCAGACTCACACGTGCTCCACCCATCCAGTTGGCTACTGCTCTGTAAGGTCCTAATGAAAAGGGATTCTTGTTTAACCAGTAGGGTTTTGCACCCGGAGTCCTAGCGTGCCTTCACAAAGAGACATGGACCTGAGCGGGGCGACACATGCCTTTAATTTCAGGACTCTGGAGGCAGAAGCAGACAGATCTCAGTGAGGCCAGTCCGATTTACATAGCAAGGTCCAGCCAGAGCTCTGCCTCCAAATAAAAGAAAAATCCTAAAAGCTAAGGAGCACATAACCACTTTGGAGAAAATTAACTCCTTTTTGTTTTCCTTCTTATTTGCTGTTCTGAGGCCCAGGACTTGAGCTTGCTAGAGAATGCTGGGTCCATAATCTCTGGGACATCACAAGGACCCAGGCTGTCCTGGCAGGTTTTGGAATAATTGCTCTTCAGGTAGCGACCCCAATGCCCACCCTGACTCCCCTGAGCCTCCAATCCAAGCAATCACACAGTAACCCCGTCAGACCCACCTCTTGGATCACCAGAGTCAGTAGCACTAGCTTGAACACAATAAATATTCTAGGGGGCTCCGTGCTCACTGGCTAGACATGCCCAGGGCACGTGCAGAAATTTAATGGAATAGATTTGCATTTTTAGACTCCAAAAATCTGGGACTAATTGTTAGCACCCCTCCAATTATCAAGAGATTTGGGAGTGTTTTGGTTTTTTTTTTTTTTAACCCTAATCTTATACTGCTGGAAGAGGGCATCAGATCTCCCGCAATGAGAGCTGCCGGTGGTTTGAACCATCGTGCGAGTGCAGGAAACTGAACCTGGCTTCTCTGCGAGAGCAACGAGTGCTCTTAACTGCTGAGCCATTTCCCTAGGCTCCAGCGAGCTTCTCGTCACAATATGTCGGATTTCACCCAGGGTTCCTGGTCTCTGCTCCCCGCTGGAGGGTTTTCATCTTTGTTTTCTTGGTTCTGCTGTGAGGCTTTAATGAGTGTGTGCTAGGCAGCCAGCAGTAGATCGGGGTAGGGACAGCGAGGAGGAACTTGCTATGTCCCAGGCTGAGCTCCAGACTGCGTGTGCCTTATACACACCCTCCCGTGCTCGCCACGGCCTTCAGCGGCATGCCCGCGGTGGCTCCTACATTTCAACGAGGGTCCTTTTTATTATGACACACAGTGAGAACGGAGTAACTTCAAACCTGTCTTCTGAGGGCTAGGCGGAGCCTGGACAAATGGGTTCCCTGGGGCTCTGGTCTGGCCGGAAATGGCAGGAGTAGTATAGCTCTCGGGAAAGAAGCTGGGAGGTTTGGGGGGCTCGTGCAGGACAGGTAGCCCAGGGCCTGGGTCCCTCCTCAGCTCCTGCGGTGACAGCAGCACCACAGGCAGAGGCCGCGGTAGCCCGCTGGGTCCAAGATCTACTGATGAGTGCTTTGGGAGAGAGAACTCACCCCCAGTAAAACAGCTATCCTCCGTTGTAGAAACTGTAAACCTGACCTGGGGTTTCTATCCCGCCTTTGACAATTTAGTTCCCGGATAAAAGACACACATAAGCTTCATATTTACAATTAGCCTTACACAGCGCAAGAGCTGGGCCGCTGTCTACCCTCTGTGCCGTTAGAATCTACTTTCCCATGTATTACTCACTGTGTTTCATCTGGGCTGCTCTTAACTCCAGTTGGCCCGCCCTGAGGCCCAGGTTGTCGTGGCTTCTCTTCCTCCGCAACCTTCTTCCTCGTGGTTCTCCTTCAGCCTCTGAGCCTTGGAATCCTAAACCTCACCTATCTCTCTTCTGGCTTGGCATCTTCATCTACCAATCAGAAATAACTTGGGGACAGGGTGATAGGCCTATGTGCAGACTCCAAGTCTGGGGAGGCTGCACTTCGCATTACAATAGTCATCAAGACCAAATCTCAACAACTCTCAGATGATGTGAAATAACTTGTGTGTTTTATCCCATGTGGATTGGGACTGCATAAACATTGAGGAGTGGGGGGGGGGGATTTAGGGGCAGGTGTTTCCTATTGGCTCAGCGTGAGGTGATAGTGGTGTTCTGTTTGCACAGGGAACGACTCCAGGTAATTTTGTATGTGACTGACTGCTACGGTCCTCTTATTGGGGTGTCGTGGTCCAGAGCAGGTGCAGAAATGTATAGGGAGCGGCTCAACTCCTGCAGATCTCAAGCCTCTGAGATCCCTGGGGTCTGAGCCCACTCAGCCTTCCCAGTTCTCCTATGTGAGGCACTGCCCACGTGCCCTACACAAACCCAGACTCCCCAGCTCCTCTGTGTCATGGGAGCTGCTCAGCAAGTCCATGAGAGCAATAGGACTCAGCTGATGGAGAGGTCACAGGAATTCTTCTCACTGTCGTAGTGTTTCCAAGGGGGAAACAGGAAGGGAGTGACCCTTGTCCTCCGTATTCTGGAAAGGGCTCCAACCGAGTCTGGAGTCTTGGGCCTGAGACTTGCCCCAGGTGACTGAGAGACTCACTGTTCTTATTTACAAACCCAAAGACTTAAGCTATGTGACCAGTGACTTCTCTGTCTGCAACATAAATGACATTGTAGGTTCCGGGTGGTTCTTTTTGAGCCTTTCGTTTGTGCTGTTAACAAACCCTCTGCCATGTCCCCATAACCCACGAGGTGCTCCTGATTCCTCTCAGATGCTAAAGGAAGTTAAAGATCTCAGGAAGCAAAATGGGCCTTTTTCTCACGGTTTCCTATATGACCTCAGCACCACAGATCCCACAGCCTGCCCATCTGTAAAGGCCCAGGATGACAACTCATGAGCCACACTGTGACCAGAAGTAACTGAAGGGTTTGAAAGCTGTGCTCAGGGAACACCATGGCTCTGCTGTGTAGGGGACATAGCGGGGTCTGTGTCAGCCTAGATTCAGGGTCTAAAAGTCAGGGAACCAAGACAGTCCTGCTTGGCCAGGTAGCCAGTGTGAGAAGAGATGCACAGGCACCCTTCCGTGTGTCTCCCTCCTAATCCTGAGAAGAGGGGACTCTGCTGGGGGAGGGGAGGCAGGAACAACTTGCCTGAGATATTTCTCCATCAGGAAAGATGTCCAAGGCAGGTACCCATGTGCAGGTGACCTTTCCCCAGTGCCCTGGTGTCTTTAAAGGAGACTTACTTCATTCAATACTTTAGGTTCCTTAGGCCAAGAGATACCCATGCAGATAAAACTCCAGGAACTGAAAGCTCTTTAGGTAATTGCATCTATAAATATCCTGTGGACAGGTATGCCGAATTAAATGTAACACAGTGAAAGCAGCCCTAAGAAAACCCAGCAGCAAAGCGTGGGCAGATGAGGTTACCTGGTTATTTGCCTCTGGTTCTGGGTCTTTACCATGTGCTATAATGCATCATCATCGCTGCCGACCAAAGCTGCTGTCCTCTGCTTTGGTACAAGGAGTGTGTGAGGGGTGCTGTGGGGGGCATTTAGCCACACCCAAGCTGCCTCTGGGGAGACTGGAGTACTACGGCTTGCTGCARGAAAGAAAGAAACACAGAACTAAGTCAGTGTGGAAAACAGAATCTCCAAACCCAGTAAGTAAACAAGAGGCTTGAGTTTCCTGGCATGAGATCTTGCAGTCTTTGCATGACTGGGTGTTTGCTGTTTCTTAAAAGATGGACCGTGAAAGCCATCTGATTAAGCTTGGGTGGGGCTCCTTGCCTGGATGAGGTGTGTCTTCACTGGTAAAGACGAATAAACTAAAGAAGAAGCGCTGTGCTGGGAGAAGCTAGGGTGTCATCTCCACCTAACAGGATTTGTGTCAGGCGTTAGCGCTCGCTCCCTCTCCCTCTCCCTCTCCCTCTCCCTCTCCCTCTC
>BDUI01000004.1:1757830-1821221 GCA_002335545.1 Apodemus speciosus
CCTGGAACTCACTCTGGAGACCAGGCTGGCCTCGAACTCAGAAATCCACCTGCCTCTGCCTCCCAAGTGCTGGGATTACAGGCGTGTGCCACCACGCCCGGCCGAGGTCTATTCTCTTAATAGATTAATAAAAATAAAAATAAAWAAATACATGTAGGTCTGGACATCTTTGAGGTCTGACCTTTACAAGTCCTCCTTCTCCTGGCTCCTGCTCCTTCCCCAGACTCCAAATGCTCAGAAATTGCAGACGACCCAAGATTTTGAGGACATGGCTAAATGAGGCGCTGTGTTAACTGCCAGACCTGCCGAATTACAGATAAACAAGCAAAGCTCTGGAGCGTCTGGTAACTGGAAGCTTTCTAAATTGAATTCTACTTAATGTGTCCTAGGGGAGTTGTATAACTTTATAAACTGTTTCCACCCAGGAATGAGAGGAGAAATCTCTGAGGCCTGTCTGTCCTGTTTAGTACCCCCACGCCCACCTTCACTCTGCATAGTATTATTGAGTTTTGGAAGAAGTGTCTTCTCCAGGATGGATTCCGTAGGCTGGCCTTGAAGAAGCTGAAGGAGCAGTCCCCGGGTGTCTTAGTCAGTATTTTATTGCTGTGAAGAGACACCATGACCACAGCAACTCTTATAAAAGAACGCATTGAATTGGGGCTTGCTTCCAGTTTCAGAGGTTTCGTCCGGCCGCACCGTGGTGGGAGCATGGCGGCACACAGGCAGACGTGGTGCTGGAGAAGTAGCTGAGAGTTCTACATCTGAATCCAGGAAGAGAGAGAGAGAGCCATGGGGCCTGGTGTGGGCCCGTGAAACGTCAAAGCCCATCATCCCCCAGGGACAACTTCCTCCAACAAACCGTGCCACTTCCTGAGGGTCAAGGGTTCAAATATATGAACCTATGGGGGCCATTTTTATTCAAACCACTGCACCAAGTGAGCACCGTCTAGGACTCGGGACCACAGTGGACTTCCATGGGACACAACAGGTTAGTGAGGCAATGGGTTGGAGGGGCCAGGCTTGCTGCTCTCTTCACAGATGTCTACCTGGGGTAATATTCACATTTTCCTTATTTTTAATTAATGGTTGTTTGTTTGTTTGTTTGTTTGTTTTGAGGCGGGGTCTCACTATGTAGGTCAGGCTGGCACTCACTGTATACAGCACAGGTTGGCCTCAAACTCTGGATCCTCCTGCCTCAGCTTCCCAGGTACTTGACATTGTTCTGCATTTTCTTTACAGACAGGCAAATTCATAGGAACACGAGAGGGGGAAAGGGCATTATAGAGAATATCACACAAAAAGGCCAACCATAAAAGATACTTGAATTCATGAATGATGCAGGATTCGTGTCAAAACCACACCTGATAAAAAGGGTCAGGGAAATGTGAGAACTTACCCTTGAGACACTGGCAGGTGGGGCTTCAGTGCACAAGTCCCCACAGGCTCACTCCCTTGACCAGTTGACCCTTGGCTAACGATGGTGCTGTCTCAGGATTTTGTGGAAGCTTCAGGAAATGAACCTGGAGGTGAGGCTAAGGGCTAACCCTGGCTTCTGGTCCTCACCTCTCCACCCTACTCTCAGTTACATGGAAGTGGTGTTATCCCTGGGTCCCACCAAACAGCCTCCACTCCTGCCTGCAGCCCAGGGGCGGGATCTCCATGCATGACAAATAGCTATGCAACTCTAGTGTCTGCATCCCATTCCTTAGGGTAAAAGCCTTGATCTCCTCTAGAACCGATGCTGTGAGGTAAGTAGGATTATTTCACCCCCAACCCCTATGCCCCAGCATACATCTTCTCCTGGCATGAGTGACAGTGTCTAAAGGACACAGTGGCAGTGACAGTTGGTTTAACACTGTGAAGAACTCCTCTAGGGACTTGGAATAAGTTCAGTGTCACCCATGTCAAATTGCCTCTGGGAACTTCAGGTCTCGATGCTAGGAGAGGCATAGACATGGGATCAGAAGTAGCAATGGATACAATGTCACACATTCAAGTGGTCAACAAAGGGCTGGGGATTTAGCTCTGCGATAAAGCATTTGCCTGTGGAGCATACGGATCTGAGCCCCAGCCTTGCAAAACTATTGTTTTTAAGTATCAAATATGTGGTTTGTGGCTACATATTTATGTGATGTGCATGGTATGCAGAGAAGTAAATGATGCCCGCCTATACTGTGCACTTGGTCCTGACCTGGAAGGGAAGTAGGTGTGGTGTTCGTAGATAAATAACTGAAGACCAAATTCAAATAAATGGTGAGTCTACTTAATTTTTTGAGAGAGAAATGTCCAATACCCTTGGACCTCATCCCTCTCTGAAAGTCCACAGCCTGCCCTTCTGCGTTCAGCCTGGTCCCAAAGAGCTTTGGCCCTGATACTCAGATGCTCTTCAAATGGTAATTGAATCACTGTGCTTTAAAAGGAACAGCACCCCTGAGTCTTCAGGGCTAGGGGACACTGGAAATGGAAGGAAATGGGCCAGCCAGCAAAGCGACTCCTAGATCCAGCCCCCAGATTCTCTGCTCCCCCTCACTCACATGGTGGTCCTGAGTCCGAATAAAAGTGGTTCCTGTAGTGGAACAAAGATGGTTTCTCACTGCCCGACTTTCAATTCTCGTTTCGAAAGATTATGATAATGGAAATGAAGATGATCTCAGCGGAGCTGGAGAGGTGATGTGTGGTCAGGTTTTTTAGGGTTCAGGATTGCTTTGGGGCAGGGCTTGTTTCTTTAACACATATTTATCAAGGTTGAATATGTGCCCAGCCCTGGGATACAGCAAGAACCCCAGGCATCCATGGTGTGTCCTTGTGGACGTGGCTTGGGGGTCTCTAGAACAGTGTGCTAGGCAGTTATCAAATGGCCATGCAACACGCTTAGACATGCAGGCAGGAGCTGGGGGTACCACACAGTGCAGAGCGAGTGGCTATCGCGTGCTGGACCCTAGGTTCCATCCGGTAGCATAGAGTTAGGGAGAATTAGAGAGTGGGTAGGGATGGAGGGATGGAAAAGGAGGGAGGGAGGGAGGGAGAGAGGGAGGAGGGACGACACAAAGACAAATACAGACACTGGAGGTAAAGCCTTAGCCGGAGCTACAGCTGGAGCTCAGCGGTGGAGAGACGCCCGCCATGTCTGGGTTCTATGTTGAGTTTGGGATGTGGAGGACAGGGAGGAGAAAAGAAAGGCAGATTGATTTTGTGGATCGTATGTGTCGAGAAACTCCTGCTACGTGAACATAATAACTTAAATTGATGGATAAAATATAGAGAAGAAAATTCCTCTTTGTCCATTTCGTGAAGGTACGCTACGGGCTGAAGATCCCCGCTGTGGGCATTACCTTTCTATTGCTGTGATAAGACACTGTGACCGAAGGAACTTGTGGAAGAAAGGATTTATTAGGGCTTACCGTTTCAGAGGGCTGAGCCCATGCAGGAAGCAGAACAGCAGGCAAGAAGGCATGGCTCTAGAGCCGTCGCCGAGAGTGGTTATCTTTATCTTCAAACACCAAGCAGTGAGAATTAGGAGTGCCCACCCCTACTGGACCACACCTTCTCCAACGAGGCCACAAGCCCTAATCCTTCCCAAGCAATTCCACCAACTGGGGACCAGCTACTCAAACATATGAGCTCATGGGGGCCATTCTCATCCAAACCACCACATTTGCCAAAACTCTTGAGATTCGTGGTAAGAGAGGACCTTTAAGGGGTGATGAGGTCATGCCACAGCCCCTCAGCCCATGAGTTATTGGTTCTGTCCTTTAGAGAACCCCAACTAATGCAATAGCTATTTTCTGTCAATACTTTGAAAATATCCCACAGGGTTCTGCTTCACTGTTGCAGAGATTGGGCACTTACAAAAGTGTCAGCTGTCATCTAAATTTCACATTTTTATAGATGTCTAGTGTGTGGACTGTGACCGTGTTGCTCCACATCATTCCTTTAGTCCTTTCTCTTACTTGAAGAAGAACGTTGCAAACACTCGCTCTTCCCGACAGCCCATCCCAGCATTCACAGTGTTTGTAGCCCTGGCCCAGGACCTGGGTTTTCAGCTGAGTCCTCCCCATGATGTCCTAACAGAAGCACCTATATGTGGCTCGATGCGTTTAAGCCCCTTACTCAGATCTCAAGATGCCATGCGCACATTCAGGTTTTTAATAAGTACAGTTTGCTTTCTCAGGCCCTAGCTTTCTCAAACAATGAGTGAAATTGTGTTAGCCATGTGATCATCACAGCCAGTCTCGAAGGTCTGCATATGACATCACCCATGGTTGACTCTTCCCTGGTAGGCCTTCACTGTTTTCAATATGCTGAAGGGCTTTTAGTTATTCCTACCTGGGACCAGTTCCTGCTGGGAAATCCCATTTAAACATCTTGAGCAGAGTGAAAGAGATACACTAGAAGAACTCCGGAATTTGTTTTACAGCCAGAGGTAACCGGGCTTGGTGAAGAACACAACGTTTCTACTCTGTGATACCCACTGACCCCACCCAGGATCTTGAAGCTCAGCCTGCATACCGCTGTTTTCGTATCTCAGCCCCACCAACAAGTCCCTCCTATAGCCCAGAATCTGTATTTAATGTAGCATCCATTTACATTCTTTCTGGCACGCCCAAGAGCTGGGTCACAGTTGTCAGGGCAACAGCTTGTCTGCAGGGAGCACAAGCTCTCCAGGGTTTCCAAGGCAACCACTTAGCAGCAGGGAAGCAGGTGCATGCCCAGAAAAGCGCCCTTAGGGCGGAGCTAACTGGGGTGAGGACCCTTGGGGAATTGAGAGGTGTGGCCGCTAGGCTGAGGAGTGCTCAGGCAGGCCTTGTACTTGCGGATCGTAACTCTCGGTGGAACAATTGGCTTTCGTCGTAGTGCACTTTCAAAACCGAACCGAGGATTCCTCCCAGCTTGGTGTATCCGGCTTGTCTCCAGGAGCCACTTGCGATTGGGAAATGGTCCGAGTGCGTGAACCGCAGCGGAGCGTCCTCATACAGTAAGGTCCTGTGGAACAGAGTCCTAGGAACAGACCAGGGAGTTGACCTGCGCCACTAAAACCTGAGGCACAGTAGCATAGGTTTGTTGCGCATCGTGCGGTGCGCGCAGGACATCCCGCCAAGGCCCAGGAGTCAAGTCGGAACTGGGCTGGAGGAGGACTAAGGTCCTTTCCATTTGAGATGCAGGTTAGCGCTTCTGCATAGTACTCGTCTTGGTTTGGTTCGTTCGTCTTGTTTTCTGAAAGAAATGCTGTTGGGAACCCATCAGATGGGAATAGGAAAGAAGCGAGGCTTTTTGACGATTTTTTGGCATCTGAACCTTGGCGTCATATGTCCCCCCCCCCCCGACCCCCCGTGCAGTCTTTACTGCGGCTGGGAGACGAGCGCGCACGGCGCCGACTGGGTCTCCCGCCTGTCATCTGCGGCGCCCCCGTGAGGGGAGGGGCAGGCTGTCTGACACACTTATTAAACCTGGCAGCTGCGTTGGCGGCACAGAGAAGCATTTTGGGGGAGCTCGGGGAAAATAGGGGGCTGCCTGCTGGCCATCTGCTGGTTCTTTCTCGCTGCCGGCAAGGCGGTCCCGCAGACCTTCCTCGTGGTTCTGGTTGGTGACCAGAGTTCGGGTACTTTGGCAAACACTTGAAACGTGAGTATCTGCCACCTCGCCCAGGGCAGGCGACAGGTTCCGAATGTTTTCGACTTCGCGACTGGAAACCTTAGACAGCGTTGCGTGAAGGATCAGGCTGCGGGGATGGGGTAGGGGGTACTCGGGACGCAAATCACCAAGCCTAGCCTGGAGGTGGCGCGAGCAGGCTGCAGCCCTGACGGCCGCGGGGGTGACTTAAGCACCTCGGGAGGACTGCTCCTGTGTTCGAACTCAACACAAAAGAACCCTGGGCCTAGGAAGCCAAGGTGCACGGTCCTGCCCAGCCACTTGGGAAAGGCGACGAGCCACACTTTAGGGTTGGCTCACAGCAGCGACACATAGCTCGTGCCCTGTAGTCCGTGGGGATCTTTGTGCACTGCCGAGGGATTGCTGCGGTCCTCCCTGAAGCCACCCTAGCTGGGCAAACAGGCTCACGGCCCCTGGGTCTGGATCCCAGGAGGATTTCAGAGTTCTGAGACTTCAAGCCTCTCTGCCAGGCTCCAAGCTGATTTCTTCCCTTCCCTGCACATGGTGTTTGCTCTCCCAGGGCAAGCACATATTTGGAGACAAGAGGCAAACAGACGGACCCCAATCCCCTCCTCAAATTGCGAATGCTGTGAAAGGGTGTGGTGGGTTTTGTTTGATGTCGCCATGAAGCAGTGGTGGAAAACTTAGTGTTCGATTTAATTCTTATATTTAATTTGGGGGAATATTTTAACTTTAAACATCTGGCAAAAAAAAAAAAAAAAGCAAGGCCTCTCTGAAGTCTGTGTGTCTCCTGAGGAATTTGGCTTTCCCTGAAGTGTTCCCAGAAACGCACAACACAGTCCGGTGGTTCCCAAATGCCTTCTTCAGATACTGGGGCGCCCTTTGACGTCCGTTTGGCTTAGAAACCCATACTCTTGTCTGGTCCAGTCTCCTGAGGTCTCTGCGCAAGGCTTGCTTTTGCTTCCCTGTGATTTCTCGTGTCCAGCTTGCAGCATCCCGGGGTGTGGGTCATGGAAGACATGGCCTTCTCTAGAAGGTACTACAGATCAAGACTAGGGCCAGTTGGGGATGCCAGCCATGGACAAGTGCTGGAACTTTTCGGTTCTGCATCTTCCTCGGGCATAACCAGGACACAGCAAAGTGATCTCCAGACCTGCTTAAGAGACACGCTAAGGTCGGGGCTGTTCTTCTGATTCTGTTCCCTAGCTAAGCAGCTTCTGTCGGCCTGACCTTTGAGGGTTGATGTAATAAGAGCAAGCCAGACAGGAGGAGAAATAAAACAGAAAGGGGGGCACTTTAACTCTCAGAAAAGCCCCAACCAAATGTAGCTCAGAAACTCAACTGATTATAAATTAGTCTATAGGTAGGAAACTAAATCTATTATGAATACATATTATGGCCCTTTAATTTTATATATGGGATTATGGTTCTGACCCCAATATGAGGTTTATTATTTGGTGCTTGAATTTGCACTAAATCTCGATTTTCACCCCATGGTGTGGATTCCCAGTTCCCTGTTAATTAAAATCAGATTATGAGTAAGTGAAAGTGCCGTGAGAAGCAGCCGATGTGGTTCTGAGCTGTGAAGTGTGACACAGAAGCCAAAGCAAGCCTTTCTGTTGAATCCAATCGTGAGATAAAAGGGTGCTATTCCCAGCGTTCCCTGGTCTGGAATGAAAATGTGGGGAAACTGTGGGACATTGGGAATGGGTGGGTCAGTCCAAACAGGGAGGAGCCTAAACACCAGGGCTGTTTTGGGGAAAGAGAAGTTAGTTACTGCCCAATGCCGGCAGAGCTAGGGAGACAGGAAACTCAGACCCTGATTGGATCCAACCAAGAGATTATAAAATGGTGCCGTTCACTGCCAAGGAGCATCCAGAAGAAAAGTTGCCACCACTGTCACCTTAGCCACTCCGAGCCCTGGCTCCAGACCTTGGACCTTTAAGCCTCTTCTAGAGCCCAGGTCATTTCCCAGGCTCAGATTTTAACTCACCTGGCCTGATCCCAGGCGTGAATCTGTTCTCAGAGCTCTCTGGGTAAGAAAATGGGCTGACCATGCCTCAGACGCCCAGGCCTGTTGCCACAAGGGCAGGCAGGGGCACAAGTGCTGAGAGAAGCCGTGGTCTAGTGGGGTTAACTGGGAGGACGGCAGAAGCCTACACGCAGGCTGGCCAGTTCTGCTGGAGGGAACCAGGAGCCTAGCTGTCGATTTGTTGATGTGAAACCAACAAATCTTTACAGATTGGCAACTAATTAAAATATCTAAAAGTGCGTTGTGCTTGCCAAACAAAATGCCCCTGCTAGATCTGTCTTACAGTCCAGATTGGGCAACCTCCCCAGACCTTGTCTTCCCAGAACAGGGCAGTATATAGCGCACAGGGCGTGGTGTGGGTGGTCTACCCGTTGTCCCAGGACCTCTGTCTCCCATCCTTGAAGTTTGTGCTTGCTTCTTTCTTTTCTTCCTTCCTTCTTTCTTTCCTTCCCTCCTTTTTTCCTTCCTTTCTTTATTTCTATGAAAGAAGAAATGAACCTTTCTGCCCACAATTTCTTCCTAGTGCTGCAGGCTTGGCCAATGCTGGCCTCATTCTCTGTGGAGGCCCCTAGTTTTCTGACCTGAGAGTTCTGGATTATTGAAATGAAAAAACAATCTCTAGTTTCCTAGAGTCTTTTCTGGCTGTGAATCGAAGGAGGTTGGTCTTCATAAACTGACCACATCTGTCTCCTCCCTGGATTCAACCCCACAGAGTTCTTTGGCAGCCTCCTGTGGAGGTGGGTGTGGTCCCTGGGGACTGGGAAATGAAGGAACAGTTTCGACATGTCTCCTGGGCTGGAAAGTGGGCACATGGGAAGAGGGTAAGAGGACACGGGTTGTCTTATGTATATGAATAGTACTGACAGCGACATAAGATCTGGTCTCAGTTCACGTCTATCTTAAGTTTCCTTTCTCTGAGTCACAGAAGTAGTTGAAGTATTGTGTCTCCATTCATGGAGAGGAGGCAGTCAGCGCTGCTCCCTTGCTGCGGGCTGAAACACCGTTGCTGCGTGCAGGAATAATTCGAGAGACCTAGGAGTCTCTTGCTGGCATTCTTCCTTCCTCGTCTGGGCCAAGGCTCCTGTATTCTGACTTGGTTCTGTATTGTTTCTGTTCCATTTGATTTGACATATATTAACCATACATATTTATGGGGTATAATTTAATGTTTGATACATATTTATCTTCTGTAACTATCAAGCTGCAGTAATTAGCATATTATAATTTCAAGCTTTAGTAATTTCTTTGTGACAGGACCATTTGAAATCCTCTCTTCTAGTTATTTTATTTTCTTGTTAACTGTAGTCTTTCTGCTGTGAGAAGACCAGGATTTATTCTTCCCATCCACATATTTTTTGCCAGTGAGAAAACTTACCCTGTTTTCTTTCCCCTTTCTCAGTCTTTGAGGACCAAAGATGACTTCTGTGACATCAGGTCTTAGGTTCCGCATGAGTGAGGTCTTCCAGTGCTTCCTTTCTGTACTTGGCTTATTTCCTGAGTGCCAATATGCTACCGATGACAGAATTTTATTATTTTTATGCCCAAATATAATATCATATCCCTTTATATCATATCCCATTATACAGGTAAAGCAATTCTCTTCATCCATTCATCTGTCAATGCACAATCAGGTTGATTCCATTTTGTACAAAACACAGGGTACAGATGTGTTCTAACCATATTGATTTTCTTTTCTTTGGCTGTTTACCAGGGGTTGAACTTTTAGATCATATAAATCTTGATTTCAGGTTTGGGAGGAACGCTGTATTGTTTTACAACATAGCTACGGTCCTTTCCGTTCCCACCAACCGTGTGCAGAGGTCTCTCTACAGCCTACCAGAGTGTGGCTTCTTGACTTTTGGTAACAGACATTTGAGCCATTGATATCTTCTTATGGTTTTGATTTGGATTCTCTGATGATCAATGCTACTAAGCATTTATTATTATTATTATTATTATTATTATTATTATTATTATTACTACTACTACTACTACTAGTAGTAGTAGTAGTAGTAGTAGTAGTACTACTACTACTACTACTACTACTACTACTACTACTACTACTACTACTTGGCCATCTCTATGTCACAGTAACCCAGCTTTATCTGACCAGCCGTCTTGGTTATGACTACTGTTTTGCCTGTCGAGTGATTCTGACACACATTCTAAACCCTGTAAGAAAAGCAAAGTCAGGAAAATAGACAACTAAGTGTTTTATGCAATTCCTAGAACTGCACAAAATTGTTGTTGTGTTGATAGTTTTTTAAGAAAGCCAGTCATATTCAGCCTCTCTGTCTAGTGTAGTGCAACCGTCTCTTGCCTCCTGCCGCGAGGTCCCAGGACCTCTTCTCCTGCTGTTAGGGTTCATCTTTGCTCACAAACCTCGTGTGAATTGTATCTTGTACAACTCTGGACACCTCCTGTCCTGCATTCCACTTCTTGGTATGGTCTTTGCAGCTGGCTTTTATACATCTGGTCTTCTGACATGTGAATCTTCTTCTCAGAAATGATTTGTCTGGTCAAAATTTTTTTGCTCTATTTTAAAATCAGATTCCGTGTTTCTTGCTACTGAGATGCTAGTTTTGTTATGTTTTGGATGTTAACTCAGGTCAGATGGAGAGTCCATATATTCTCTTCTCCCCTGCAGTTGGGCTCACCACCATGGATATCTATGATGATGCAGAGGTTTTTAGTTTGATATAAATTCATTTTTTGGTCTGTTTTTACCTTCGATTCCATGAGTACTTTTGAGGCCTATCCAAAATAAAAAATAAAAAATAAAAAATAAAAAATAAAAAATAAAAAATAAATCCCTGCCTAGGCCAATCATTTGAAGAGCATCCCTGTTTGGTTCTGGTACTTCTTAATTGTGTGCCTTACCATTAAGTCTAAACAGACTAGAGTTTTTGTTGTTGTTGTTGTTGTTGTTGTTGTTGTTCAGTGTTGGGATCAGATCCAGGGCCTGCACACACTAGGCTAGTGTTTACCACTGAGTGGGACTTCTTTCTCTTTAAAATCACCTTAAGTTGATTTTTGTAACTTGTAAGATATGGGGGAGGGGTCGTTTCACTCCTTCTACACATAAATATTGAGTTTCTCGGAATCTTTATCACAGTCACTGTTCCTATTGCTGTGAAGAGAAGTCATGACCAAGGAAACTCATTGAAAAGAAAGTATTTAACTGAGGGCTTGCGTACGGTTTTAGAGAGTTAGTCCGTTGTCATTATGGGGGAGGAGCATGGTGGCAGACAGGTATGCTGATAGAAAAGTAGCTGAGAGTTTTATTTACAACCTGACCTGCAGCGGTAGGCAGAGAAAGAGGGAGGGGGAGGGGGACGGGAAGGGGAGGAGGAGGGATAGTGAGGGAGGGATTGGGAGATTGGGCTTGGTGTGGGCTTTTGAAACCTCAAAGCCCATATCCAATGACACAATGACATGCCTTCTCCAACAAGCCACATCTCCTAATCCATCCCAAACAGTTCCACTCCCTGGTGACTAAGCATTCAAATATATGAGTCTACAGGGCCCATTCTCATTCAAAGCACCACAACCATGATCTTTCTCTGGTATGTTGGCACACTTGGGGCTGTTGAATTTTATTTGGATGTTGGTGGGCAGATACTAAGGACTGGGGGTAGGACATGGTTTTGTTGATAGAAAGCAGGACACCTGTTTCTTTCTGGCTTCTGTCCCCATCGTGGTGCTGAGAAAAGGTGGTACCCCACTCCCTCCCTAGTGATGAAACCCTGAGAGTCATCTAGGGTGACACTGAAACCTGCCTGAGCAAAATGCCAAGAGATTTCATGCAGAGGGCGCGAGTGCACGGCCCAGGCTGACAGTCAGAAGGCAGCTTTGTAGATCAGCGAAGTCAGCAACCAGTTGCCTATTCAGGGGCTCCGTTACAAGTAGAGCCATAGCGAAGAGACAGGGCCATATTTCTTTTATTGGTGGAAACTCCTGAAAAGCCATCTTGTGAGCTCACTAAAGTAACAAATATCTCCACCCATCAGTTTCACTATTGTTAAAACAGGAGAGAGTTCTGAAGCTAGAAGCTAGAGACCTCCCATAGACACCGCCCATAGAGACCGCCCATAGAGAAGTGAGCAAGGTGGATCCAAGTGTTTGGTTGGAGTCTTTTTGCGAAAACTCCGAAGTCTCTAACTTGGAAGGACAGAGTCTGCAGCAGCCCTGACACTGAGCTGCAGACATCTCAGGCATAGCCAGGGTGCCCTGGCCTGGCGTACGCATCCTTTCTCAGTGACTGCACCAAAAAAAATAAAAAATAAAAATAAAAAATAAAAAGAAGCTTGCCTCCTTTCCTGGAATTGTGGGTTATCATCTTCTTCCACCCCGGCAGCCACTGCTGCCAATTTGGACCAGTTCCCGAGGATGAGAGGATGTTTGGTGCAGTGCTGACACTTGTTTGATGGTCTGCCAGTGCCCACTTCTAACCACCAAGCAGCCTCAGGCTCTACCCAGAGTTCCTCTCTCTTGATGCTATCAAACAGGAGCGCATCCTGCAGAGGGCGTGGTGGGGTCAGCCCTGGCTCACTCGCCTTTCCTCCTGCTGGCCCAGGCTACCTGCTCAGCACCACTGACCGTCCCACCACAGGTCCCAGGACACTTACTCCCACACTTACTCCTGTCCTTCTCTAGCTTGACAAATTCCCTGTTGAGAATCTATTTATATCAACACCATGTAAATTTCCTAATGGTGGTCTGATTGCCTTTCTGTTCTAGAACATTCCTGTTGGCTCTTACAGTTTTAATAAATTTGATACTGTACAAAAGGTTCACATGGGGATGGAGAGAGGGGGGGGAAGAAGAGGAGGAGGAAGAAAAGGAGGAAGTGGAAGAAGAGAAGGAAGAGGAGGAGGAAGAGGAGGAAGAGGAGGAGGAAGAGCTAGTCTATTCTCCTGAATTTATTCATGATAGTAGCAGAAAAATCATTAAAGGGAAACTTGACACATGGCTTGCAACTGTGCATCCATGAGCAATATGGGTGAGGTCAATATTATGAACTATAATTGTTTGTTAAAATAGTAATCCTATCAGAATATTATTTCATGAGTTATTATTATTGGTAATTACACTATTTATTTATTTGCTGCTCTGGAGATAAAACTCAGGGCTTAGTGTATTAGGGAAATTATCTCCCACTGAGCTACATTCCAGCACGCGCACACACACACACACACACACACACACACACGCACACGCACACGCACACGCACACTCACACTCACACTCACCCCTTTTTTGGCTTCATTGGTTTCATTGTGTAGCCCTGGCTGTCCTGGCGTTCATTCTACAGACCCAGCTGGTCTATAACTCATAGCAATCCGTGGGCTCAGCCTCCAGTGCTGGGCTTGAAGATGCATGCCATTTTGCTCTGTCCCATTTATTTTTATTTTATTTCAATGGTTCATTTATTTTTATGTGCATTTGTGTTTTGCCTGCATGTGTGTCTGTGTGAGGGTGCCAGAGCCCCTGGATCTGGACAGACAGCTGTGAGCTGTCATGTGGATGCTGGGAGTTGAATCCAGATCCTCTGAAAGAGCAGCCAGTGCTCTAAACCACTGAGCCATCTCTCTAGCCAGCCCCCTCGTTTTATTTTAAAGTGGATTGTTTTGTATAGTGACAAGCTAAAAATTAAATTAGCTGGCAAACGTATAGTTATATATAATAGCATACAAAAATTTAATCTATTAAGTAATGACTCTATTTCTCCCGCAAGGTTTTCTGGGGGCAGAGGGGGGCATGTCACAATTTTTTTTTAAAAATTAGCTCTTATCATCTTGTTTAGAAGAAAGATTCATGAACAGCAGCCAGACACGGATAAAACAAAGAGTGTACTAGATTTCTGCTAGACTGCTAATCAGGTGCTGGGGCAGGTGTTAGCCAGTGCATGCCCAGGCTGGGAAGCGGGGCCTGGCATCTGCCCACGCAGTCAGGCTACTGAGTGGTGGCTCTTGGGCTCCAAGGGGTTGTCTGTAACTGGAGTGGGAAGCAGAGACCGTACACAGCTGTGCAGGATCAGGGGGCCGAAGGAGCTGGCGTTTGGCCACTCACTTCTGATAGGAAATAGGGAATTACATACAGAGGTCGGGTCTCTAAAGTAGGAGGGGGTTGGTGCGTGTCAGTGAAGAGCAATTTGCTCAAGACACCCACGCAGCGCCATCCTGCTGATGACGCGGTCACGGCAGGCTGAGGGGGTCCAGCTTGGCTCAGATGACTAAGCCACGATGAGTATTGTCATCAAAACAAAGACACGATGAGATTCTGTCAGATTTCTCTACAGAGGATGAGGGCTTGGAACTTGTTATCACAATGGAGGTATCCCAAAGGCCACCTGTGCTCAGTAGGACTCGGGGGCCTTTCTTACATCCAAAGCTCTCTGGATTTGACAAGTTCCTAAGGGACCCTGGATGTCTGCCTGGGTTCACTTCCACTCTTCCGTCTCTAGCATCCAAATTTAATACTTCCAAAAGATCATTAAAATGAAAAAAGGTTTTCTTTCGACCGTGTAGACAAACGATAAATATTTGAGGAGTGAGGTATGTTCAGCTTGAACTAAGCACTGCACACAGTATGTACACGGATCACAGCCTCACGCGGGACAGCACTAATGTGCTCAGCTGTGTGTTTTCATGCAGCACTTATAAAGGGACTCATTTAATTTTTAAAAGAAGTCAGGGCTCCTTCTGTCTGCTGTCATAGCTGTCTGCCTGCTAGCATGGTGCAGCCCGCCTTCTGTTCTCCACTCTTAAAGGGACTTCACATCTGTCCACACCCTGCCTTGTTCTTTCTGCGAGTGTGAGGCACGTATTTTGAGGAATTTCATCCCTATTATTCAAATATAATCTGGGGAGACAAGAATCTAAGTTTAAGTTTTGAGTCTGCACTGTAGACCCAGAATTTTCCCATGTATGCTTGCTTGCTTATTTATTTATTTATTTATTTATTTATTTATTTATTTATTTATTATTTTGTGGTGTCATAAGGCAGTTGTTCTCAACATTTCTTCTTTTTTTTTTTTTTTTTNTTGGTTTTTCGAGACAGGGTTTCTCTGTGTAGCCCTGGCTGTCCTGGAACTCACTCTGTAGGCGAGGCTGGCCTCGAATTCAGAAATCCACCTGCCTCTTGTTCTCAACATTTCTAATACTGCAACCCTTTAATACAGTTCCTTATGTTGTGGTGATCCCCCAGCATAAAATTATTTTTGTTGCTATTTCATAACTGTAATTTTGCTACTGTTATGAACTGTAATGTAAATACGTGTGTTTTCCTGATGGCTAGGTGACCTCTGTGGAAGGGTCATTCGGCCCCCTAAAGCCGTCCTGACCCACAGGCTCATAAGGGAACCACGAGACTTGTATATAGCAGGAAGCAGTCTGCCTCTGGTACACACTGCAGCCATAGTCTTTGAAATGAACAAATATTTGTGCCCGGGAAAAGGCTCCACAGTAAAGTGCTTGGCTTGCAAACTTGAGGATCTAAACTCAATCCCCAGAATTCAATGAAAAAGCCAAGTATGGCGATGCTTGCTGGTGACCCCAGGAGGAGGAAATGGGGGATCCCTGAGACTCACTGGACAGCCAGACTGTGAGTGGCAAACTCCATACCAGTGCAAGACCGAGTCCCAAAACCAAGGTGGATGATGTTCCTGAAGATAAAAGCTACGGTTGTTCTGTGCTCTGACCTCCAAATGCACACACAGACACACACACACACACACACACACACACACATGCACACACACAGAGCCATATGCACACCTACACATGTGTGTGTATATGTGCACACATATGACAAATATACAAAGTGTTTCCTGTTTCTAAAAATAGAATTCCATCAGAGGTGGGAGACTAGTTTGAAAGCCTTTCCTTAAATCCATGTGATTGGCTCCCAAGAGAGTCATGTGTACACTGTACGGTCTATAGTTCACATCCCATTAACCTTTGACCTTTCTGGAAAGCTAATGGTGCTTCGAATAGAAGAGCACCCTATGTCATCCACAAAGGGTTACCTGCTAGTTACTACTGTGAGAGGTAAATTTCGTGAAAATTCAGAACTCGAATCCTCAGGAGCATCTTTCCATTACTTCATTATTATCCCTGTGTGTATTCCGGATGCCACTATTTTTAGGTATTTGGAACAAAAAATAGTTTCACTATGGCTTTGTTAGGGACGTGTCCATCTGGGCTCCTCTATCCCCAACTTCCCAGCGCTGCCCAGTGCATCTTAGAAAGTGACTTGGTCTCAGCCATTGCACTGTCCTTTGAAAACACCTTTTCTGTGACCCGTTCAAATATTTTTCTGAAAAGTTTCTCCCAGCTCTCTCCCTCTCCTCTCCATCTCCTTGAGTTGGTCTTGATTGACGTAAGAGGAGTGAGCTGCCTCTGTAGTCCAGTATGTCGTGGGATTTGCCACAGTTTCAGTGTTTATTCATTAACCATGTTGACCGCTTGGCCCTTTTCAGTATGCAAGCTCACGCTCTTCTGAACGTTTGTGGGGAAATACCCAGCTTTCCCCTGCGCCTCCTCTGTCCTCTCTGCTGGAGCGCTTGCGCACTGAAAATACAGAGGCGTTCTCTGCTCGGGAGTTTCTTTCGTGCTATGCCACAGGTGCTTTTGTTTTTCGAGGTTTAATTTCCGAGATGCTCTTCCTGATTTTTGAGAATGCTGGCCCTCTGTTATGGATGAGATAGCTTTAGACTGCAGAGCGGCTTCAGTCTTTCTTTTTATTCCCTGTATTTATTGTTTCTGTGTCCCAGAGTTTTCTCTGTGTTTTGTTTTGTTTTGGCCTGGCTTTTTTTCTTTTTCTGGATGCCTGGAGATCTACACTGGCAGACTTTGTAGGATGACCTGGCAGTCAGCCAGGTTTTCTTTGCGTGACCCCAAAGGCTGTATGGGAAGGATTTTCATTAGAGGAACAATTTGGTTTCTTCGGGTCTGGTGTGACTCGGTGCTGGAGGCTTGCTCAGCATGCTGGAAGCCCTGGTTCTGCCCTTCTTACTGCAGGGCAGGGAGGGGAAGCTGCATAGATAAAACTGATTTGTCTTGTTCGTTTTTTGAGACATAGTTTCTCTATAGCTGGATGTCCAGGGACTCACTTTATAAAGCAGACTGGTCTCAAACTCAGACATCCTTTGGGATTGAAGGTGTGTACCAATCCCAGCTTAATTTCAGTCATTTTAAGAGCACAAAAAGGAACACATACAGTGGGAACTTAATTTAACCTCTGGTTTCCAGACCAAAAACTGTGCTACGAGTTCACAGATTAAATGTCTTCTCTAAAGTGAATACTGTTCAATTTTTTTTCTTTTTGTATATGTGTGTATGTATATGCATGTCTGCACTTGGTGCAGGCACACACAAATGGGTGTGTATGACTGCACTTGTGTGTGTGTGCATGACTGCACTTGTGGGGGCACACGTGTGTGCCTGCACATACAGTTGAACACACGTGAAGCTTGAGGCTGATATCAGGAGTCATCCTTCATGGCTTCTCCCTGGCTTCTTCATGACTTCTTGACTGAGTCAGGGTCTCTCAGTCCAATCCAGAGCTCAGCTGTCTGGCTAGTCTGTCTGGCTAGCTTGCTCTGGAGATTCCCCGTTCGCATTTTTTTGAGGCTGGAGTTACAGATGGGTCACTACACCACCCAGCATTTACATCTGTTCTGCGGATCTGAACTCCAGTCTTGACAATTCTATGGCAAGTGCTTTAACCCACTGAGCAATCTCTCCAGCCTCATTTTCCATCACGTACACTACTTTACTCTGGGGCCTGATGAATATATGTGGTGGAATGAGCTGTATAATGATATCAGGACCATAGATGCTGCAGCAGGGTCAGTAATAACCCAGGGTTTGGGTTCAGGTCTTGGTTCTATTTATTACTGCCCCTAAAATCTCGGGTCAGTTCCCTTTAAAGCCCTGTCCTGGGGACTCAGGGACCTGCAGTGCCCAGGAAGATGAAGAGTGCAACTAGATTCTCTCCCTTTTTATTCCTCACGGTCAATTCTGTGTTTTAAGAATATGGTCTTTTATCACATACAACCAGGCCAATGAAAGCACAAAGGAATACAGACACACGTGACCCTGCTGTGGAAATGTGGCTCGCTGAAGACACTCATTGTTTTCAGACTTGGCAAACAGAAAGAAAGGGGCTTTCAACAAACCTCTCATTGAGGAATAGGCTGGGGCTTTAGCATGGTGCAATGACAAACTGCGACATGGAAAAGAGCCCTGAATGGAAGTTCTCTGTCACAAAGGCATCTACGTGCATCTACCCAAATAGAAAAAATAAAATAAACCACTGTTGAAAGTCTTGCTTGTTTCCAGGGCTGACTTTGCAGTGGGGTCTTTCCCAGGGCATGTGTTCTCAGTTCAGCTTCAGTTCTTAGAGTGAGCTGGGTCCCCCGTGGTACTTCCTGCCTCTGGGGTGAGTAGAAGACTGTGGGGGAGCACCAGAGCCTGCATGCCAGGAGAGAGACCAGGAGGGGGTCTGCAGATACAACTGGTGAGGTCAGTGCAATGGAGAGAGGGCAGACATTGGCCAAGCTACCCCAACAATGCTTCAGACAGCAAGAAAGAGTCATCTGTGGGCTCCACCCCTCGAAGGGGCCAGTCTTCCAGAGACCACTGAAATAAATGTTTTACTGTCTCTGTTGTTTGGCTTCTTGAGACAGGGTCTCACTATGTGACCCTGGTTGGCCTTGAACTTGTATCAGTCCTTGTGCCTCTGTTCCCTGGATGAAGGGTTTGCAGATGTGAGCTTCTTTGCAGGATAAACCTGCTCTTCTGCAGATATTCTAGCTCAGAAGCGCTGACAATGGCAAAACATGTTGCTGTTGGAACACTGTGGAGTATTATAGACAAGTCTCATTTGCCATCTGTCTTGCTATTTAGTTACTTCTCGGTTTATCTATGGTGACTTTTAGAATAAGGAAATATGGTTAACTGTATATAAGCAAACATTTTTAAAAAGGAGAAATCATGGATATATAGGTATCAGAAGTGCGTTAGCAGTGTGCATGCCTGTGTGTGTATGTATGTGTGTGTGTCTCTGCCTGTATGCATGTGTTTGCTTCTCTGTGTGTAGTGTGTGTGTGTGTGTGTGTGTGTGTGTGTGTGTGTGTGTGTGTGTGTGCTGGGAGTAGACCCTGGACTTCATCAGTTCTGAGCTACACCACAGCTTTGTGCAAGGAGTTTTGCTAGCATTTGTTTTTGATATTGAGTTATATTCATTTAGGGAACTAGTAAAATGAGTTATGTTGCATCCATAAAAGAAGAAGCCATTCAACCACACACACACACACACACACACACACACACACACACACACACACACACACACAGAATGGAACTATAGTACCAAATATTTCCATAAGAAAAATAATCTGATATGGTATTCATAAGAAGGCAAAACAATTCATTAATTGTGTATATTATTTTATTTTAACCGAGACTGTTTTCACAATGTATTTATCAAGAAAACAGCTGGTCTGACAATCATTTGCCATCATTTCTATGTGATGTCATGATAGGCGATACTTAAAATTTTTTCAGAGAACATTTATTTCTTTTGAATTAAGAATGCATGAATGGTGTATGAATGAAAGGTATACATTAGTCTTAATAATATACACATTAGGTGATAATGATGTCTGTCTGCTCGCTCCCTTGCATCTCCCTCTCTGGCTTGCTTACTTACTGGCTCGAGACAGGATCTCATACAGTCTGGGCTGACCTTGAACTCCAGATGTTTCTTTCTCACCACCCCAGTGCTAAGACAGGCAGGTACCAACATGTCCATCTTAATAGTCATAGAAATTACACTATAGACTTTGAGATGACTCAGTGTTAGTCCTTCTATTTTTCACTGTTGAATTAACTGAAAGATGCAAGTCAGTGTTCCTTGAATGTACACATATGATACATACTGGCTGACTTAACTGCACTGAGGCCCGGAGAGGTGGCAAGATGGCTCAGTGGTTCAAAGCACTGGCTGCACAGTCATGAGAACTGGAGTTTGCATCGCAGCATCCATATAACAAGCTGGGTGTTCCGAGCCTGCCTGTGGCCCCAGCTCTAAGGAAGGAAAACCAGAAGACTGTGTGAGCTTGCTGGCATCCAGACAAGATGGTGTCGCAGATTCAGGAGGATATCCTGTCTCAGAGCAATAAGGGACAGTGAGAGGGGACACCCTTTTCTGGCCTCCACATACACGCACAGGTATGTGTGCATGCACACATATATGCATAACATACACACACATACATATATTCACACACACACACACACACACACACACACACACACTTTTTTAAAGTATAGCTTTTTCCCTCTTGGCTCTAATCTAGAACAAATTAAAAATACTTTAGGAGAATTTCACTGATCCAAGCCCTGCAGCAGTGGAGGCAGCTCAGTCTCTTTGCAAGGCAAATGTATAATGAAAAGCAGGTGCCATTTGGATCCAACACAGGCTGATACAACCACGTGGCTTTTTGAGAGAAATCTGTCCCACTGACCCGCTTGCTTCAAAAGATGAATACTTGTACACTGCATACCGAGTATATATCCGGTCTGTTTATGTAATGAGTCCTGGGAGACCACAGGATGGACTGTCAGACTCTCCAGTGGAAACTGTACC
The DNA here is from genome assembly GCA_002335545.1 of Apodemus speciosus. NCBI lineage: Eukaryota > Metazoa > Chordata > Mammalia > Rodentia > Muridae > Apodemus > Apodemus speciosus. Next base: position 1,778,130 of record BDUI01000004.1, read on the forward strand.
TTAGGCTCAGCTTAGCACAGTCGGCCTGGCAAGCCACTTTTGATTTAATTCCCTTTGTCTCTTTGGGGTAGAATTTTGTCGTGATCCTGTGCGGCTGCTCTAATTGTTCTCTGGCTCCACTTCCTGGTGATTTTCAACCTGTGCTTTTCTTTGTGTGATTTAAGTTTTATGAAGCATGTGGTTATATTCCTATGTGCCTGATGTATATGTGAGTATATCTTAATTTATGTGATGTTTTATGTGATTTCTAGACCATAAGATTTGTGAAGAGTTTTTAAAATCACATACACACACACACACACACACACACACACACACACATTTGTACCTGTGTGTGTGTGTGCTTGTGCATGTGCTTGAATGAACAAGCTTGCCTGTACACACACAGGTCTGTGCATGTTAGTATAGTTGCCAAGGAGACCAGAGACCCCTGGAACTGAAGTTACAGGCAGCTGTGAGCCACGTGATGTGAGTGCTGGGAACCATACTCAGGTCCTCCGGAAGAACAGCAAACACTCCAACTATTGAGCCATCTCTCCAGCTGCTGTTTGTAAAGATTTTAATGCTGAAGGAATCCCCCGATACCCTCCATTATTACTCTGTCCAGAATGGCAACTCTGTGAAGGATCTCTCCAGTTCCCAGATAGCATACACATGTTCCTTATCGGACTTTTCAGTGATTTCTGAATGTCTACACATGACATCCATCCATGCCTAGACAGAACTCTTCATGGTTCTCACTATTGCTGTGGAATAACTCCGTGTCCCTCCAGAACGGCCATCCACACCATCAAGGACACCCTGACTTCATCTGCATCTGCAGATCACAAGTGTGCCTTGGGGCTGTCCATGGAGGGACCAATGGTGCCTACAGCTGGCTAGAGGATGGCACATTTCCAGCCCCTGAGTAACAAACTGAATGGCTTGATTGTTGGGGATGACAATGTTGGGTTTTAAACTAAAGAAGCAAAAGGAGAAATGGGAGGAGGAGATGGGGGAGGAGGAAAAGGAGGGGGAGAAGAAGGGGAAGCAAGAGAAAACAGGACCAGACTTAACCCAGTGAGATAGTAACTCATTTCCAGTGGAATAGACAATTGAAAATATCCTAGTATAATCATCACCATTTTTATGGGGAAATAAAAATACATTTAAAAAACTAATAAGATTATCTGGCATTCTTTAAGAACTGCGCTGGATAGTTTTATGTCTACTTGACACAAGCTAAAGTCATCTGAGAGGAGGGACCCTCAGGTAAGAAACTGCCTCCCAGAGCTAGGCATAGCAGCGCAGGCCTTTCATCCCAGCACTCTGGAGGCAGAGGCAGGCAGATCTCTGCTCTACAGAGTGAGTTTCAGAGTGGCCAGGGCTACACAGACAAAGTCTGTCTTGAAAAACAAAACAAAATAAAACAAGAAGAAAAAAAACTCCATAATATCAGAGTGCAGGCAATCCCGTAAGGCATTTTCTTAATTAGCGATTGATGGGGGAGGGCTCAGCCCATTGTGGGTGGGGCCATCCCTGAGCCAGTGGTCTGGAATTCTATAAGAAAGCAAGCTGAGCAAGCCACGGGACCCAAGCCAGTAAGCAGCACCCTCCATGGCCTCTACGCCAGCCCCTGCCTCCAGGTTCCTGGCCTGCTTACTTCCTGTCCTGACTTCCTTTGATGATGAACTGTGATGTGGAGGCATAAACCAAATAAAGTTTGCTTTTGGTCATGGCGTTTCGTCACAGCAATAGAAACTCTAATACTAAAGACAAGCACTAAAGGAGGCAGATAAAGGGGCCCCTCGCAGTGAGCTCCAGGCTGATGAACAGGCTCCCGGGATGTGTGGTGGGGTGCGGAGGGAACCCTGGGTGGGGGACACAGTCTACCAACACATCACTGCTGGTGTTCTCGTGCCACAGTCCTGACACAGCTATCCCAAACCCAGGCTGGCCAGGACCAAGCAACTGCCTTTGGCTACTAAGTACATCTCCCTACAGAGTAAATCGTCAGCAGTTTACTGTGGAGGTCTTACTACTCCCAGGAAATTTGGCTGGGATCAGGGAGGCACTACGACCCTGACTTAAGACCCAAATATGGCTGCTCAGATCAACCCACACATCAGAGCGGAGCCCAGGCTCGGGGACAACTATCCCTTGTTTCTGTTCAAAGTGATGAAACAAGAACATGCTTCGTGTGTGTGTGTGTGTGTGTGTGTGTGTGTGTGTGTGCGCGCGCGTGCGTGCGTGCGTTCATCAATGGGTGTCTTTCTCAGTTGCTCTCCACACTATTTCTTGAGTCAGCGCCTCTCACTGAACCTGGAGATCACTGGGCTGGCCAGCAAATCCCAGAGAGCTCCCGGCCTCCCTCCAGCCCAGGAGTCACAGGCACGTGCCTGTGCGAGTGCTGCGAATCTGAACTCAGGCTCTCATGCTTGCATGGAAAGCGGTTTTCCAACTGAGCCATCGCCTCAGTACCTTTGCCTTTTGGGGATCTGGGGATCAAATGTGCAGCCTTGCACATGCTGCACACGTTTACCGCTGAGTTATACCCCCAGTCTGGGGTATCTTCCTCTGATGTTGCAAAGGGCTGCTGGGGAGCTGTGCAAATAGTAGTGATGCCAGCTATAATTCTTGACTCTTTATCAGTAGCTAGGCAGGACTAGGTGAGGCCAGTTTTGTTCTTTTGTATGTACCATTCATAATTGGCCTATAAAGTGAGCACCAGTGCTATGGTTTGAATAAGCATCTCCCTAAGGCCCCTGTGGAAGGTTGGTCTTGAGCCCATGGTACTGCTGGGATATCCTGGCCACCATGAGGAGAGTAGCTTTGTTCTATCATGTGTTGCCTGCCTCGTGGTGCTGCCTTACCCTAGGCCAGACCTCTCAGGACTAAGTAACCAAGGCCTGAAACATCTGACCCCCTCTCTTCTTCAGCAGGTGTAGTTTTCTTATGGTGCCGGAGATTGAACCAGGGCTCTGTACATGCTTGGCACAGATGTGAGTGGAATTCAGCCCGTGCTGGGAGACACAAGTGAATCCCAGTGTCCTCTCTGCAAGGAACCGATGATTGGCCTCAGACGAGTGCGGGAGACTAGATGGACGGTGCCCTTTAGATGGAGTAGTGTGAAAGAAGAGAGGAGATACCATTCTAGATCTGGGTAATGATGATCAGGAGAGAGAAGGGTCAGGGAGAATGACAGGGAGGGCACAGGGGAGAGATGGGGCATTCTGGTGACTTAGAGCCAGAGAGCCAAGTCCGACTGAGGCACAGGTCAGAGGGCTTGTGGGTGTGACATCCTGTGACACGGGAATGGGAGGAGAATGGATTTTAACCTGGGCACAGCACACAGCAATTACTATCATGCTGTGACCTTAGTTGCAACCAATGCTTAAAAACTCCATCCCAGTCCAGCCCCTCACCTCCCTTCCTGCACTGTGCTGGCAGCTGAGCATGCTTTAGAGGTGCTGGGTGCTAGCTGGGTGCTGGGTGCTGGGTGCTGGGTGCTGGGTGCTAGCTGGGTGCTGGATGCTGGGTGCTGGGTGCTGGAAGGATAGGAAAGGCAGACACTGAGGTTTCTAATTCTCAGTTCAGATCTGTGGGGGGAAATGCAGAGGACAACTGAAAGTGGCCTTAAAGGGGAAGTCCACGGCTTGGCACTCCACCACACCTGTTCCTTAGCTTCTGCCTGAGCAGACTGGAGACTGGAGACTGGAGACTGGAGACTGGAGACTGGAGACTGGAGACTGGAGACTGGAGACTGGCTTCCGTTCTGAGAGTTCCAGCAGTCCCAGGCGCCTAAACCACTCCACCTGCACCGAACCTGCCGTGGCTCGCCAGCCTCTCTGGCTGCAGGTATCACCGAAACCCGGGAGCTGCCAGGACTTTCCATTCTCCAGGCGTCCGAAGGCCTCAGCACTGCTGAGTGAGGGTGCGCTCCTGCGCACAGTGCATCTCACTGACAGGAAACGCGGCCTCCCAACCTTTCCCTCCGTTTTGCCAGCTGACATGGATGCCCTGGGGTTGGTCTTTGAGCCAAGGTGAACAGAGAAAGGCACCTCTCAGACAGAAGGGGGCTAGGCACGGGCCACCCCAAGTGTAAAGGAGCAGGGCCTTGTTAGCTGCAGACCAGGCAGGTGGCTTCGCCTCTCGGGCTGTCACCAGCCTGCCAACCCCGGGATTCCTCCAGAACTGCTTACAGCAGATGGCAGTTATCTTAGCAACAAACTCACCTGTGCCTGCCAATTTCATTAATTTAAAAAAAAAAATCCATGTCTTTGTAGTACAGGATGCAAGGAATTGTCTTCGTCTAAGGAGCAAAGCTCAGAGAGGTCTCTGCCTGAGGATTAAGGTCAGCGAGGCTGCAGGCACCATCAGGGAAGGCTCCTGTGTAACCACAGATAAGGGGAGCTCTCAGGGGTAAACAGATCTTGTGTCCTAAATCACCTTGACCAAGTGCATTGCAAGGTATTGATTGCCGTGGTATCAGAACAAAGCACAGACAACCGTTTAATAGCTGTTTGTGTTTAAGAAGCTTGCATGGCACAAGCTCCTGGCCCCCAGTCAATGGCTTCTGCGTGCCCCACCCCTTCCCTTATACTAAGGAATTCACTTTAAGTGGCAGTGCGGGCTGAGTGAATGACAGTCTCCAACAACACAGCAGTGACAGGGGCCTCCCAGCATCTGGAATGGGGCAGATTCTTGGAAGCAGATTTGGGGAGTCACCGAAGAAGGGCATTGGGTGGCAGACAGAGGGAAGTGAGCCAATAAGCTGGGGTCAGAGGTCCAGGACTGGCTCCACAGCAGGAGAAGGATGGGCTTAGAAAAGAAGGAGGAATAGATCCAAACCATAAAGAAAAGAAGCTTTAGATGATGCACCTGCTAAGTACTGGTGTTGATCACGGCCGGTGTAGCCACAAATCGAAACATCACTTCATACCTCATAACTAGAGAGAAAGACCTGTCAGTGAAAAGACCTTCTAATTTAAGAGTCCCGGAGGTAGGAGGGACAGAGGCTCCCTGTGCAAATGAGGTGTGTCTTTCAAAGTCTGGTTTCTTTCTCTCTCATTGAGGTTGAGAGCGTAACTCAGCGATAGACCACTTGCCTAGCGCGTGAGGCCCTGGGTTCCAACTAAGCATAGCCCCCCTCCCACTCCCCCCAAACATAGCTCCCTCGTCCCCAAAACAATACTTGAGACAGGACAGATATCTGTATGATCTTGGTTTGATCCCGGATTGACAAAGATGTAATTGGGACAATGGGAGTGTAAACTGTAGATTAGGTGACAGATTGTGCGGAAAATTCCAGGGCTCTACAACTGCTGCGCCCTCATTCTTAGGAAATGCACATTAAAGGGATTACAGTTCCCTGTAAAATGGCCACCACACCTGACTTAAGACAACACATTCTTCTGGTTGCATAAAATTCTTTGGGTTTGTTTATTTCTTTCTTTGTTTGTTTGTTTTGGTGTTGTTCTTGCTGATGGTAATGATGATTGTTTGTCACTGTCATTTTGCTGTCATTTAAATTTTATTTATGCTCTCAGTTACGTCAGTCAAGACTCAGTGCAGCTGGAACAGAAAGGTCCCAATGGCTGCTTAGCCAGGAGTGAAATTTGTTTCCCTTTCTGATGAGAGGAATCCAGAGGTGGGCCGGGACTCTGCTCCATCTCACTTGCCAACTAGACATCTTCAGCCACTCGCTTCAGCTTCAGCCTAATGTGTTGTTATTACAGGCCAATAGGAAAGAGGCTTGCAGAAAGGGTCAGCAGAGCAAAACGGCTCCTGATGTTGGAAGGCCGTTTTCTCAAAGCTGATACTCTGTCTTTTCCCTTATACCTCATGGGCCAAAATAGCCTGAGAGTCAGGCAGGTGACAGAGAATCAGGAATGATGTCTTTATTCTGGATAGTCCTGATGGGCATCCTTCAATCACACAGGGCTGAGTGTGACAAAGACTCTGGCTTCAAGCCCCAGTCCTGCAAAGAAGGGAAGGGGTTCTGGAAGAAGAGCAATAGCGGAAAAATATCAGTGTACCCAGCCAAGCCCCTAAAGAAGACGGCTTTCCCTGGCAGCCTCTATGAGGCTTGTGACCTTAAAGCTCTGCTAGGTGTCACCCTGACCCAGGCTCATTCATACTGCCCTGTTAGTGCCGTGGGTGATGGGTGCCCACGGCGTGTGTCCCACACACAGCCCTGCCGTTTCAGACAGACCACACTCCCACCCCATTGACCGGGCCAAACTCCATGGAACAGCCACTTTACTTATTAAAGATTAACCCGTCGCCTGGCATTTACCCAAGAGGACAAGCTATTTTTAAACTCAGAGGTGAATATCTTGAGTAAGAAAAAAGGCTCCAGAGCCTTCTGACAGCTTTCAGGCTACTGGAAGAGGAAAAACAGCCTTTGTGCAGTTGATCGCAGGCACAGAGACCTATTCTGTAGAAAGACAGATATGCTAATGGAAGTCTCTCTAGGCCCCTGAGATGCTGACTTTGGGCCATCTTTTTATTGAAAGGGTATCATTTCTGGAGTAGTAGAGAGGGGTGGGGTGGGGGAATATTCTTGGCCAAAGAAATATGAGAGCCTTGCGGCATATATGCCCCTTTCTTGGCAGTTTCAGATACAAAGATACTATGTCAGAGGCCCTGTGAAGAGTTCTTAGTTTCTCAGACTTTCTTCTACAACTCTTTCTTCTCCGTCATCCATTTGCCTCTGACTAAAGAGCTCGCCTTGGGCATTGCTGTGCCTCGGAGCCCAGTGGAGTTCTCAGGTCGCCATTCTGGTCTCCTCTCATTTTGAATTTTACAGAAAATAGAGCTTAAGTCTCTTTTAGCACAGTTACAAGGTTTTTTTTTTTTTTTTTTTTTTTTTWTGTGTTGCATTTGGACAGACTAGAGTCTCACTGAGGAAGGGTTTGACATCTGGGAAGTGGGTTTTGTTGTTGTTTTGTTTTTTAAGTTTACTTTATGTGAATGAGTGTTTTGCCTCCGTGTATGTAAGTACAGGGCATGTGTACCTGCTGTTCTCGGAGTCAGAAGAGAGCATTGGATCCCCTGGAACTAGAGTTACGGGTATTTGTGAGCTGCCATGTGGATGCTGGGAACTGACCTCAGATCCTCTACAAGAGCAACAAGTGCTCTAACCACTTAGCAATCTCTCCACCCCTCACCTGAGAGTTTTTAAAGGAATACTGATCTGTGGCAAGACTTGGCAGCTGTATCTGGATTGTGACTCGAAACTGCCTACAGCACTCAAAATAGGGACCTGCATGCAGCCATGCTGAGTAAGGGTTTGTCTTCAGAAAAACCACTTGTGAGATTTCATTTATTATTATTATTGTTGTTGTTGTTGTTGTTGTTGTTGTTGTTGTTGTTCCTGGTTCCATATTAATGGGGAGAAGACTGCAGCCTGGAGTTCTCTCTAACTGGTGAGAAATCCAGTCGCATGCAGGTGGGTGAGGTATGTCAGCTAGCTCCAGTTTCCATCAAACCCGTCCAGGAGTAAGATGGATCTGCTGCCTTTAGAGAGCTAAAGAATAACCAAGCAATCTTGCCCCCGTGGAGCTGGTGAAACAACGGAACGATTGGACCCCAAGAAATCAAGAGTCTCATTAACTCCACCCATTCAGGGCCCATTCTTTAATAATTTTGCTTTGAGTAACGTAGGGTTTTCTTTCGTGTTGTGTAGCACAGGTCCCGTCCTGCCTCGTTAATTTTTACCTTTCCTGGGATGAGGGCTGTTGTTATTCCTGTCAGGACCCTGAGGCTCTAGGCAGCCTGGGGCTAGGCAGATAATTGGCACAGGAGCACAGCCACCAGCTCCCTGATGCTGTGACTTCTCTCTGTCAGGGCTGGTAGTCTTCAAAAGGCAAACTCTCGAAATTGTGGTCTCACCCAGAGATATTATAGAAGTGCCCCTTGGGAGCCCCCACCCCCACTCCTTCATGAGCAAGGGCTTAACCACTGAGCCATCTCCCTGGCCCCGGGTCTTGTGCTGATTAAAGTACTGTGGCGCAGTCCGTGTGGACTGAAGCATCTTTAAGAGACTCTGTATATTAAAGTCTTGTCTAAGCATTGCCCTGACTGGTAGGGAAGCCTTTGTGGGTTCTAGTCACCGCTCTCAGGATGGGAGGGTGGTTCCCGGGAGTAAGGAATAAGTGGTCATGTGATTGCCAACATCAGGACTATGTGACAGGTGATCTTCTGGACCAGGAGAGACCCGTGGCCATATGCCACCACCACCACCCAGTTTCAGGATGGCTCTGGCTTCCTGGGCACTGGCTACTTGAGATCCACACACCAGACAGAAATAGGGAAGGAAGGCCTTACTCTGGTTCGTGGTTTCAGGGATTCTGGCCCATTGCGATAGGAAGGTTGTGAGGAGAYGGAGGAGGAGGAGACACGGATCCGGTGCACAGCAGAGGTCAGGGGGGTCCTGGAGACTGGTGTGTGTACACTGGGGGCTCCTCATGTGACAGTGGGCCAGGAAGCACAAAGCAGGATTGAGGAAGGGGTCCATCCATAACCTTCATCGTTGCACCCCTTAAATCACCTACTCTCACCGGACAGGCCTCAGTTCCTAAAGGGTCCACAACCTCTCTAACAGGGTTACCAGTTGGGGAACAGGGTTCGAACATTAGCCTGTGGGTGACATTTTAGATTTGTCCCTAAGAAACCTTTTTCTTTTCTTTTCTTTTCTTTTTCTTTTTTTTTTTCCGAGACAGGGTTTCTCTGTGTAGCCCTGGCTGTCCTGGAACTCACTCTGCAGACCAGGCTGGCCTCGAACTCAGAAATCCGCCTGCCTCTGCCTCCCAAGTGCTGGGATTACAGGCGTCCGCCACCACCGCCCGGCTAAGAAACCTTTTTCTAAGCACAGAGACAAAGATAGGAAGCTCTGCAGCCCCAGCACGGCACACAGAGCAGAAGGGGCTCACGGACTCATCACCCAGCTCTGGACACTGCGCCTGCGCCTGCTCCCGCGGGTGTCCTCTAGACCCGGGGTCTGCGCCTGCTCCCGCGGGTGATCTCTAGACCCGGAGTCCGCGGGTGTCTGCTCCCCACTCTGTACTTTTCCTACCCAGATGTCCTCAGGTGACTCTGGACTAGGTCTTGTGGGGAGGATTGTGGGGTTTTTCCCTGAGAGCCTGGCGAGTGTGCACTGCTCGTTGGAGACTCTGCGTGGTGTGGCGTAGGGGGCGAGTAGTGTCGCCAACTCCAGATTAGCAGCTTTGTCTCCTCACCTCGAGTGTTCTCTGCGCCTTCGAAGGCGAAACTGGAGAAGGGCTGAGGGCGGCTGTTTGCCACCTTGGTCCCCAGAGCGCTCTTAGCATCCCACGTCACAGGTAAGAAAGCCGAAGCCATTGGATGGCTAATCGTGAGTGGCAGGAGGAGGTAAGGAAGGAGGTCTTGGGCTCAGAGGCAGAAGCCGTGTAGAAAGGGGAGAGTGCTGGGCAGGGCACGGGCACCCCCTGAAGCCGTGAGCCGTTACTATGGGCTCTGCGGATGCTGGAGAAGTTTTGAGATTATAGAACTTGGACATGGAGGGCGGTGACATGGATCTACTCCCGGCTTCCTAACTGTCCAACTGGCCACAAGGGGTCGGGAGAGTTGCGCTGTGTCACGGAGGTGGGAGACCCTGGAGGCCACTGCATGGCTTCTTCATCTGTAAGTGGTAAACATCCTCGGTTGTCATAGGGATGAGCAGGCCGCGTGGAGGAGAGGACTCCACAGGACGGGGAGTCTAGTTCTCTGGCCAGGCCCTCGCAGGAGGCTCTAGATTTCATCTTCAGCACCGCAATAAACAAATAAAATAAATAATTACGGCAACTGAAACACCTGGTCGTGGTGAGCATGCACCAGCCTCGGTATGTCATAGAAAGAGTTTGTTTTCAGTATTTAGGATACACATGTAGAATAGTCACTTTATGACCTTCTGTAGGTCTCCTCAAGTCTATTACATGTTTCAGGTAGTTTGATTCTCAGGCTTTATTACAAAGAAAAGCTTGTCCCTTTCATTCTGCCCAGGTGCACCGGCTTCCTCTTGTTCCTTGTCTCCACGGCGGCGTTCCGCAGCAGGCCAGCCCACTGTTCCTTCTCTCTGCCTGGAATGGTCTTCCTCCTCCCCACGCGCCCGTCCCCTCTGGCCACTGGAGCCAGCCTCAGCAGAGTGATCTGTTGAGATCAGGCTGCCATCTTAATGGTTTAGTGTCTGATTTCACAAGGAGCCTGTTGCGTCTGACTCTTCTGTATCTAGCACTATGTGGGATCAGATTTTAGAGCAAAGCTGGTCCTGAGAACCAAGCAGGCAGCCCCCCCCCCAAAGGCTCATTCTGGGGTACACAGAGGCTGGGTGAGGACTGGAGACTCCAGATCAGAGCAACTGAGTTTATACCAGGAATCACCTGAGAGACAGAACATGGGGTACAGGAGTGCATGGTACAGGCTTACCTGCCTCATAAAGATTACAGGAGAGGAGCTGCAGAGATGGATCAGCGGTTAAGAGGACTTATTCTTGCAGAAGACAAGTTCTGTTCCTAGATCCTATATGGTAGCTCCCAAACACCTGCGACTCCTTCCCTGGTATCTGATGTTCTCTCCTGAGCACCCAAGCATGGAAATGGTACACACACACACACACACACACACACAGAGAGAGAGAGAGAGAGAGAGAGAGAGAGAGAGAGAGAGAGAGAGAGAGAGAGCCCTAACACATATAAAAATAAATTAAAAAAATTTAAATGTGTATGGGTGTTTAATCTGCGTGCCACATTCATGCCTGGGGCTGAAAGAGGCCAGAAGAGGGCCCTGGATCCCTCGAAGCTAGAGTTACAGGCTGCTATGAGCTGCCATGTGGGTGCTAGGAATTGAACTTGGGTCCTCTAGAAAAGCACCCTGTGCTCTTAACCATTAAGCCATCTCTCCAGCCCCACAAACAAATCTGAGAGAGAGTGAGAGAGAGAGAGAGAGAGAGAGAGAGAGAGAGAGATTGAGAGATTATAGGAGAGTCAGGATATATACAGCACTGGGCAAGAATGAGATGGGGGGGGGCAAGCAGGGATCCAAGCTACATCAGAGCGACATGGGGTGGGGCAGGAACTGTCACCTCAGGAGGGATTCTAACCCAGCAGAGAGGCAAAGCAGAGCCTCTAGGGCTGCCCTGGCCAAGCACCCCAGGCCAGGTGACCTAACAGCAGACACTTGCTTGCTCCGAGTTCTGGCAGCTGAAGTCCAGGCTCGGGGTTCCTGGGTGGTGCCCGGACAGGATGCTCTTTCTGGCTTGCTGTGGCACATTCCACCTTCCTTTCCCACTGTGTGCCCGTGGAGCCTTTCCTCTGGTGTTTCCTGCTCGTAGGAAAGGAGAGGGAAGAAGGGACAGAAGGCTGGGGGCGGGAGGATAGGGATGGCAGAGACCAAAGGAAAAGTGTCAAGCTCTCCGATGTCCCCTCTTAGAAGGACGTAATCACACTAAGACCTCCTTTAACTCAATGGCTTCTGGTCTCTAAATACAGCCTCCCTGGGGCTTGGGCTCCAACATGCATGAGGTGACAGGAACAACAGCCTTCAGTCCTCACAAGGAGGATGAGGAGGATGAAGACCCGCAGACACTGACTCGGGAATCTCACACGGTGTCTTTTGGCTCCGTTCCCTCACTTCTAAGCCTACTTGAATAAAGCAAAATAACCTTGACCTTAGAGCCTTTAAATCGTCCATGGCTTGGCTGTGTTCTGTGCAGCCTGTGCAAGCTCCATACAAGCTGGTGGGTTCAGCCCCAGAGAGCACAGCCTGGGGTGAGGGTGGGGTGTTTCCCATCATCAGCATCTTTCCTTTCTGTCTGCAGTGATGGTCATGTCTGTGATGGTCTACACAGCTATGCCTTCTGGTTTGAACAGAGCCAGGTCAAGGCTGGGGGCAGAGCTCAGTGGCAGAGCAACTGCCCCACTCACAAAAGACCCTGAGCCCCACACTCAACAGTGCAGAAAAAGAGCCAAGGGAAAGCTTTATTGAACAGCTGATGAGCCAATATTAGGCATTGACTTTCTACTCATCCCTCGAAGTGTTACCAGTAGGGATCATCCTGGGACGAGTGTGTCAGTCATGGCGGATACATCTCCACTCTCAAGGGATCCATAAGGGCTTGGAGAAACAGCAACAACAACACCACACACACACACACACACACACACACACACACACACGCACACACGCACACACGCACACACGCACACACGCACACACTCACACACACTCACACACGCATGCATGAGCAGGCACACAGGACACTCCACAAGGAGAAGCGCAAAACCAGAAGTTGATTTCATGGTTCCCAGGAGCCATTTAATCACAGCCAGGCCTGATCCCGCTCAGGATGAGTCTGATGACAAACGCTGGGTCTGGTCAGACACTGACTAGAAGGCATGGATGTGCATAGGTAGTGGTCATTAAACTTGACCTTTCTGTGAACAGAGGTCCAGGAAACTACCAGACTAGTGGTGCTGACCCGGCAGTGACTTGTCATCTATACACATCTGGGAGCATCTGGAGGTATTTGGGGATATCAAGAACCAAGTGGGAAGAACTACAGCAACTGAAAGACCAGAAGCCAGGGATGCTGCTTAACCGTCTACCAAGCCCACAACAGCCTGAAACAAAGGATTATTCGCCCCAACATATCAATAGGGCTAAGGGTGGGAAACCGGGTGTCAGTCTGCGGGAACATCTGGAGCGTGGTGGGGCGTGAGAACTGGGTCTTTCCACGCCCCAGGGTCTCAGGTTATCTACCTGTGATGTAATGGGCTCTTAGGTTGCATTCACCCTTAGCAGTATGTGACTGAGTTAGCAGCGGGAGCAGAGCAAGGGTGTGAATGTCTAAAGAGCGTTCAAAAGAAAGCAGGAGGGGTTTCAGGACACAGCTCTTAAACGTTGGATAAACCTGTGGAGCTGAACTGCTTCACCCTCTGCCAGAGCTGGAGGCCCCTCGCCCTTGCGTGGGACTCACTCGGGGAGAATTCTTATTGGAGCTCCAGGGACAGAATCTCCTAAGGTTACCCAGGGCTTCAGATGCCAGCCAGCGTACCTGGGCACCTATTGCCAAGTATTGTCTGGGCTGCCAAGTCCTGAAAGAAATACAGGGTTCCCAAGGCTGTGCTAAGCCATTATTTCATGCCATCCTTCCTCCGTCTTCATAGCCAAAGGACTGCTCTTCCATGGTGGTGAACGGCCAGATGGAAGAGGACGGGAGGAAGCAAGCTTTGTCTGCACAGGGAAGTCAGGCTAAAGACAGCACAAACCATCATCCTCATCAGAGCAGAGTGATGACATCACCCATACTCTTCAGAAAGGAGTAATTTCCAGTATGATCCCCTCACCACAAAACAGTAGACAGTGCAGTTAGACCATAGACCATAGAAGACATTCCAATGTTAAAATTTCAAATCATGGTCATAGATCATATGCTGAGGGGGGCGTGGGGGGCAGGGGGAACCACTTGTATAAAGAGAACTCTGAAGATCTGTCACTGAGTCATGTTATAAATGCATGCGATGACTTTGAAATCAGAGTGCCGGGCGACATTTTCATGACATGTCAGAAATGTAGTCATCTGAACTTACAGCTCCAAATCACGTGCCCTGCATAGGCTGGGTCTCAGACGTCCCTGCAAAAGCCCAGGTGTTAAAGCTTACTCTCTACAGTGGCACGGAAGGTGGGGCCCGTGGGTGGTCTTAGGTTTCTGGGGTGTGCCTCTTAGTGGAATTATTTACCCCCAAATATCACCAGCGCTGTGGGTGAGAAGTCCAAACCCAGTCTGAGGGAGCATCTGGGGACCCCAGGCCTTTCCTTCTCTTTGTATTCTCCGATCTACGAGCTAAGCATCTCCACCCATCTCCCACTCACCACCATAATATGCAGCCTCACCATTGGCCCTAAAGCAATAGGTCCAACTGACTGTGAACCAAGCCCTTCAAACCCGAGGGCAAAAGTCAGCCTCTCTTTGTAAGCTGATTGTCTCTGGTATTTGGATATAATATAAAAGACATTGAATGTGAGCACTTGGGGAGGGGGTGCTAAGGTAGGAAAATCGTGAGTTTGAGGCCAGTAAGCACCTTATAGTGAGATTCTGTCCCCCAAAGAGCGAGCCTGAAAAGATGTCCTAGTTAAGTGTTTGCCACACAAGCATGAAGAACTGAGTCCAGTACCCTGGAATCCACATCAAAAGCCAGGTGTGGTGGTGAGGGTCTGTAACCTCACACTGGGGAGGTGACAACAGGAGGATCCGTGGGGTTCACTAGCCAGCCAATAAGCTCCTGGTTCAGGGAGAGACTGCCTCAAAATAAAGTGGAGCACAATTGAGGAAAACACCTAACCTTGACCTCTGACCTTCATACACATGCAAGCAGACAAGAGCTGAAGGAAGATGGTCCAGCTAGGTGAGAGGGTGAAGCTGTTATTAGCCTGGATGGAATGTTCTACATCTGGGTGGCTCTAGAACTTACAGGGAATCAGGAACAGTCATTTCCAGTCCACAGTTCCTAAGTGTTGACAAATATATACCACACCCATTTTCATCACTTTCATCAGTCACTCCAGCCTCTGCGCTCAGAATCTCCATTCGATATATTCTGCCGCTGTCGACTGCTTTGCTTGTGACAGGCTCTACTTGTGTTGCCCAGGCTGGCCTTGAATGTCCAGACTCCAGTGAGCCTTCAGGTACCTGGGGCTACAGGTGTGTCTGACTTTGTTGTCTGTTCCTTGCGGGGCTAAGGGTGGTTCCCAAGGTTCTGTGAATGTCCGTCAAGCACCGTACCACGTACCCCTGACCTATGTACCCAGTCAGTCATCATTTGCTTGGGTTTTCTTCTGGCAGTCTTGTGGCTGCCTCCTTTTCTCAGCCTGCCTGGGAGCTGTGTTCCTCGTATGGTGTCATAGCTTAGCTTTATTCCTGAGGGTGGGTATATGCTTTCTTTTTGCATTAGTCTCTTACTTCCAGATTTGGGTTATTATTAACATACCTAAGAACGATCTAGACATGTTCTCATTTATCCTAATTAATTGGACAGAAGTGAGACTCTTAGGTTTCCAGTTGCTTACCTTATAAAGCACTGCCCAAGTGTCATTCCTTAGGTGGGCGTGGCATGCTGCGTACCCTGGCCACGTGGAAGAATTCCAGCTACCCTCATCTTTGCTAGCTCTTGGCACTGTCAGGCCTTTTCGGTCTTAGCCATTCTGTGGGTGTGTAGTGACTCTTGATTTTTATGGTAATGATTAATAAGCATTTTATCATGTGTCTTTTGGATGCTTGTATATTTTCTTTCATGAAATACTTGTTCAAATATTGTCCCCTCTCTGAGACAGAGTCTCTCTGTGTAGTGTTGGCTATTATGGGACTCACTATATAGACTGGAGTGGCCTCAGACTCACAGAAACCCACCTGTCTCTGCCTTCTAATTGCTGGTATTAAAGGTGTGTGCCACCACGTCCAGCAGAGCCTTTCTTCAAATTTATTTTAATAAATAATACGAGTCTGAACGGCCCTAATAGTTTCTCAATCTGTGGCTTGCCTTTTCATTTTATTTTTCTTGCCAGTACCTTTAATGGGAAAACATTTAATTCTATTAAAAAATCACATTTGTCAACTTCTTCCTTTTATTGTTTTGTTTTGTGGGTTCTGGTTATTATTATTATTATTATTATTATTATTATTATTATTATTATTATTACTATTGAAGGCATTTAAAATACCAAAATGAGATCTTGATCTTGCTTTTTAGAGATTAAAATGTTCAGGAGACTTTAAGAAGCCTAAAATAGACTTAAGATATTGGCGCTTTGCCCAGAATTCTATGCAAGAGCAAAGAAAGACTAGAGGCCGGGGATGGTTTGAAGAGGCTTAGTGAGATAACGTGCTCTGTGACTGCACTTCACCGTGACCCCTTTCTGTAATGTCACATTTGCCTGGGACACATGTCAGCCCACCAGCCTTGTGTCCCCCCATCACCCTGTTTCCACAACGGGCTTACCTGGTGCCCTCAGGCATCCACGGTATCAGGTGACTGACATCCCTCCTTCATGTTCAGAGTCTACAGCCAGCCTTGGGAGGTAGAGAAAATAATCTTTTCAGTGTATTCCTGTGTCTTGCATTCACAAACAGAAGCCTGTTTTACCCTAAGAGCCCCTTCGAGCACAGGAAAGGCACACTTTTGTTTCTGAAACTCCAAGTTTTATAACCAGGAAGTCTTTTCCTGAGCTGGGCCTGCCCTCCAATCCCACCGCCTGCGGCTCCCTCGAACTCACTGCATCTACAATTACCCCCACACGTGTGACTGTCCTTTTGCCGGGCCATTTTCTCTAAGTAGAATATTACTTGCTTCTTGTAATACTAGGTAAGCCTCTTGAATAAAAGCTGTTACTATCTGATTCTGAAATTTTCCCACAGGTTCATGTTGAATTCTCACGATTCGTGCTTGAAATTCATGATGAACGCCTATTGCCCAATTTGCTGGTGCTCTGGAGGGAAATGGGGCACTGGGTCATTTGGGAGATGGGACTTGGCTGGCAGAAGTTGGTCAGCAGCCTTTGAAGGTTTTATCTGGCCACCGTCTCTGGCCTAGCTTTCTGCTTCCTGTTCTGTGGTGATTGTCTTAGCCAGGGTGACTATTACTGTGATGCAACACCATGACCAAAAGCAAGTTGGGGAGAAAAGGGGTTGTTTTCCTCTCATTTCCATATAGCATTCCATCATTAAGAGCGGTGAGGGCAGGAACTCAAGCAGGGCAGGAACCTGGAGGCAGCAGCTGACGCGGAGGCCATGGAGGGGTGCTGCCTATTGGCTTGCTCCTCATGGCTTGCTCTGCCTTCTCTCTTATAGAACCCAGGACCACCAGCTTAAGGATAACACCACCTACAATGGGCTGGGCCCACACCCGTCAATCACTAAGAAAATGCCCGAATGACTTGACTGCAGCCTGGTCTTCTGGAGGCATTTTCTCAGTTGAGGCTCCCTCCTCTCAGAAGACTTTAGCTTGTGTCAAGTTGACATAAAAGTAGCCGGGTCAGTGATGTGAACAGCTAGGAGACACACTCACTATAGGAGATTGAGCAGCTCCTGTGGTACCCTCTCTGCACAAGGTATTGAGAGCCTCTGAACCAGCAAACCCAGGAAGGCTTCCTCCATTAGTTTGTTTGGTCAGATATTCTGTCAACTACCCAGAAGTAACTCACACCCAAGCTGATACTGTGGCCTTGGGTTTTGAATAAAATAAGTAAGTAAAAACTGTAGTGAAGACCTACAAACAAGGAGGCAGGAGGCGTGCAGATTCATCTCCTCCATTAGCAAAGGAGCACGTGTGTGGCCCAGGAAATAGACTGACTGGTTCTGACTGACATATTACTGAAATAGTGTGCGTGTGTACACAGGGTCAAGTAGGTTTTGTGAATAATTATGGGTGGCAGAATATTTATTCAGGGGGAGACCCTGGGTCCAATGTCAAGCAACACAAATCTTCTTAAAAAATAAGACTTCGTTTAAATCCATCTGTAAAGTGCTGAGCATACACATGTAACATGCACTCCTGTAATAAATAAAAGGCTCAGACTGAAGGCTGGAGAGGTGACTCAGCAGTTAAGAGCATTTACTGTTCTCTCAGAGGACCTAGCTTCAGTTCCCAGCATCCATATCAAGTGGCTTACAATCACTGGTAACTCTAGTTCCAGTGGGACCCATGGCCTTTGACTTCCGAGGGCACCCACACTCACCTATGCAAACCCATCTCCCTACATGCACACAATTTAAAGTAATTTAAAAAATCATGACAAGTTCCTTTCTGTTTGCTTGCTGGTAGAGTTTGGGAAAGTCTTATAATGCATGGGAGACAGTTACTTCCTCAGAAGTGTTTTTGACTAATAATTCAAGATTGACGGATGTGCCAGGGAGGTGTGGTGGCATATGCCTTCAATCCCAGCACTGGAGAGGCAGGGGCAGGTGGATCTTTTTAAGTTTGAGGCCAGACTGGTCTACATAGCAAGTTCCAGAATGGCCAGGGCCACATAGAGAGACTTTGTCTAAAAAGAAGAGAAAAAGGAGGAGGGGGAGGGAGAGGAGAAGGAGGAAGAGAAGGAGGAGAAGAAGAGGAGGAGGAGAGGAAGAAGAGGAAGAGGAGAGGAAGAAGAGGAGGAGGAGAGGAAGAAGAGGAGGAGGAGGAAACAAGATGAATTCTACACTGAGAAGTGTAAGAAGTAGGTAGGATGAGGAGAAGGAGAATCTGCCTTGGACAAGAGTCTGATGAAAGCAGGCCCGGCAGGTGGTCGGAAGCTGACTTGATGTTCACTGTGATGCATGGTAACCACAGTGTACATTTCCGGACACCTATTCTATGCTTAGCACTATGTTAAATACGTCCTATAATTCACCCCACATTCTGCACAAGAAGCTTATGGGTAAATGTTGATATGATCACCGCATTACCTTTGGAAGAAAATGGAGGCATAAAAGCTTTTTTGTAGAGAGACGGCTCAGTGGGTAAGAGTGCTTGCTGAGCAAGCATGAGGACCTGAGTTCAAATCCCAAACACTCTTGTAAACATCCAGATGTGGCCATACACATGTTGGTAATCCCAGCTCTTTGAGGGGCAGAGATGGAGCTTGCTGCCTGTCAACCTAGTTTCTTCAGGCTCAGTGAGAGACCATGTCTCAAGGGAATACAGGAAGTGACAACTGCTACCCTCCTCTGGCTTCCAATCACCCCTGGCTATACACAGAGAGAAATCGTCGTATTAGCTCTGTTAGACCATGGGCAGGTTAACACAGCAGGAACATGGCTCCAGGGTAGAAGGGTCATCCCAGACAAGAAGAAAATGCGAACTTCAACAGGTACCAGCCACTTGATGCTTAGGAACACATCAGAGATGCTTGAGGTCCTAGGATTAATCTTAGTACCGGTGAACAGCAACAAAACAAAACTCAAGATCTATGCCCTGAGGGGCGAGGGACTTTCCAGGTGGAAGCATCCCAGTGAGAAACCCATGGCCACACAGTGAGGCTCCTGGGGACTGGGCAGGAGTCCAACATGCTCTGTCTTAGAGAATGTCCGCAGGCTGCTGCTGTGTGCTCCCGCTGCTGGAGAGGTTGCCTGAGAGCTAACTGAGGGGGAGCCTTCTCTTCTTCTCCCCACTCCCTCTGTCCCTTCTAGCTCCTTCCTGCCCCTTCCCTCTTTCCTTTCATGTCATCTTTTTGGGATAACGCCTTCTCATTCTTCCATCAGTGGGTCTGCACCACGACGGCATAGACAGGCAGACAGATGGAGGTTATTCTACTCATATGCTTCTCAGTGTTAACAATTTCTGCGACCCAGAGTCACACAGTCTGTCAGGTAGAGTGTAGCGAGCCTTCCCAGGTGGAAGATTTCTCACCTGAAGTCATCATGCTGTAAGTCAGGGCTGTTTCCGTTTGTCCTACACGGAAATCAGAAGAGCACAGAACACCCGTCCCTTTTATTGCGTACACTATTAGTTTGCATTTTAAATATAAATGTTAAACTTTCAAAAAAATTTTAATTTGTATTCTTATCCATCTCCTTCCCTTGCTGCCTTTTGTGTCCCCCTTGCTGGTGCCCCAGGCCCTGAGTGGTCCCCGATTCTGCTCTCCTCACACAGGGGTTACTTAATTTCCCCCTCTTCTCTCTTCCTCCCTATCACAGTTTCCTTCTACTTTTAGCACTCAGCACTCGTGTGCACACGCACACACACTCACACACTCATATATATATACACACACACTCACACACATATACATATACACACTCACACACTCACTCAACACACATACACATATTCACACTAACACACACAACTCACACACATATCCACACTAACACACACACAACTCACACTCACATACTCACACAGACACACACACACACACACATGAACCACAGAGAAAGTGGGAAAGAACCAGAGACAGAGACACAGAGAGACCCACATACAGAGAAATTCAGGTCTAGAGTCCACAAAGGAGAGAAAAGATGTGGTATCCATCTTCCTTAGCATCCACCCCCACTACCACACCCACAGCGCTGGAGCCAAAGGGGAGAGCCTGCTGGAGGATTAGACTTTGGCCTTTTCAGCTTTGGAGTTCCTGCCCACCAGCTCTTCTTGCCTCTGTTTGCTGAGGGCTTCCCCTCAGCCAAAGGTTATGGTGCAGGTCTGGCCTTTGCCTCCCTCCCTCGGAGGCCTRAAGAAAATGCTTGACGTGGTTCTACATTGCTGTGAGAAACACCATGAGCGGATGCTTGTGAGAGGAAAGGGCTTATTTCATAGTACACGCTCTAGGTCAGTCCTTCACTGAGGGAAGCCAGGGCAGGGACTCGGGCCAGGAGCCCGGAGCAGAGATCATGGAGGAGTGCTGCTTACTGACTCAGTTCCCTTGAGTCAAGCTCAGCTAGCCTTCTTACACAACCCAGGACCCAGGGGAGGCACAGCCCACAATGGGTTAAACCTTCCCACACCAGTTAGCAATCAAAATGGCAGTTAGCTAGTCTGATCTGGACAACCGGAAGCTTCCCCTTCCCAGGTGATTCTTGGTGATAGCAGTGAAATCTGACCAGGGCACAGAGCCTCGTGCATATTATGGTTTTGGGACGAGGCACCTGTCACAGGCTCGTGTGTTGAGTGCTTGACCCCAACTATTGGCACTATCTTGGGAGGATGGGCCTAGCCAGGGTCAAATTTGGAAGGGTATATCCAGTCCCTGGTCCCTTCTTCTTTGGGCTTCCCATGTACCACGAGGTGAGCAGCCGTGCATCCCTGTCACTTTGATGGTCTGCCCTACACGGCCCAGCTGACTCTTCTGAAACCGTGAGGCAAAATAAACACTTCCTTAAGTCCTTCATGTCCAGTACTTTGTTGCAGCAATGAGAAAGCTAACAAAATGGCCTGACGGGCGACTTGCCCAGAGGCTTGCTCAGAAACTGCTGGCTTTATCAGTGATTCACCAGAACTCCTGATGCCTTGGCCTAGAGCCGGGGCTTCCTTCATCACCAAAGTGTGTGAGTGACGGCTGAAGAGCCGAGACTGTGCCTGGATGGGCGCCAAGCATCCCTCGAAGGTGCCAGCTAACGTGTTGTAATGAAAGGCGCCCGGGATACCTCTCTGGCCCGCCTTTGGGTTAAGCACAGGAACGGTAGGTACCTGGTGGCTTTGCACTGTGCAGTGAAAGAGGGAGCTGTATCTGGGAACTGTCCACTCTGATGAGACTTGTTCCCAGACAAGAGAAGTCACGCCCCGCAAGGCCCTTTCCGCGCTCTCCCATGCAAGTGTCTACTGGCGTTCCCTCAGAGAAGTACTTGGCTCCTCCGTGAGCCCCACGTGAGCTCCATCTCCTTCCTTGAAGTTTCTAACACCCTCCAGCCCTGGCCACCGGGGACTGTGAGGTTAAGAGACTGGCACAGTGAGCTGTCAGCCCTGAGCCGCTGCTGCCATCGCAGGGACTTCGGCCTCTGTGGGAAGAGAGGGCTCGCAGGAGAACTGTCTGCATTGTACAGTAAGGCTTCACAGGCTGCTGTCTTCCAGAGCTTGATCCTGTCCCTCTGGAGACTTAGGATTTCCAAGATGCTCTCTACCGGGTCCAGCCCCTCACCCCACCCCACCCCACCCCCACCCCCGCTGAGCTGATAAGGTGCTGAGGGATAAGGGAGATGTTCCTCTCCATCCCCCACCTTGGCGATAGCAGCCAGGCCTTCCCTGACATGGAAGCTAATCTGTGTGGACGGGGACTGCATGCTTGGGCAGGGCGCATGGCTCAAGCGCTCATCTGGGTGCCTCGGAAACTGAGACCCAGGACTCCAGTGTATTTTGAAGTGGACACGGGAGCTATCATCTTGGGCAATGAGAATAGGAAATGCAGAAGGCGATAGAGCAGGTGGGTGGGTTGGAGGGAGGAGCTTTGGCTTGAAGGGAGCCTGTCCCCCCTTCCCCCCAAATGTGCACTGTGGAGCGGGAAAGAGTTTGGGTTTTCAGAGTGGGATTCAAGCTTGTGCCATAGTTGAGGGCCTTGGGCTAGGCCTGTGAGGACAGTTGTTCAAGCAAAGGTTAGAAGCAAAGAGAACCTCAATTAAAAAAAAAAAAAAAAAGACATTGCCCTTCCTGCTCAGTGCTCCCCACCCCTGTCTCCACTGCTTCGGGGTGAAACACAATATCTTAAGCAAACAGAGCTCCAAGAGGCTGATCATTGGCTCCCATTGTCCCTTGATACCACAGCCCCTCCCTCTCCTTGGCCAGTGCTGTTTATATTTTTTGTAAGGGCCACTCTTTAACTCACAGCCCGACGACTATAATGGGCTCATTTGTCTGAAGGCTAAAGGGAGCTGCGTTCGTTCCTCGTTCCTCGCGTGAGGAGGCTGGGCTGGGCCGGTCTCTGATGCCCAGGAGTGGCCACTATGGAAGTCAGGTAAGACCTTCTGGCTGTGTGGCGAGTCTTTCCCTGGGCTGGCTGGTTAATCTTGGGCACGGAGGGGAACAAGCTGTGTCTGATCTGGGGGCTAGAGTTTTTTCATGGGTTTTCAGTTCCTGTCTGTAAAGACAGAAGGAAGAGAGACAAATATCTGAGATCTGCCCAGGAAGCATGTATGAGACTGGTCCACCCAGCTGAGGAAGGAGAGAGAAAGCAGCATGGGGCTGAGCTGAAGACTTTCCCACCGCCTCCCCACACCCCAGGCTGCCGGATCAGCGGTTCACTTAAGTTCACTTATCCGATGGCGCGCTGTTTACAGCTTATGTCTGCCGCGGTGGGGCTTGCGTACCCCGGTCGACCCCCTTTGGGAGACCTAATATATTTTAGTATTTTCAAAGGGAAAGGGTAGTGGACTTGTCATAAACAGACCCATTCAGAAATGTGAGAATGGTTGTGACCCAGCAAGCTGCTGTAAAGTTTAACTGCCCCATAAAAGTGCTCAAAGGGTATGTGGAGTTAAGGACCAGGCCCGGCGAATAGAGAGTTTGTCCTTGATTACTGGAGTGAAAAGGCTGGGGGGTGGGGAGGGGTGGAGCGGCCCGGCTGCCCCACCCCCACCCCTATGATCAGAGGATACTGTGAGGTGGGGGAGTCGGCTGGGGTTTGGCCAGCCATCTACTATCTATACCTTGTGGTTCCTGGTTCTGGTTTCTGAGGCTGTCTGTCTGTCTGGTTTCCTCTTCTTAGCCCATTTGGCAGTAGACACCTGTCCTAGCATGGATGGAGAAGGGCAGGAAAGTGACCGGTGCAGGGGACCCTAGGAAGGCCGCCCTAGAGACCCGTAGAAAATCCTTCCTCCCGCTGAGAGAAAGGACTGTCCGTCAGTCCGCGGCAGCTTTGATCGGCCGTTTGTGCGTCTGAGGAGCCTGGTGGTGCGTGAACTTACTGTGTGTTTGGTGTGCATAGCAGTCTGATGAGCTGCAGAAATGAGGCTGGTAGTCATGGGCCATCGGTGCAGTGCTTGCCAAATCTCTGGCTCCTCCCCCCACCCCCCACCCCCACCCCCACCCCCACCCCCACCCTCAGGCTTTGTACGTTACCTGGATACAGCACCTTTGAAAGTGTCATCAAAAGTGTCATCATGGTGGAGTTAGGGAAGTCAATTTGGACCAAAAGCAGCACGGCGGTTTAGTTCATCATATGAAAGTGTAAAGCAGTTTGCAAGCCAGGGTCTGAAAGCCTGGGGAGATCGGGGAAGGGAGTGGAGGGGGAGGGGAATGAGGGCTTGGGAGTGTGGGGGTGGGGCACTGGGGGTGGCTAAGTTGCTCCTTGGAGTAGGGCTGTTAAAGTGAAGAATTGACTCTGAAAATGAGCTTCAGACTGCCCAGGTTGGGACCGGTGCAAAGGGAGGAATGTGTGTCACCTGCCTTCCAGCCCCACCCTGCAAAACTCTGTGTTGGGGGCACTGCATTCCCACACTCCTGCCTGACTAGATATCTTCCGACTTCTGAAAGCAAAGTTCCCCCAAACTGCCTTCCCCCAGGGGCTGACCGCAGTCCCATTGTCTCGTTTGCTACTGAGCATCCTCTGTAAATCAGGAGTCCCACAACCTGAAAAGGTCTGGTGACTAGCCAGGTGACCGTCTAACTTTGTGCTACACTTGGAACTCACACCCTCAAGTTCAGTGAGGTGTTAAAGACGGCTTGCAGAACCCGGGGAAGTGTTTTTTTCTGTTTACTGGCAGATGTGCTGTGGCTTTTGTTGTTATTGGTGGCTTTGATTTGTTGAGTGGGGACTTCATTTGCATAGGCTCGATTGGTTAGATTATTGCCAATGGGGACTGAATCAAATCTCCAGAAACATTCTGCCTCCTGGAGGTTGGCATTGGCGCTGCAGCAGGAGAGTGGCTCTCCTGACAATCAAGCCACTTCCCGAGGCTTCTGGGACTCAAAATGCCTTCAGCCTTTGTATATCCCATGACCACACAGAGATACCTTTGAATTTTGTGCATCCTAATGACTGCAAGAACTGTTTGCCAAGAAACAGGGACAAGACCAAATATATATCATCTCTTGGGTATATTTGTGTAAGTTGCATAATGTCTCTGTGCATCAGCTTCCAAGTCTACAGAATTTGGTTAGTCCTAAGAAGGGACAGCTGAGGGTAAGTCCTTGGGGCCCAGCCCTGTCACATTGGTAGGGTGACCCCAGAAGGATGAGGCAAAAGTCCCAGAGCATTAGGCTAAGAGCAAGAGCTTTGATGTAGACTCGTCCTGGTCAACTCTTCCTTTTGCTGTTTTATTTGTGTAAAATTGGACAAATCTACTTTTCTAAAGTTTCTGACTGGACCATTGTGAGGTTTAAATGTGTCCACAAGAAAAGAGTCTGTTGTGCTCAGCACACAGAAACCTTGTGACAAACTCATTTATTTCCCGGCTACCAGCACTCAGTGTTAGGCCTGACCACAGGCTAAGTCTGCTATAGCGAGGTCATCTTGTGCATTGTTTGGATGCCTCACCTGTCAATTAAAAAGCCTATTGCTTGTGGCTTAGTTAGGGAATGGAGGTGAGACATCGGGAAGAGAAAGGATTCTGGGAGAGAAGAAGGCTGGAGAAAGAGCCTGAAGAGAGGTGAGAAGGACACGTGGTGGTTGGTCCCTGAGCACAGGTGACCAGCCTTGTGGCAAAATGTGGGTTAAAATGAATGGGTCTCTTTAGTTATGATCTAGTTAGCGTAGAGCCTAGCTATATGGCCAAGGTATTTGTAAGGATAATTTGAGTCTGAGTCTTATTTCTGGGAACATGGGCCTGGGAGGCAGAGCCGGCCTTAACTACAACAGAGTGCATCCCAGGCTTGTTTGAAAATTCTTGAGAAAGGAACTAGTCAGTCAACTGTACAAGGTCATGATACACCACACTGGCTGGCAGGTGGGTGACTCTGGATGAAATGTGTCCCTTGAGCCATTGTCATCTGATCTGTCTACAAGGCAACATCTTCACAGTCATTCTAACTCTTGGTCCATGGGTAGATCTGGCAGATCTAGCATATACCTCAGACAAAGTTGAACCTAATCTCAGATGTACAGTTTCTACTGACGCTGAAGTGTCCAGGAAGTCCCTTACTCCTTCCAGACCCCTCACGGTCCTCACCAGCACAGTGTGCTCCTCCTGGGGCTATTTGAGAATTGAGAAAATAGGAAACAAAGATGCCTTCAGGATGCGTGGTCTGGGGCCCTTCCTGCCCCTTCCTCCATGAAGCATGCCCCCATTGTGATGGAACTTTCTAGAATTTGTTTCAGGGTTTTCCACAAAGAGTAGGTTGAAATCGTTTCTGAGTACAGAAGCATGATCCTGCAGGGACAGGGTGGAAGCTAGCAGCCATGAGGACAGATGATGGAAAGTCAAGGCCACACCCACACCACAGAAAAGCAGCCTTTTAGAAAGCCCAGTCTCAACCCCCTCCTAAGATCGACAAGAGCAATCATTTCTTCACCAGGCCCTTTCTGCAGAAAACCCTTAGAAAATGGAGGCCCCAAAGCCAAGGGTCTAATACAGCAGGATCAAGAAAAATAGTGAATAGTGCCTTTTCTCTAAAGAGCACACAGCCTGGTGACCTTTGTGCTACTGGAGCCTTCTTATCAAAGCAATGGGAAGAGTCACAATTTGGTATGTTCTCATTGTCCCTGAACTTCCGGAGTTTACTGCTGTCTTTAACTTTCAAACTATATACATACACCTTCACCCATGCTCAGTAAACAACCTGTTTTGTCATCCGGGGACATTAAAGGGACTCATCAAAAAAGACAGCAAATCAGACACCTTCCCTGAGGAGCCTCTAGAGAGCCTTACACCCCAAGCCACCCTCTGGGAGCACATCTCCGATGTCACCTCTGCCCTCCCAGCCTTTCAAGGATCTAACTGCCACGGGGTCCCCCACTCTCCCCTGCAATTCCCAGCACTGTGCTTGACAAGCCGAGATGAAGGAACTGTACACCCCATAGCCTGCAGCCCGTCCTCATACTGCTGACTCTAGAAACAGGCCATAGCTGACCTCTCTCTCTCTCTCTCTCTCTCTCTCTCTCTCTCTCTCTCTCTCTCTCTCACACACACACACACACACACACCTCTTGAAAACAGCACAGGAGCCATCACCAAGAATGGTATTATTCTCTGCAGGTATGTGGAAGACCTTGGAGTCCATGGCCCCACAAAGCCTGTCTGTAATCTTGCTACTCCCACGGGGCAGTTGCCAGTATGTGACCCTTGATATGACAGACACCCTGCCAAGGACTCTCCAAGGACAGACTCTTACGGGAAGTCTTCTCGCCTAACTCTCCCTCTTCCCAGAAGAGCGAAATAGAGTTGTTTGTTTTGTTTAGTTGTATTGCTGGGGTGTCACACAGGGTGTCCTGCCTGCTAGGTCACCCTGTTCCACTGTCACATTCACCCACTCCCCAAACCTACAACTAAGCTGAACTTTGCCATTAGTTAGCTCAGAACCTTGTGTCATAAAGGCTGCTCTTGTATTTCCCAAACTAGTTTAATTTGCATAGTTTTCACCCTACCTCTCCCTCCCTCCCTTCCTCTCTCTCTCTCTCTCTCTCTCTCTCTCTCTCTCTCTCTCTCTCTCTCACACACACACACACACACACATATATAACACACACACACACGCATACATACACAACACACACACATATATAACACACACACGCATACATACACAACACACACATATATAACACACACACGCATACATACACAACACACACACATATATAACACACACACGCATACATACACAACACACACACATATATAACACACACACACGCATACATACACAACACACACACATATATAACACACACACACGCATACATACACAACACACACACACAACACACACACATACACTGACTGACGCTGTAGGTGGCAGACAGCATTGATGCTATAGGTAAAGGACAGCACTAATGTGCATGTGGAGCAGTAATGGGCATGCGGAGCACAGAGCTGACGCTGCAGGTGGCAGACAGCACTGATCCTGTAGGTCGGGGAGCACACACTGACTTGTCTGCACACCCATTTCCACCATAATTTTTCCTTCCTAATGAGCCACAGCAAACAGTGAGCAGAAGCGAATCCCAAGGAGCACTTACAGGAGCAAGCAAGCCGTGTGATAGGTGTTTCACCTACAGGCTGCTAGCTTCTAGAGCTTTCCATTTGATGTCTTTAGATCACAGTTAGCTACAGGTTACTGAAATCAAGGGAGGTTTAAAAATGTCGTCATGGTGATCCCCGAACAGGAACTTCAAGTAAAATGTATGTGTGGCCTCTCCCTGCTCCTAAAGTCCACCGAAATCTGCAATCTCCTCTCCCATGGTGGCCCCGGGTGCCTTCCAGACAGCTGGAAATTGAATTTCCGAGTGCCCAGGCCAGCCCAGTCCTTCTGATGTATCGCTGGCCCTCGGGCTCTTCCTCTGGAACCAGGAACAGAATGCAGGCTGTGAGCTTTATGACTCTTGCTGCGCCTGTGCACACAGGCTCGTCCTGGGCACAGCTCCTTTCTTCTGCCTGTCTTTTGAACAAGAAATAGCACCACTGGTATTTTCTTAGGAATGAAAGTCCTTTCAATCCACCCTCAGCTTGGATAGCTGTTGTATCTCTGCATCCTTTCTGTGTTCCAGGCACACTGGAGACATAACATGAATATTAATTACTCCTGGTACATTACCAACAGAAAATGGAAAGACTCCTCTATGGCAGCAGTGACCCCAGAAGTCCCAGAAACCATGTTGGCTATGTGACGAGGACAGATAGTGACAAGACATTAAAAAGCAGCTGTCTTCCCACACTAAGCACTTGCAATAAACCAAGGACACCATTGTCTGAGCTGTCACTGAGGCTGGGAGAAGGCTGGGAGCAGAGCAAGGGCAGGCATTCCTTCCACATGGGGATTCTGGTCTCTGGTGGGAACCTCCTTTTCTACTTATAGGCCACACCGACCATGGGCTCTGAGCTGTACACAGACCTAGTGCCATCCCAAACTTCTGGGTGKGGTTTTTGAGGGCAGGGTCCTTGGGGAAGGAAGAGTTAATGATAGTGAGGGGACCTGAAGTCAGCAGCACAGGGTAAGCAGAAGGGTTGGTGACCAGCAACTCTCGTCCTCTAAGAATCGAGGTTAGTGGGTCAGAAGGGCACCTCAGTCTCCAACAGTCCACAAGCTACTTGTAATTCCATTTCTGTAGCAACCATGTCCAGCTGTGTCCTCAGTCCCACCTAGGGTGTCAGGAGTAAGAGATAATGCAGGGGGACACTGGTCCTTTCTTTTGAAAGTTGTCATTGTACATCTTTTCCCTATGTGGATGTAAATTTATCTCTCCTTATCCCTTCCTTTAAATATTTAAAAACAATCCACAGTGAGTAGGGGGAGGCAGGGTCTGCCAAGAAGAGTTGGGGTGGCAACTGGGGATTAAAACCCCTGTAGCCCCTTTCTTATGTGTTGCCACATTGGGTGCTTTGGCTTGTGGGTGGCTCTTCCGCCCACTTTCTTGTAAGTAGGGCTCTACGCTCTGATGCTGCCCACGGATCACCTGTCCAGTCCCCTCACATGGTGATTGTGGTGTCCAGGCCCAGGCTGGTGTCTATTGTGTGTTCTGTTAACTAAAAGGGAACTTGGATTTTGTTCTTCTGGCTTTCTTGTTCCAAGGAATGTACTTTCTCAGTACTGGCTGGAAGGCCAAGCACTTGGGAGACAGGACCAAGCAGTCTGGCTACAGCTGGAGATGCTAACACCTCTTACGCTGAGATTCCTCCCAACTCTGCTAGTCAATTTCCATCACTGTAAGAGATGCCCACACCAAATAGCCTTTCAAGTAAGAAAGCCTTACTTGGGTTCATGGTTTCAGACGTCTTAGTCCATGGTTTTCTGGCACTGTTGCTTTGGGCCTATGGTAAGCATGATTGAGGAAGACACAAGGTTGACCTGTGGTTTCCATTCACACAAAAACATACATGTACACATACCTGTGTGTGGATGCACACATACACAGGACGCAGACAGACCTCTGGAGATACTCATAAAGTAATGAAGGAGTTGTCTACACAAATAACTAGGGTGGCAGAGTGCTGTCAGGACTTGCCATGTGTGTGTGTGGGGGGGGACTCCCCAAGAGATTGTAGTCATCCAAGGCCAATCAAACTCTACAGTCGGATTAAGTCGGGGTTTGGATTAAGGATAGGATGTAGACTAGGGAAAGAGAAGAAAGACCGCAGCAGGCTCAGGAGGAACATTACAAAAGGTGTGTGAGCTGAAACTGAAGGAGGCAGATGAAAATATAGTGGTTAATCATGTAGCATAGGAGGAAGTCAGGCTCAAAGGCCACTGCTTAAAAAGAGTCAGTGGTCTTTGACAATCTGAGCCATCCATATATGATGTCACTAATACATCACCTGGCTTTTCCTCCAATCTTCCAACAGATGACTTCTTTGAGCACTAGAACCCTCCCTCTCTTTCTCCATCAAGGCTTTCTCACTCCCCAGAGAATGGCCACGCTGGGAGTATAGTTTGCTAGCAGAACACTTGCTCCAAAAGCTAAAGGCTGATGGCCTAATTTCCAGCACATACACACTCATGCATACACACATGCACACACGCGCGCGCACACACACACACACACACACACACACACACACACACACACACACGTGCACACATACACATGGCCCTCGAGTCCTTACAACAGTTGCAGTGCCTCTTTTATGGAAAGGCTCACAGTTAACTATGTACTCTGACTCTCGGCCTCCATTAGTCATCTGACTCATGGTACAGGAAACAGTGTTGTCTCCTTCTGTGCTAAGATGTTCATAACCCGTGCGCACAGCAAACACTGGCGATCCCTGAGGCAGAAGGAACGGGCTCTTTCCAGCTGTTTCCCGCACAAGTCTTTCTCTGATCTGACAGTTTAGCTACTGGGCAGATGTGAGTAGGTGAAATCAAAGCCGTCTGTGAAGAAGCAGGCCCCAGTCCCTGAGCAGTGCTGTCAGGAAGCTGATTATCTACCAAAGAACTCCAGCAGGAAACGGTTTCACCCTGACCTTGCCATAGCCTTGTAATGCCAGTTAGTTCATGCCAGGGTTCTCAGAAGTCCCTACCCACTTCACAAACTTCCTCACTCATTCCCAAAAGAATTCCACCCTCTGGTCATGAATTGAATACCAGAGAGTGCCCCAGGATGTCGTTTAAGTCAGCTAATCCTCCAGTGGATGCTATTGGGATAAAGAACTACACACGTATTGCTTTGGAGTAAGAGGTAAGATTGAAGAGCTAGGCACAGTAGCACATGTCTGAGTCCCAGCTACGTGGGAGATGGAGGAGGATCTGCTGAGCCAGGGTGGGTTGGAGACAAGACTGGACAATACAGTAACTCCTGCCCCCCTCCCCACCCCAGTTCCAAATGAAAAGCTGTGTGAGGAGAGTTGGGGCTGCAGCTCATGGTAGAGCACCTGCCTGGTATGTGCAAGGCCCTGGCTTCTATCCTTGGCACCACCGTGACATAACATGTAAAGTCTTAAAGAAACAGACAGCAGAACTAAGTTCTTCCTCCTGTGTGTTTGTTGTGTTCTACGCTGTTTCAAAGCTTTGTGGATGGCATTGAAGATGATCCAAAGGTTACATGTGGCATCGATGTCACAGCAAGGGCCCAAGGGGCTCTGGCACTAAGACAGAGGGGAGGCACCGGGGAGGGAAGAGTCTAGAAAAGAGACTAGAAGGAAAGGAGCAGCTGCTGGCCTTTAGGCTTGGCGTCAGGACTAAGTAAGTAAACGGGGAAGCTGTCAGACCTGTGCTTGTGACTGTATACATGGCAGCCACTGGCACTTTGAGCTGGTGCCCAGATAATACATGGCATGTGACAGATTCATATAGAACAGAAACACTTTAGGGGAAAATAATAAAAGTTCCAAAGCAGTATTAAATAGAAGACATGATCAGACAAGTTAGTGTGTTGGTGTGTGTGTGTGTGAGTGAAATTTAATAAAACCCCTTGTATTTTCTGATCCTCTTTCTCACTGTTTGCACCCAAGCTGTCCCATGCCCACTTACAGTGGCTTTTCTCCTCTCCATCCTCTGATGTAACTCTGCTCACAGTGTGGATGAATCTTATGAATTCAATTGTTTTCCCCAAATCCTTGTGTTGAAGCCTTACCCCCTGCCCCCATACCTCAGAATGGGACATTTTACAGAAAGGAGGTGATTTTCCCATTACAAGATAGAAGTAAAATGCTCTTAGATCCTAGACTTTTCAAAATGTCCTTGTGTTGAAGACTTGTCCCCTACCCCCACCCCAGCCTGCAGTGCTATCGTCAAGGAAAGGCGTGTGCAACTTCAGAAGCTGGGCCTAGTAGAACGGAGTTCAGTTGTGGGTACCTGCCCTTGAAGGGAATTTTGGAAGCACAGTCTGTCGCTCCCGGTTTCCTGGTCACCATGGGTAAATCTGTCTCCTTTGTCATGTTCCCAGCGTCATATCTCACACCGACTTCCATGGATACACACCTGTGAGACAGACCCCTGATAAACCTTTCCTCATTTTAAGTTGGTTATTTTAGGCATTTTTGATGTGGTGACAGCTGGCTGTTATTAGTGAAGTAGAGTAATTCTGGAGGGCGGTGGGCCCCTAACCTAATATGACTAGCATCTTACAAAAGGGGGGACATCTGGTCACAGAGACCCACAAGGAGAGAGCCAGGGATAATCAGAGCTACAATACCACAAGCCAAGGAGTCATGAGGAGCTGGCCATGGGCTCCAGCGGGGAGTGGGGTGGGGTGGGGTGGGGATGGGGCCCTCGGTGGAGCAAGCCCCTCCCATCACGCTGGCTGCTGGCTCCCAGGCTGTGAGGCAATGCATTTCTGTTATTTAATCTCCTCACTTCCAGGTACTTTGTTTTGGCAGAGGCAACAAACTAATACGAATTGAACCATTTTCCCTACTCCGTATTTACCTTTGACGGCTAACCACACACCTGCCCAACCTGTCTTGCTTAGCCAGAAGGTCCCAAATACCTTAGAAATGTGTGTGGTTGGATCGCATTCTGTGACCTCGTTCTGAACCCAGTCCCTGGCTTCTCTGGGTCCTCTTTCATTTTCTTCTACTTATCCTGCTACCTGAGGCACAGAGGTTATCAGGCTATAACCTCAGTATGATACATGCGCCTCCCAACCCCCGCATCCCCCACCCCCTTGTACTGGGCATCATATCCTAGTTTCTCTCTTGCTGGCTTTCCGAGTCTTCCCCTTCATTTCAAACTCACCTCCACATTCTTTCTAGGTTGGACTCACCTTGTGAAATTATCTTTCTGCGGTGGAAATCTTATTACATCACTTGCCAGCTCCGAATCTCACAGAGGGTCCCTTTAGTTTCTAGCCAGATATTGAGATCCCTGATTATCGACAAGAGACTTGACCTAACTTCTTGCCATCCACCATAAAGCCTCTGTCCTCATGACTCCTGCCCTGTCCCTACAGCCACATTCAGGATCAGCGAGTGCCTTGCTTCTTTGTCCTAGAGCCTGCAGAGGTCCAAAATTTAAAAGGCTTGTCCGGGAGGTGGCGGCAGGTGGGGGGGGGGGGGGTTGGGGTGGGGAGCTGTATTTGGATTCCAGAGTGATTGAAAAATCCCCATCTGTGCTCTCCCCAACCCCACCCTGTGTTTCTTTGACAGTAATTTTGCAGGCTTGGGAAATGGTAAGTCTTCCTAGCATAACCCGCCCTAGACTGTAGAACACTTGAGTAAGTAGCAGCGACCTCACGCTCCAAAGTGAGGAAGGGACAGGGGAGGAGAGGGGGAGAAGGCAGCAATTTTGCCCAGCTGTTTGGAGAATGAAAATTCAGTTTGCAAAGACAGCACTTCCTCATCCTTTTCTGCGCTGACTGTACCGTAATTGACTCGTGAATTGGAATTAAAGCAAACGCCGAGCTCCCCCCCCCCCCCGCCTCCCTCCTCCCCACCCGTCACGTTCAGCAGACTTTGCTTTCAATACCGAATGCCCGGTGGTGGAGGCCGGCTGCGCTGAGCTCGCTCTGCCGGGTGCAGCTGAAGTCACTTCCCCTGCAGGGACAGAGCGTGCTTTCGTGGGGTGGGCGGGCGGGGGGTGGGGGTGCGAGTTTTCCGCAGTGGACCTGAAAACCCAGCCAGCCGCGGATTGGCGCATCCCGGCTGCGGCCGCCTTAGTCATCGGAGTCGTTCTGCAACTGGGCACCAACTTGCGTGTTTGTCCGCGGCTCTTTGTGCGCGGATCAGCTGCGGCGTGGGCTCTGGCATCTAATCCAGGATTTGCCTCTGCGCGAGGCTTATGGAAAACAGATGTCTCGTCGCTCTGGGACTGAGCACAGAATGGAAGTGACCCAGAGAGGAGCTGTTTGGCACCGACGACACGGAGGGAAGGCCCCGGCGCGGCCCGCGAGGCCAGCTCCGCTCCTCGCGTCCGTTCTCTCTGCCGAGCCCGCCGCTCAGACCGAGTCCAGCGAGCGAGCCGTGTGACCGTGAGGCCGCGTGGGGCGGGAGCTGGGACACCGGGGTCCGCAGCCGTCAGAGATCCGGGTGCGAGCAGCAGCCGCGAGGGTCGCGGTAAGTGTCCCTGAGGGTGGGGGCGTGAGAGGCGCGGGCATCTCGGCTCGGGCTGCGGCTTTTCGGCGCTGTCAGCCCGCCAGCACCGTTCCTCGGGTCCCACGGACCCCCTGCAGACCCTGACCTGCAAGGAACGCTTGCAAAGTCATTTGACTCAGGAGAAGAAAGCTATTCCATAATCTTAAAGCTGAGAAAGGCGTCCTCTTCTCCCCCGCCCCCTTCCTATTTCATTTTCTTTCAAAAAGAAAAATGTTCTTTCTCTTAGAAGGGACTACTTAAAAGAGTCCCTTCCGATTAGCTTTCACGCTTACCGTCTGACCAAGCTCGTACTACACTTCTGGTTTATTAAAGGGGGGTGATGTTGCCTTTTGGGGCTTTGTGACTGCTGTTGAAAAAACTGCATGCTGCTGTCAAGAGGTAAAAGATTGGAGGTGGGGAGGAAGCTTGTCCTAAAAATGCCTGTCAGATGCAAGGCACTCCGCGAACCCAGACCCTTTCCCATTTGTAATCTAATTAATTCCAGGGAGCAACTGACTTATTTTCTGCACCTTCTTAGTCGATTAGGGCATAGACAGCGTTAGATTCAAGTGCTTTTTAATTTTGGGGGAGTGTGTTTGTTTATTTTGAGGTTCTGCGGATCAAATGCCTGGCTGAACTAATGAGCTATGGCTCCAGCTCGCAAATACTTTTTAAAGAATACATTTAAGAGCATTTGGAGTTCTGAGAATCTAAAGATTAGGCTAGACCCTAGGATATCCCCGAGAGGTTGTTCTCCTGACAGTATGCTTACGTACGCCCCACCCTCTGCGCCCCTCGCCGCTGCTGCTCGGTTTTGGGGCATTTTTTTCCTACTAAGATGAAGCTCAACCCTCACATCTGTATTCTTAAAATATAGTTATAAGCTCAGTACAGCATAACTAGTATTTCCAGATTCCTTCCTGGGGGCGGGAGTTATCGTGCTGGATTGTACATGACCTCTAGTTTCAGATTTCCACTCGATTTCACCCTTAGCAGAGCTCGCACGGGCCCTTCCGCTCCAAACAACAGAAGAGCAGGAGCGATCCAGAGTGCTCGGTCCACCTTGGCCCTGACCAAAGACAGAAAGTATTTTATAGACTTTTTATGACACATATTACATTCCCATCCTGTTCAAACATAGGCTCATATAATGATTAAAGATCAATTAGAGGAAGACAGGCTCTGCCTCCCTTCTCCCTTGTAAATATGGATTTTGATGAGTTGGGCAGGTCCTTCTGCACTCAGGGTTGAGACCAGAAGGGTCGCACTGCCTTCATGTTAGCATTTTCTTTTCCTGGCAGCCTCCCTTTCTTCCCTCCCTCATTTGTAGAATTCTATTTCACTCAATTACTATGACCTCATTTTGGATTGTGGCACGCATGAAGCCATCACCTGTCATTATCAATGCTTGTTTAAGTGAAAATGGTCCTTATCAATATTTTCTGAGAAGGTTTACCCAAACTTTGCCTTTATTTCCCTAGAAAACTCTCTATCTAATAAATTGTACTATATCTGTTAAAAAACAAATGTATCATCCATATCTTTAATTATTCATGTATCATCCTGTTACTGTTGGCTTGTGTGGATTATTATCTGGGGAGATTGTAGTTTCTATTTTATACTTAAGTACAAGTTGAAGGAACTTCTCATAAGACACTAAATATAAATGGGTTAGAAAGTATGACCATTAACATCGAATTCTCTGACCTTTTCTTTGTTCTGCGCTTGGGTTGAATTCTGCCTATTGACCCTTTAGGAAGAGCTGATAGTTACCATGCAGATCAAGAGTGGTTTGTTTATAATCCAAGCTACAGTAATTTACTGCTCTCCAAATTCATCACTGTGAGGATGTGGCCCATTCAGTGGAGATAACCCAATGGGGTAATACTAGCAATTTCCAAAGAAGCTTTGGAAAGGAAGTCCCAGAATCCTGAGAGGAAAATATCAGAATATGCTCCTTTCTTCACCCTTGCTAAAAAAGATGGCGCTTAGTTTATCTTATCTCGATCTTGGATAATCAATATGTAAAAGGCAGTGTTAGCTTGATTATTTTACACACTGAAATTTAACATTCTGGCAGGTTCTTCAGAAATGCCCTTTTCATGAAGTTGCTAATGACTGAGGCTTGGACAATGATGACATTCTCAAGAAGAATCACTCCCAAGTGTCTGCTTGAGTGGCCTGTCTGTGAGGGTTATCACTCCAGAGTCTCTGCTTGAGTGGCCTGTCTGTGAGGGTTATCATAAAAGCCTTGAGGCAGAGACTGAGGCCTTATCAGACTGTCATCAAAGTCATCCATGGCGCCCACAGCTAAGATCCAGTCATGGCAGGTACTACCTTGTTGCTGACATTCCTTAGTCAGTGAGGCCCATCATGATATCGTGTCCCTACTGAACAAGCAGCCCTCTTTGTGTCTGGTCATTACTCCCTAAGCAGCACAGCAGAACTGTAATTCAAAACTGCATAGGTATTACAAGCAATCTGAGATGATTTAAAACCAGCAGGGGATAGGCATAGGTAGTGTGCAGTAGTATGTGGTTTTATATAAGCACTTAGTTATGTGCAGAGTTTGGTGTCTATGGGGGTGAGGATACCCATGAACCAACTCCAGATGCCAAGGAATTGCCCTGTGTCTTTTTTTTTTTTTAAGATTTATTTATTTATTATATGTAAGTAAGTACACTGTAGCTGTCTTCTGACACCAGAAGAGGGTGTCAGATCTCTTTACAGATAGTTGTGAGCCACCATGTGGGTGCTGGGATTTGAACTCATGACCTTAGGAAGGGCAGTCGGTGCTCTTACCCACTGAGCCACCTCTCCAGCCCAATTGCCCTGTGTCTTATATACTCTTATATATTAAACTTGAAAGCTGAATGGCAAGTTAGCAAGTCTTTTTTAAAAAAATAATTTATTTGTATGCATTTTATATGTGTTGGTGTTTGACCTGCATGTATATCTGTGTGAGGGTGTTGGATATCATGGAACAGGAGTTACAGACAGTTGTGAACTGCCATGTGGGTCCTGGGAATTGAACCTGGGTTCTCTGAAAGAACAGCCAGTTTTCTTAAGTGCTAAGTCATCTCTCCAGCCCCTAGTTAGCAAGGCTTTAGAAAGAAAACCCCAGAAGTTATCAGTGAGACCAGTGAAGTAAGTTCTCTGGAAAAAAGAGATACTTAGTCTCATCTTATGGAGAGTGTTTGATCTGAGTCTTGAAAGAACTGACAACTTTTATTTGCGGTAAATAGAAAAATTAAGGGGGATAAATATGGTGATATCAAGCCAATATTTACTTCCCGCTTGGATTTTATGTCATTTGTGAGGTTTGGTAGAAGTTAAACCTCAGAATCAGTGCTTATTAAAATTTCTTCACAATGGCTTCTTCACACACACACACACACACACACACACACACTTACACACTGCATCCTGCCATTGACTCTCAACTTAATGTTAGAACAGAAGTATCTCTTCCCTAGAATTTTCACTGTTCCCATTTTGCCTTACACGCTGTATGTCTACATGAAACTTGTTTATGCAGAATGGCCCTAGGAGATTCTAATGTCTTTGGTTCTGTGGATATGGAGGGTGTGGGTTGCCTCCTGGCATGCACAAGCCCCTGGGTTTCATCCCTAGCACCATGTCACAAAACAAACAACAAACAAACAAATGTCTATCCTGAKTCCTTGGATCAAACAAAATCAGAGTATCTGCCTGCATTGTCATCAGCCGCTGGTGGGTTAGAAATGTGCAGCTGGAAGGTGTCGACACAGGTTTCCTTCTGCTTAACGGAAACAAACGAATCCTCCTGAGACACCCCAACTTCTGCTTCCAGAGCAGTTTGCTGAGGAGGCTCTAGATGGCTGGAGCTCTGGGAAGAAATCAGCTCTTAAATTTGTCGTCAGTGTGTAAACGTCTTTCTGTTTTCAGGGTCTGCTTCTCTTCCCTTTAGACACACCCATCAATTTAAACTAAACTATCAAGAGAAGTGAAAAAAAAAATCACTCTTACCTTTTGGTCTCTCTTTTTTTGGACCTGGACCAACACGGTAGAATTCTCCGTGTTGTTTTTCAGCAATGGTGATGTTTAGATCCAAAAACTATGGCACGTTTCAGATTTAGGCTTCTGTTGAGCAATCTGATGTAAGACCAACATGTGGTGGGAAAGTTAGAAGGTTTTGTTTTGCTTGTGGCTAGGGG
This sequence comes from Apodemus speciosus, assembly GCA_002335545.1. NCBI lineage: Eukaryota > Metazoa > Chordata > Mammalia > Rodentia > Muridae > Apodemus > Apodemus speciosus. The sequence continues at coordinate 1,816,386 of BDUI01000004.1, forward strand.
CCTCACACTGGCTAATAATGAATTCAACTTCAAGCCCCTACAAGTGTTCTTTTAGATTGTTCTGCCCTGCCTGTCTGCTAGAAGGAAGGAAAGGCACTGTTCTAGTCTGTCCGCCAATGAGATCTATGGAGAAAATATCTGATTTCAAATTCCTCCTTTGTGGTCTGGAAGTGCAACAACACGGTGCCACAGTGTACACAGGCCCCCTCTATGCGACAACGTATAAAGGGGAATCTAAGCCTGGAAGGCTTTTTCGAGCATTGGCGATGTCTGTTGAGTTTCCCCCAAAGGCTTCCCTCCAGCTTGGAACAGCATTACCCCTCTGTGCTGTGTGACACTATTTCAGTGGAGACATGAACAAATAAATGTCTGCTCACCCCAGATAGGGAATCAACTACAGATTAAAGGAAGGACAAGACCAAAGTCCAATTCGATGACCTAATGAGCTTTATTGGGGTTACTTACAGGAGTAGAGATCACTCAAATACGGTTGTATCCCTAACCCCCAGCCCTACCCCCAGCATGGGTAAGAGCTCACCAAAGCTGGAAAGCTGGAACATTCTACACAGCTTACAGGCAGCTCAACAGATTAGAGCGTGTCTCTTGGTACAGGTGGTCTGAGCCCCTTTTAGGTGCCCAGGCCGATTTCTGCTTCTTCCGGGTGGTTTGGCTAGTTCTTACTTCTTGCAGGCAGCTAAGTTGGTCTCTTTCTTCTAGGTGGCTCCAATCTGAGCCTCTTCTAAACAGCTCGGCTTGCTGAGAGTCTTCTGGGCAGGTCACTGTCTTTTTCAGGTGGTTTGGCTGGTCTAAGAGTTTCTCTCAGCAATCCTTACTGCTAATATATGCTTACGGAGAGAAGGGCCTAGTGTATTTGGTCAGTTTCATGGACTTCCAGAGGCACGAGTTGTTAACTTCCTGCGTTTAAGGAGTTTCCTTGCAGGATGAAATGTTTGACTTTTCTTGAGAGAATCCTTTATCTTAATAAACATCCTTCTAAACTAGAACCTTATGGGAGGATTTGTACCACAACACCCTGTCATTCCGTTCAGTCAGTTCTTAGGTGACTGAGGCAGAAGTACTAGACATTTTGGAGCCATGGTGAGACTGTCTGGAAAAAAGCAAAACAGCAAAAGAAATCTTTTGGCAACTTGGAGACCTTTTTAGAGGTTCAGATGCAAACACTGCCTGAAAGAACCTAGAGGTCCCTGGGACGGAGATACCTTTGGTGGTAGAAAGTATTTTGGGGGTCTTTAAAGGTAACCAGTGTCCTGGTATTTGTTGCTTACTTACTCTCAAAGACTTAGTAGGTCCAGCCTCGCTCCCAGGGGTTTATGCCCACAGATGGCCCTGTGAGTGGGATGGTTAGTTACAAAATGACCCTTAATGGGAGTGTTGCTGGAGGGTAAATGATACTCTCTTGAGCTTTGCAGTAGTTGAGAAGATGATATCAGACCCCCTGTAATCACGAAAATAGCCTCTCAGACTAAACAAAGACAAAGCTGTCTCATTCCCTTTGACTACATGCAATTTATTTAAATTAGTGTTGTGAATTAATTCTACAGTGGTCTGAAGCCATACTATGAAGCCAACAAATTGAATAAGTTTTCCGGGCCTTTGCTTAGGGATGAAAACGGTTTTAGGCACATTGAACAGGATTTGCATCTTGTTAGCTTCCCTGTGTGTCTTTGGCCACTGAGGACAATAGGAGAGCGTAAGTCTATCTTTTTTGCCAGACAGTCTGCCTCGATTATGATTCTGCTGGGAATTAAACTGGTGATCTAGGAGTCCTCGGGGAGGGGAGGGGGTAGCAAGAACTTTCAGGACACTCAAAAGAAGAAAAGCTTGGGGTCAGACCTGACCCCTCCCCGTCTTGCAGTTTGAGATTAGGCAGTACAGCGTGCCTTGGCTGCAGCAGAGGCCTAGTCAACATGTAGGGATCTCTTTGATGTTACCACGTGAACTCTTTCCTTCTAGCTCTGAGTTACTAACTCATCTTGGGTGTGCAGTAGATATCCAGGGTCCTTCCTTCCACCCAGTGCAGTGGATTCTGCTTCAGGAGGGCAAAATAGTAGCCGTGCTAGTCAAAGAAAGAAGCTGTAAAGTCAAATGTTGTATGCGATGTAAATGCAGACTCTGGGTCCTCCTCGAATCAATAGTTCACGGGGCCAAGGAACAGCCTTTCAAAGAGAGTAGGCTAAAGGTTCACTCGCAGGGCTGAGAGCTTCAGGACTAGTCCCTTGCTACTCACAAACTCCTATGTGACTCGCAGCTGTTCCAGCTGATCCCCTTCTCCTTCCACTCCTTGCACATATGAGTCGCCCTTACCCCATCAGCTTGCTCACGTCTTAGCTGTATCCTTAGTACCCCCTGGCTCTCCAGACCAGACGTCCCTGGCCACCGTGCCTTATGGAGGCTTGTAATGGCTGAGACCATCGGTGCTAAGTAGCTTTAGAACAGTTTTAAGAACAGGACAAAGTAATCACCAGTGAGAAAGACTAGGCTACGAGCGCGCACTGGGTTTGTGCAGCTCTGTGGAGGGTGATAGGGCTGTCAGCATTGGGACTCGCTGTGCAGAACAAATGGTTAAAACCGGGCATCTCTCTCATCTCCCTCTGCCAATCATGAACACAGCGATCAAAACCAAATGTAATGAAATCAAGTTTGCAGAGTGCGGTCTCCAGATCTTTGCCATTAAAATTCTCCTTTGCAAAGCTGTTTCCCTTTCATGAGAACAATACGTTCGCCATCTGCGTAGCGCACACTCTGCCGCACAAATGAGCTGAGCCGATAAATGGTCTCTTTCAGTCCAGTCATGTGGCTGGCACCCACTCCGGGTACAGTGAAGTGATGGAGAGCCATTTGCCCAAGGGAGGGATGGATGGAGGCCAGTGCAGTCCCTTTCTGTTTTTCCTCATTCTTGGCTATAAAGTAGCAATTTCCCTCGGAGGTTCCTTCATCTCCTGCCCTCTGCCCCCAACAATTCTTCATCCAGAAGCCTGAAGTACAAAGTAATCTATGCCTGAAAGCTTAAACCCACCCTGAGCTACCAAACCAGCCACCAGAAAGATGTAGAAAGATTTAGTAGGGGCCACAGCGTGGCTCAGTGGTACAGCACAAGCTGAACATGTATCAGGCTCTGGGTTCATCCATGCACCAAAAGAAAACACTATCAGCTACAACCCTAACACTGTCTCACTTGTAAATATAATTTCATTAAACAATCAAATACTAACTTTCTCAGGTATTTCCTTTATAAGCATTTTGCTTGTAAGTTACATGAGTGTTTTGTTTAAACAAAGATCCTAAACTTTTAATAAATATTTATTATAGGTCAAATTCATACAAATTCACATTGCCTCCCCCCTCCCTCTCTCCCACCCTCTCTTTTCTCCCTTTGATGGGTTCTCACTATGTAGCCCTGGCTGGTCTGAACCTCTCTATGTGGGCCAAGTTGGCTTTGAACTCTTTAGAGATCCATGTGCTGTCCTGAGTGCTGGGATTAAAGATATACGCCATCACTCCTGGCTTTTCCTTCCTTTCCTTCAATCTGTCTTTTTCTCTACTGGCATTGAACCCAAAGCTTTGCCATACTAGCGTGACCTCTACCACTAAGCCATACCCACATTACTACCTAAAGAGACTTTTAACACCCAGAATAGGCTTTTTTTTTTTTTTTTTTTTGGATTTGCTTTCAATAGAACAGTTTCTGTTATGGAGGAAGACAGATTTATGGGGTTATAAAATTGAGAATTCCATCTGCATAGGGTCTGGTTTGCATTTATAATGCGGAACAAAATATTCTTGGCATGCTCGAGGCTTATTTCCAACAGAATGTTCAATGGTAAGCCCCAGTCAAGACAGAACTAGGTAAAGTGCTTTTCCTAGATGTCTCCTAAGCCATTTGCTCTTTCTCAAGTCTCTTAGGGAAATGCATTCACCATAGTGACACCAAGTCAGGCTTCCCAGTTCCTCATACAGACATTCTGCTAGCACCTGCTGATGGCTGGTCAGGAAGGTACAAAAGACCCCCAAACCTTCTGCTTGTACCCCTTGAGGCCACCCAGGACTCAGCCTGTGACTTTATACACAATGACTACTGCAGTTTACATTCGACTTTAGAATTGTCACTCCTTGGTTCATTCATGATCTTTGGCACAATTTTTCAGGACAAATATCAAAGGTGACACAGGAGAATAAAGTTCAGCTGAGAGAAAGAGGCAGGGGAAATTGGAGGTCAAGGCTAGCCTCCCCTGCATAGTGAGTTTGAGGCTATCCTGAGCTAAGTAAGCACTGCCTCATAATATCCCCTCTCTACTAAAGTATTCGTTTATTCACTGTAAAACAGAAGCAATTCACTTAACATTGAAGTTATGGGGCTGGAGAGTGCATGGAGTTTAGCAGTTAAGAGCACTGGCTGCTCTTCCAGAGGTCCTGAGTTCAAATCCCAGAAACCACATGGTGGCTCACAACCGTCTGTAATGGGATCTGATGCCCTCTTCTGGTGTGTCTGAGTACAGTGTACTCATACATAAAATAAATAAAATTTTAAAAGAATTTAAATTAAAGTCATATGGAGGCTTCCACGCAGAAAGTTTGGCGGTTTGAGACTGTAAACACCAAACATACGGACTCTTGTCTCGCCGCAGTATGTCTTATTTGAAACAGGCCGCGAGGCCAAGAGCTCTTCTTGATCTTCAGTGCTCGTGGGGCAAATTGTATTGAGACTTGTAGTTGGATTTCCATTCTGTTTTCCTTGAATGGTTAGCACTCCGGGTAGCTTTCAGCTGTAAATCAGTAAAATTAGATTAAGAAAGAAACAAAACCCACAAACAAACA